>CM037853.1:145559464-145711154 GCA_021234595.1 Delia radicum | reverse complement strand
GAGTCATCAAAAATTGGGTCCAACGAATCGACCGCTGCCGACATGCCCGCGGTGGCCATATGAACGAAGTCGAGTTCCATTCATAAATGTTTTGATTATAATAAAGTTTTGGAAATATCTCAAATGGTTTGCGTTTTATTTAAAAAAAAGTTGTCAAGTCCTTATTGAAAACCCCGTTATATACTTATACCACATTGACGACTCCATAATGCACCTTAATTCAAGTTAAAAAACACTTAAATTTTTCTGAATATATTTAAATTGATATATCGTACAGTAAAATCTTCGATAACCTTTTAAGCCAAAATCATCGTAGTTCCTTCAAAACAATTAGATTAATAATTTTTATTTTTTTTTATTTAGAACGTTTTTAATATTTAGAACGTTTAGATTTTTTTATAGAATGTTATACTTTGATATCTCAATTTAAATAATTCAATCTTCAATTTATCTCAGTTCATGGAACCCATTTATACGATCAATTAAACTCCTAATTTAATTTTTCGTATGGTCTTCATGATATTTAACACTTTCTTAAAATACGGTTTTTATATTTATAGCTCCTTTATTTTTTTGTTTTAATAAACGTTTGGTTAATATAATGACTCATTATTTTTGTGTTCCATAATTCCACTAAAAGTTTAGATATACGTATATCGTACGTATATACGTACGCGGTTAATCTTCAAAATGGGCTATCACAATATGGATTGGCAATGATAGCAGTTAGGGTGGGTATAGAATATTTAAGGGGGTTTCCATACCTTTCCTTATTTTCGTTATTTTCCTCTTTCCATAATTTTCTTTTGTTCTATTACTTTTTATTTATTATTTCTCTTTTCTTATGGCAGTGTCAATGCTGATTTTATTGATTTTATTTTAATGGTAATTGGCTTTCGTCTATCTTAGGAGATAAAAGATCCCCCCCCCCCCCCATTTTCCATTAGCATGGCCGGACAAAAGGTAGCGAAGTCTCTCATAAGATAGTGCAGTTAAGTAAATCAGCCGTTACAATTTATATAGTTTGAATTATTAATTTCGTTAGTTGTGTTTTGGTTTAATAAAAAAAAAACGTTAAAAAAGACTGTGCGACTTTTATTTGAAAAAACGACTTCTTTTTGCGACTTTTTTTTTAAACAAACGACTTTTTGTGCGACTTTGGTTCAATAAAACGTAATAGTTAATGTACAAATCAATAAAATTTTGTGGTTATCTTGAATTCAGCAAAAGAATCGTTGGTAGCTTATATATAAAAAGAGATTAATAAGTTTGATATTTAACACAACTTTTAGCAAACATTTTATTGGTAGAAATATCCGAAATTTTGGTCCATATCAAACAAACTTAGCATAGATTATTGGTTCACATATAAGTGGGATGTGCAAATTTGGTTAATCGGTTTATATTAAGACAAAGTTAACCTACAAATGCTAAGTTAATGTTTTATAAGGTAAAGAACCTATTTCATATTAAAAAATACACATTTGTTGGGTGCAGTTGATAATATGTTAAGTGCGGGAATCGTGGTTTTGAGAAACAGGATTCTTGTATTGATGTGTTGCTTTCTTTTAAAAGGGGATAAAGGAGATATGAAAGGTGGGGAAAGGTAATAGCTTCAAACATTGAGCTCCATCTGATGGATATTTGTCGAACTCGCTGAAGCTGTTTACTTCGGTGGTGGTACGTGTTATGGGAACACCGGAGGAAATTAAATGTGTACCGCAAGACAATTGTAGCAATGACATTTTTTTTTTTAAAGTTTCCAACATTATTAGAAAGAATATCACCACAAACTTACAATTTTAAAGCGTTACCAAGTAGATTTTTCATGCATGAATTTAAAAAAAATCAAGAATAAAATTTTTTAATAAGTGTTTCGTTTAAAAAACAAAAATAATTCTACATTGTGATTTTTTAAAATAAAATTCATAACTGTAAGGGTATCTAGTATTTTTTAAATATATCAAGTTTAAAATAGTTGTCCTAGTTGATCTGATTGATCTGAAAAAATAATCTTAGGATATGGCGAAATCTGGATTGAATGTCATTCTTCACATATTGAGAAATTCCGGTGTTCAAAAAAAATGCAGATTTTCTTTGCAACGCTAAAACATTATGTCAAAATAGAAGATAATGTCCTTATTGTGTCCTTATTATTGGTAGTGAGCAATATATATTGTTTTGGCAGGACATTTCCAGGATTTCCCCATTAAACCTAGCAAATGACAAATATATTATTACTATTTTAGATGGTTAAGCATAAAGTCGCAATCGGGCAGAGAGAAAATTGATAATAAAGTAAATTAATAATTACAAATATCCTGCCATGCGCCAAAATTACTCTTTTAACATTGTTGATCGAGAGAAGCCAACTCTAGTTAATGATGACAATAAAACCTGAAAATTATTTACATTTATTTAGCTACAAAAATTTCAAAATTGAATACACATTCTCTGTTTTTTTCAAATTATATTGAAGTCCGCCTGATTGAATTTCGCTGTTAACTTTAATGTTTTTTTAAATTTATATTCAAAATGTTTAACCTTTGACGATTTAATAAACATTAAATGTGTATTTTTAATCTAAATCTTTGTAGTGATTGTTAATATAGTGTGGTAAAATTGCAAACAAATATACTTTCAGATATACAGACTACAGCGAAATACAAAGACACACATCTTAGGTAATTTTTCATGTTTTCTTTTCTTATTGCAAAAAAGGGTTGTATATTTCGACAACCATTGATGTAAGCAGTTGAAAGATAATTAGTTCTATATATTTTCAGATACTAAATTTATTCATGCCGTCAATGTGGGAGTATGAACATTTTTATATTTTGTAAATTATTTTTAAAAGAATCACAACATGTTTTTAAGATTTCCGGTAAATAAATTAACCAAAATATAATTTTTCTGCAAATTTTTTGAATTTTTTCAGTCTACTAATATTTAGCAATAATTTTATTAACTTTTATCAAGGATTTTTTAATTTTTAATGAACTAAGTGTTAGCAAAACTTTTGCTGAATCTACTAAATTTGCTGACATTGGCAATTTTTTTGCAAGCAATCTGCTAACCTAAACTTTGCTGACTCACTAACTTTTTTTTTGTGAGTGTATAAATTGTAGACTAATAATCTCAAAGCCTTATAAGATACTGTGAAAATCAAAATTAGTTGTTTTAATTTTTTTATGATTTTTTTCTACGTTTTTTGTTTTTCTAATGTTAAAAATTCAGTTTTAAGTTTATACTAAAAGGGTTAATATTTTTGGATTAGGCATAATTTAACACAAAATACCAAATTAAAACTTAGACAAAATCTTAACCCATTCAGGAGCTATAATCCATTAATATTTTTCTAGTACTATATTTCTCGGATATGGGGAGCAGCCAAAAGTAGCACACAATCATAGTCATATACATTAATAGTCTCCACGAAGTTAGTAGACTTTCTAATTTTTAGATTTTTTCCTGGCTTTGCCCGTTTTTGTTTAAATATAAAAATACTGTTGAGCTCAAAGAAATGTCGCCATCTAACGTTTTTTTTTTTTCAACTGGTGCTTATTTCGTGAATGGTAACACTTAGCTCATGTCTGATTTGACAGATAAATAGTTTTATCCTTCCGCTGAACGAATATGGTCCGTATGTTCGTTATCTTGTGAAAAAAGTGAAAGAAACTGGCATTCTCATCGATAAACCAAAGCGTGAAAAGCCAAAAACAGTGCGTACACCCGAGAATATTGCTGCTGTGGCAGAAAGTGTGCGTGAAGCGCCATCAACTTCAATTCACCGTCGTTCTCATCAATTGAACATTTCGGAGACATCATTCAGACGAATTTTGCATAAAGACCTTGAATGACGCCATACAAAGTCCAATTGGTTCAGGAGTTCAAAAAAAAAAAGTTATTTGGCGGACCCTTTACATAATAATATATAGAGTATGTTTTAAGCTTGATTCACACTCCATCCATCCCAATCCACCCATATCTACTATTTCCCAGTAGTTTGTCATTTACTAAAGAGAAATTACAATAATTTGACAATTCGTATCACCAATAATGGGAAATTGTAGATATGGATGGATAGCGTGCGAATTATGCCTTAAAGCAAAAAAGTTTTACGAAAGCAAACAAAAGAAATAAAAAAATTAATACAAAAAATTTCTACACGAATAAACCCCAAGCTGGAAATGACAAGAAATTCTGCCAAGGAATATTAACAAACATTATCATTGTTCAAGCGAAACAAGAAGTAAATTATAAACGACAATTAATCTTTTAAAAAACAAAAACTTTTAATGAAAACTACAAAATACATAATTATTTAACGCATGGATGGTAACAGAAACGATGTGGCTTCTGGTAACAGTAATAATTATTTCAGTAAATGTCTATGGAATAAAGGTATTTCAGTTATTTCGGTAAATATGTTTTAAGGATAACGGAATTTTATTGATTTCAGTATTTTTAATTTGGAAATTTCGGTATTTAAATTATTTTGATAATGGAGTTTTTAGTATAATGGTATTTCAGTTATTTCGGTAACGGAGTTTCTAAGGCTGACGGTGGTCGCTTTTTAATTGCTGATTATAATTCAGCGGTATTGCTTGCCAACAATGATTTTAAGTTTATTTGCTTTTATGCAAGTTCGTTATGCAATAATATTGATATTAATAATATTAAAAAATGTTTAGCTGCATAACTACCCAGTTAGAAATTGAAACTGGCAAATCACTGCTATTTTTGTAAACAAACCGTGCTTCTTACAATTACCAATGGGACAACAAATGTTGTATTAAAAAAGCACTATTTTGTTTGCAAAGCATTTGTTTACCAATTTTACCAATATGACAACCAATTAGAAATATTATATTTATTATATTTTATTATAATTCTCACAATATGATATAAATGACTAACAAGGGAAGTTTCCCGATGGGTTCTCTCAGATCTTAATGAAATATAGATATGTGATAAAGAACACAAATAAGGGAACTGTTTTGTTTAGCGGCCCAATCTCAGTTAATACATTTTTGTATGGAACATGTCTGAAACTTATTATATTCAGATTTTTTTGAACTCAGTTTTGATGTACTTGAGAAAACAAAAATGTTGATACCAATATTTCATATGTAGTTTTTTTTTTTTTTTTTTTTTAAAAAAAAGAGAGGCAACACTCAGGAAATACTTCCTATATTTAGTGTGTTGCTTTCTTTGGAAAGGGATAGTATAGAGATGAAAGGTGGGGAAAGATGAAGGGCTTCAGACGTGGCAACACTGTAATTGCGCGAGATGATAAGGCTTAGAACAGTTGTTGCTCGCCACCTGATGGAGAGTTAGCGAACTTATTGAAGCTTTTTGGTTCATAGCCCTGATTCATTATTTTACTTCGGTGGGGTTAATTGCTATGGGAACACCGAAGGTGGACATTGCGATACGTATGAGGGATAGAAGAAACTCATACATATTATTTTGATGTTGCCGGCACCGGGAATCGAACCCGGGACCTTCTGTGTAAAAGTCCAATGCGCTAACCATTCTCATAAAAGTGGAACAATTTCTAACGTCGGAAAAAGCTCCGGCACACCCTCGATGAAATTTGATAGGCATCAATGCAAATATTTTCTAGCTTTCTTTAAATTCTCTTATTAATTTCAATTAAAACACCATTTTTTTGAATAACAAAAAATTTTAAAGTTTTTGATCATGTTTGGTATACCAGTAAATGCGTATTCAAATGCTCTTTCATTTGGGACCAAATTTGTCTAAAATTTCTGTGAAACTATTGAAAATAAGCCGAAAAATTGGGTAATTTTTTACCAGACTTTTTAACCCTTGAACATGAGATTGGGCTGCTAAAAAATATGTAACTCTTGATTACATATCCAAATTTCATTATGATCGGCGAAAACACATAGAGCGACTCCCCTTATAAAACGGAACTGTGTTGCTGCTTCTTAAATGTGTTTTAGTATACATATTTTTGGGACATTTTAAAAGCACCAAATTTGTTGAATTTCCAATGTTAAGCCAACGATTGCAAGTTCGCTCAAGCCAACGGTTGGACACTGATATCAATCTGGTAGCAGTAAAATACTATCAAGATTGTTAACGCTACGTTCTGCCAACGCATAACCGACCGTCGCCGACACTTTGCCAACACTGTACTGATTGTATTTTTCCACTTGGATACCCAGGGAGCAATTGCCAACCGTACAAAAAAAAATTAGTACTGGCAAACTACTGCTATTTTTTTAAAACAACCAGAAACAGAAACAGTATTTTTTTTATTTTATTACACACAGCAAAATAAAGTGCTTACCGAATTAAGATGTATATTTCGATGGTTACAACTAAAAAATTCGGTTAATATAACCATATTCAAATCTTATTTCTGAATATTTTGGGTGTTGCAACTGAAATTCAGTTGTGTCAACCAATGTGTTTTGAAAGCTAATATTCAGTTGAACAAACTGAATTAAGGCATAGTAAACGGCAAATGGTAACATTTTTCTATGTGTGTATACTTCTCACATTTAAATATGGTGTAAATGACTAAATGTGTTTTATTATATTTATACATATTTCTCAAAACTGCTAAAATATGGGGGTTTTTAAAAGCACCAAATTTGTTGAACTTCTTACGTTATACCAACGGTGGCAAGTTCACTCAAACCAATGTTTGGTCACTTTTATCAATCGGGTAACAGGACAATACTGTCAAGTTTGTTAATTCTACGTTCTGTCATAACCGACAGTCGCCGGTGCTTTGCCAACACTGTGCCGATTGTATTTTTCTACTTGGGTATTAATAAAGATTTCATTATTTATGTGTGGAATAAAATTCATAGTGACCATGATATGGTAATTGGACTTATTCAATTATTTTATAACTACTATGATTATAAAAAATGTGAAGCTTAAAGTTAACAAGTTTTGAAATTAAAATTATTATTTCCTTTGGTAAATCAAGAAATTTTAATAGTAACTTCAAGACCCGATGATTGATTTCATTCATACATCATTTTGACATCTGAGCAACATTTTTTAATCAGTAGCTGAACTTCCCAAAATAGTCAACATTTCACAGTGCACAGAATTGGATTTTTCCATTTTAAGGCGTCGAAAGTCCGTATTTTTAAAAGTAGTTGAGGTAGATATCTGATTGGTATGGGATGTTTATATGATGGGAAGCACTTTTTTCTGAAAAAATGTTCGAAATCGTTCAACTGCCCATACATATGAAAAAAAATAATTATTGCATTTTTATCGTAAAATCTCGAACAGTTTTAATATGTAGGAATGCCACTTTAATCCTGAAATGCTCCTATATTTAACCCTTTGACTCCAGAATTTTAATGTCTCGGAATTTTCTCATCAAACTTTGTGGTGAGAAAATTAGACCTAAGCCAAAGAAATATTTTTTATGATTTTTATGGCTTTGTAGTACACCCTAGTGGAGATGTTTGGAACTAAAGCTAAAACTTTAACTTTAGTTTCCAACATCTTTAACATTTGCGTTTAACACATTTTTTTAAACTCGAATCATGAAAATGTGTATCTTGAAAATGTGAATATTCACTATTCAATAAAATATTTACTAATAGACATAATACAATGATTTTTGGACTTATTTATACTTTAAAGTCAATAATATAAAATTGATGTAATAATTTATGAGTTGCTGTAAACAATCACACAATTTCTAAAAATAAAAAATAAACTTAGAAAAATTGGATTTTTTGCATTTAAAACGGGGATTTTAAGAAACTTTCCCAATAAATAAGGTATATGTTGGAGTATCTACAACCGCTTCTGCTACCTAATTGAAGGCGTGCAAATTTTGGAAAAGTGGGTTGAAATTGATATTTGCCTTAAAGTGTGGCATCTTTAGAAGCGGTTGGGGGGGAAAAGTATATACACACAGAAAATTGATTAGTTGGAAAGCGGCTGAAAATATAAAAAATCTTTTGCTCAATAAAAAATTTTACACCGATTACAGAATTTTCTTAATTAGAGCAGTAAAAATATTCGTCCATTCAATAATTTTGTAACACAACCAAATGTATTCTGCAATATTTCAATAATTGGTAAAATCAATTAATACTAAATTGAAAAACGAATTGTGGTAATGATAGGTAGATCCAACCGTTATAATAAATAAATACTAATACTTAGAACTACCAATGTTTAGTACGAAAAGATTTTCAATATTCACTTCTTAATAAAATGTCCATAATATTATGGAAATTTTATTTAGATATAAAAAAATTAATAACAATAATGTTAATCAACACGGGGGAAAGTTTAACAAATCAAGAAATTGGAGGGAAATATTGTTTAGGTTAGCACCAATATAAAAATAAATATAATTCTAGTATTCTAAATGCCCTGGGATTTTTTATTCCATCTTCCCGAGGTCTCCCTTGTGAAGATGGCATGTATAATCCCATAAGAAAGCTTAAGTTCTACGGGACGCCTCACAGGTTGCGGATAGTGGATAACACCTACATGCAGTATGTTGGGGTAGCTCCGAATAAATTAAGCAGTGGCGAACAATTCAGCGGATTAGCGTAGAGGGTCTCAGAAGGGCACGCATGGCAACCGTGTAACTGTTAAATTCTGATTGCCGGTGAGGCTCTAGTCGACATGGCGAACATTTTGGCGCCATCAAAAAATCAACAAACTCAAAGATTCCCTGACCTAGAAAACAGGTTGAGTAGTGTGCCAATAACTTAATCTCGTAAAACCCAAGAAATTAGTGAAACACTTATGCCCTATGTTCATCTATATGGACTTTCTACTAATTATTTCACAAATACTGTATAGAATTTTAAGAAAAAAGGCAACAAAACAAAAACAAAAAATTCTAACAAAAATGTTAGTCTTCTTCGTTTTAGTTGAGACAATATGTTCGGAAAACTCGTATAGAATTAAATAACGTCTGCAAGTATAATGAAATTCAGAGTTCGAAGACATTTTAAGGAATATATGAAGAATGCATTAATGTACTTCTGGAATTTCAGTACGAAGACTATTTCTGAGGAAAATAAGAGAACTTACAGCTGAAATTTTGAAGGCGGTATTTAGCATGGCAATTTATGTTTTTGATTTTTGTTTTGGTATTTTTTGACATTACTAATTTTTTATAGGTATAAAAATTTAATAAAAGAGAAGTATATTGGAAACAGTGTTTTATTTATTTCGTAAGTAATTTTATAAAAATCTCGGAAGAGTGTACTGAATATGCTGTCCTAATATGGTAGACATAACTGCAAATGACGATAGCTGTAACCGAATAATGTGATAGTACATGTGACTACCTAAATTCGGTTATCACAACGAATATATTCTCTGTGTATACAAATTAAATATTTTTAACACAACTCGCTTTTATATGAAGACAATATTTTTCTGGAGGCCAAAGGCTGTTGGTGCTTTTGGGGAAAAAATTGCACCAATAATTTTTTTTTAATTATTACCTTAAACAAATGTAGTTTTTGAGTGGAACAAGATATTGCATTCATTTTTTTTATTTAATCAAGAATTTATTTGATTAACTAACTGTTGTTCTAAACAATACATTGGCATCGATTTAGTTCCGCTATTCAAAAATAAAACTGGTCCAGGACCAAATTTGAAATTTCACATTTTCAAATGGGAATATCTCCTGAACTATAGGATATAACCCACACAAGTAAGCATGATTTTGGTTTGGTCTTTGGCAGGGTCCAATACCGAATCGGTATTAAAATATCAGTATTGGAAAAATTTCAATAGCGAATTTTCCGTGTTTTCGGTATTCATACAAATTTTGTTCTTATGTTTTTCAACTTAAAAGTATATTTATTTCACATATTTTATCAATGATGATAATCTTTTACTTCGAGCTCGTATATTAGTTCTCATTTAGTGGGATAACTAGGTTATATGAATGTTTGATGTTTTGCATGGGATTGCCAATTCTTTCTGATGTTAGGAACCTAGAAAATTCCCAAAATAGATCCATCAACACATTCCTGAAAGTGGTGAATTAATAAATTTGAAAACAAAAACTCTATAGATTATTTGTTAGGGACAATATCCTAATAAAGAAATATAGAGTATGGCCTCGAACTTGAATAATTTTCATTTTTATTTCAGATATTTTTTATTTTAAAGGTTAAAATAACCAAAATCGAACCACTTTGTTTTCTAAATAAAAAAATATCCAAGATTTTTTTGAAGTTTTTTTTATATTTTTTTGTATATATATCTATAGTAACTACCAAAATGTAAATTTTATAATTGACCAATATTCTTTTATTGGACGTAGTTCTGAACAATTTGGTGGATTGTTTTCTTTTTGTACATAGTCGATTTTGTTGTTGTTATACCATTCAATTGTGGCTTTTGCATAATGACAACTGCCTAGGTCAGGCCAAAATAACAGTTTTGTAGTGTGAGATCTTACAAATGGTAACAGACGCTGTTTTAAGCATTCTTCTCTATAAATTTCACCATTTATTGTACCAGTTGTAAAGAAAAGACTTGATTTCCTCCTACAAGAAAAATTTGATAGCCAAACCAGGTACTTTTTTTGGAAATTTGGACCTCATTTTCTGTTTACATTGATCTGGAGCATCACCAAGACTACATTCTGGAGAAAAGTCTTGTCCTGCAATGTACCGAAAGGTTGGAAAGCAATATGTTTCATCAATTATCACGCAATTATATTTTGTTAATTGTTTTTCGTAAAGACTGCGTGTTTTTGCTGATAAATTTTGTTTTGCATTCCTGTATGGACATACCTGAGCATTATAACACTTGAGTTCATTACGCTTTTGACATTCGTAACAAAATTTTTGCGATTTCTTGATTTTACTGGCTATTGCTAGAGTTGAAATGGTAAAGCTTCTTTTACCTTTTCGGCCATGCTCACCACCACTTCCACTCTTTCTTTCAATCGACAATCGTTCATTAAAGTTTTTAATAAGGTTTCTTACCGTATAATATGGTAATTTAAAATTTTTTCTATCAAACGTATGAAAACAGTTTTATTTTTATTATATTCGAGCAGAATAAGTTTTCTTCGATTAAGCTCTGAAGCAATTTTTTACAAAACTATATTACATTTCAAAAATCTTTTTTATTGAAATAAAATGAGATGATAATAGCCTACTTAAATCATACATTTTTTTTTTTTATTAGTCAAGCCGTTTTGAAGAAAACGAAGATTAAAAATGGTTCGATTTTGGTTATTTAAACCTTTAGTACTGAAAAGTAAGATTTAATGAAGATGAGCTATCATTTTACTTGGTTTTTTAAATAAACATTTTAAACCCGTTAGTACATAAAAAGTATTATCCTCCATTATACACCGAATCTTCGTGCATATTCCTCGGTAACTGAAAATGCACTTTCCGGTTCAAAACTGGTGCACTGTAAATCTGTAAAACTAGCAGAAAATGCTACTAAAAAGTAGTTCAAAATTACGTTGCAGAAAAAACTGTTAAAATTAGCAGATGTTTTTTTTCGTTGCTAAACATTAATAAAATAAGAGCAGCCAAAATAAATCTGTTGAATCTACAAATATTTTGTTATATTTGAGCTAAATTTTAGTTAATTGCAAATTCAGTTTTAACTAATTTTTAGTAGTTTTATCAAAAAATTTTACTAATTTTTATTCCATCCATCTAAAAGTATTTGGCCCTCTTGTTTCAAACCTCTTCCATATTTGATCTATCATTGAGTTTATCGTAAATAGCTACCCGCAGACTATTTTTAATTGGCATAAAGATGTCATAGTCATCTGACAATGTGCCATTAAAATTAACTGCAGCTTCGATTTCAGGGCAAAGTTGTTCCAATATTTTTAATATAATGGCATGAATTTAATTTTTATTTTGGTGATCCAAGCCTCCCTAGTAAAAAGGTTGTCCACGTTCCTCAATTGTGAAAAGTTCTCTTTTTTTTTTTTTTTTTTTTTTATAATTTAACCAATACTCAGGGGATGCCCCCTACTCATGCAGTGCATTGTATTGATCAGGAAAATAAGGTATGGGAAGGAGGAAAGAGGGAGTAGTGTTTGTGGATATTTGATTTAAATTTTTCTAAATTGTAAGTAACAGGGAAGACTTCTGCAGGAAGTTTGTTCCACATACGAATCGTTCGACTAAAAAACGAATTTTCTCTGTAATGCGTTGTGCGAAACACAGGACAATCAACTACAAACGGATGTGCTCTACTAGATAAGCGAGTATTACGAATAAAAACTCGGGCTCGTGGAATAAGTTCACTTATCTCAGATGAGCATCTCCCATGGTAATATCGATAGAAAAGTGACACACAACCCACATTCCGACGATGCTCCAATGAATCAATAGAGTTGGATACACTACTGTCATTGATAAGCTTCACCGCCCTCCCCTGAACACGGTCCAGAAGCTTCAGAATAGACAGTGGAGCCCCTGCCCATATATGAGAGTTGTATTCCATTTTTGGCCGGATATAGCTGGTATAAATAGTAAGGAGATCGGATGGAGTGAAGTAAGTCTTGCACCGTTTTAGAAAACCGAGACACTTGAATGCCTCTTTCGACACTTGAAATACGTGCTTATTCCAACGGACATCACACTGTATTCTCATGCCCAGAACATCAAGAGTATCCGATTCCTCAATACCTATACCATCCATAGTTACAGATGACAATGTCAATTCCACAGCCCGTCTGTGGGTTAGCATACAACATTGGGTCTTGCGTGCATTAAAATCGACCTTATTCGCGCGACCCCACTCGGAGATTGTAGAAAGGTCTTGATTGAGTGTGTCATTCATGTTCTGCCGCATGCCCTCTATCTCCAAAGAGCTTGGCCTATGATCGAATGAAAATGAATGACAAATGTTGCTGTCATCTGCAAAAGAGTAGATAGGGTTGATGGTCTGACCAAGAAGGTCATTAATAAAAATAAGAAAAAGGGTAGGAGAAAGAACAGAACCTTGCGGTACCCCTGAATTTAGCTGAAACTCGTTTGATGAGACCCCATCTAAAACAACACGTATAGTGCGGTCTCTGAGAAAACTCGTTATAAATCGAGAGAAGACATTACCGACACCAAAAGCAACTAGCTTAGTCACGAGTGCTCCGTGCCACACACGATCGAACGCCTTAGAAATATCTAGAGCAACCACTTTACTCTCACCAAAGCGGTGGATTGACCGGCTCCAACGTTCCGATAGAAACGCCAACAGGTCTCCCGTAGATCGACCACTACGGAAGCCATACTGTCGATCATTTAAAAGTGAATTGGTCTCTAAATATTTCACAAGATGGTGGTTAACCATGGTCTCCATCACTTTGGAGAGCGCAGAGCAAATTGCGATTGGGCGGTAATTTTCAGGGTTGTTAGCCGCACCCTTTTTAGGGATAGGCTGGACATTGGCCACCTTCCAGCATGAGGGGAAGATTCCCGCACGGTACGAAGAGCTGAAAAGTTTTGCCAATGGACGTGCCAACATTAAAGAGCACTGTTTCAGCACCAGTGCTGATATGCCATCCGGCCCCGGTGACTTATTTACGTTGAGATCCGCAAGAACCCTTTTGACTGCCCGGGCCCGAAAGAAAATCGAAGGCATAGTATAGGATACCCTTTCGAGAACGGGCAGTGGTTGATCGCTTTCCGGCAAGAAAGAATTTCTTGCAAAAAGTTCAGCGAAAAGGTTGGCCTTATCAACCGGGTCAGTGAATGATTGATCGTCCTTTAAAAGAGTTGGAATAGAAGAACTAGCATTATCCCTTACTCTTTTAACAAACGACCAAAAGGTCTTACTGCCCCGTGGAGCAGAAAGAACTTTGGCCCGTAGACGCTGTTCGTATAAAACCTTTTCGCATCTAAGTACCTTGGCACACTCGGTTCTCGCCTTTTTGCGGTGCAGATCAGTAACGGCGTTCTTATTCGAACGCCAATTACTGAACGCTGCCTCTCTGGATCTGACGGCATTTTTGCACGTCTGGTTAAACCAACACTTGTGTTTTGATTTAGCCGAAATATGCTTCGTTGGAATAAAAAGTTTCATTCCTAGCATAATAATATTGACTACCATTTCTGCAGCGGCATCGACGTTGTCGTCGAGAAAACAGATTTTCCAGTTAAAATGCCGAAAGAAATCGTTGAGCTCGGCCCAACGAGCTTTTTCATAGAGGAAAATAGAGCGTTTTGGCGCTAAGTTGGAAACGCTACGAAGAGTAGAATATGAAAAAGATGCAGAAATAGTACTGTGATCCGAATTGCCGAGAGGTGCAAGTATTTTCACTTCGTACTTTTCGGGGTGAGAAGTGAGGAAGAGGTCGAGAGTGTTCCGCGATTGCCCTTCAACACATACATTGTGTGTTGGCTCATTCACAAGTTGCGCAAGATCATTATGCGCGGCGAAAAGCTCAACGTATTGGCCCTCGGGAGTTGTATGGCTCGAATGGCGAATCCAGGATGAGTTGTGGATGTTAAAATCACCAGCAACAACGATTTCACTATTCGGACAACTCTCCAAGATTTTCGAAATTGAATCGGAAAGGGCATCGAAGCCATCAAGGGATTTAGCCAATTCCGTGTTTGGACTTCTATATAGAAACCCGAAGTGCAATATGTGCGACCTGATCTGGAATTTAACCCAAAGAGAGCTAAATTCCTTATCATTACAGTGCAACTGTTGCTGATACTGGTACACAACATCATTGCGAATGTACATTGCAAGGCCCCTATGTAGAGAAAAAAGGGAAAGAAGGTGATACCCAGGTATGTGAAAATCCTGTGGATCAGCATCCTCACAAACCTGAGTTTCACATAAGGCGAAAACATCCGGCCTATGAAAACGAATGTGAGCATATACAGAAAAGTAATTCGCTCTCAGTCCGCGTATGTTGCAGAAGTCTATACGAAATCTGCCTGTCATAACAAAATAAGAAAAAAAATAAAATCAATGTTCCTTACGAGTGTATATGGGGCACAGTAGTCGAAATTGTTGCTGTAATTGGTTATTTAATGGCCAGTGTTATACCTTTGACAGTAAACAACCAAACAACAATTTGACTCCCCGCCCCCTATACACCGTAGACAATGGAAAAGGAAAGGACAATGACAATGACACTTATTAAGGAGGCATAAAAGCCCCTTGTTTGGTCATTATAAAAAACGGAGCCGTATAGCGAAGGTCAGATGTATTTAAATGTATTGTTCTTTGATGATGTTGATGCTTGTTGTTATTGTTGTTAATGCAGTTGTATTTAAATGTATTGTTATTTGATGATGTTGATGTTTGTTGTTATTGTTTTAAATTTAGTTGTTATTTAACGTTTTTTTTTTTATATAGATTTATGCATGATGTGTAGTTTAGTTTTATATTATGTTTTGTGTTTGTTATTTGTTTATGGATATGAATAATTTTTGTTTATTTTTTTTTTTTTAACAGAACGACACTAATAAGGTTTTTTTTTTTTCATTTAAATTTTAAAAGCAAACGGAATTTATAGGGACAAACGCAAACACGACAAGACAAATTTAAAAACGTGTTGACAGCACGACGGACAAAACACTTGTAGTAATGCTATTGAAATATGAATCTTATCTGTTAAAAGCTGTTCGACAATGTTAATTTTGAAGAACTGAAGACAATGTTGATCGTTTAAATATGCGCAAAAATACTATTTTTCCACATCTGAAAATTGGATAACATAAAAAAGTTTTAACTAAAAGTTAAACTGGCAACTATGATAATGACTAGAGAAAAAACAAACACTCTATAAATAGAAATCGTTCGTGGTAAATTTCATTCTAACTCAACACACAGAGTAATGTGGGATTTAAAAGTTACCCAATTTCTTTAACATGTGAGTTAAATAGATGATATTTACGATTAACACTAAAATGGCACGAAGAATGTTGATGAAGACCGTAGTGGGTCAGAAAATGCATTCCATTCATGCTAGTGTCTAATAACTTTTTCTGTGTTTTTTTTCTAATAGTCAAAGTAAATTATCATATAAAAATTATAATTTTTCTGTTAATTTAGAGGAAAATTTGTCATGATCTAAAACCGAACAAATAAAATCTCACACAAAATTTATTTTTTTAATTAATTTGACAACAAATTAAGGCAGTGAAAAAAAATTGTATACTAAATCGTATTGGCTTAAAATCAGTATTGCAATTCTTTATTTATAATAATATTATACAGGTATTTATAATAATTTTTTTGTTTTTCATATATAGAGAGTTTAGATCAAGTAAATCTGTTCTACTCAAAAATTAATTTTTCTTACATTTATTATTTTGAGGAAAATTTAAAAAAAAACCTCTTTCAAATAAAAAAAAAAATATATATATATATATATATATATATATATATATATATATATATATATATATATATATATATATATATATATATATATGTATGCACAGCGCATACTTTAGGGACATGGCCAAAATTGTACCCGAAATATGCGGTGTATCGAAAAAAATGTCCTCATCTAATACGCTAATATGCGCTGTGCATACATATAAATTAATTTATTTAAAGTTTGAAAATTAAAAAAAATATTTTTTTATGATCTGTTAACTTTCGTTAACAAATCCAACTTTATTCTTTGTAAACACAAAACCGACTGCAAAGAATTTACAATTAAAATATTATTAAATACATTTACTTAATTTACAAACTGCTGATGTTGTGTTTCCCACAATCAGGCCGTACATGCACTTGCTGCATGTGTGGATTCGAATTTCGTCTGGGAATTTGTTGTTGAGCAATTTGGTTGTTTGTTGAGGTTGCAGATTTAATGTTGGCACGTTTTGTGGTTGTTACTATTTTTAGTTGTTGTTGTTATTATTGTTGTAGTTCAGGTGTTAACTCCTCCCCCTTTAAGTTCATGCGTCCTCGCATGAATAACTGTCTTTCAGAAAAATGGAAGGTCGTGGATACTCGGTTTTTTAGAACCCCTTGATGGTAATGATAAGGAGATTTTTGGATTGGTAGATTGCTGATCCTCCACCGCTTTTCCTATTTTTTGCTCTGTTTTTGTTGATTTCGTTTTATTTTTCGGTGAATTTCCTCCATCTTCGTTAGCTCCATTTGTCCTCTTCCTTTTTATTTTGATGATAATAATAATCGATATTATGACAGTCATCACCAGTCCAATATTGATGGTTAAGTTTATTTTGTTTTCACCTTGCTGTTTCTCGATTATGTGAGAGTTGTTGACATTAACTGCCTCCATCCTTTCCAAAGTTATAACTTGTTCTTGGATACTAGAGCTACTTGGCTGAAGTAATGGCGGTAGGGGTTTAGTAAGGGTGGCCTGAGTTGTTAGGTATGTTCGATTTCCAATCCGTACTGTAGAATTCAGGTGATGAATTATGAAGGTGCCATCTATTTTAATTGTTGAATTATCTATTTCAATTTGTCCTCTGTACTGATTCAATAAAATCATGCTCTCGTCTATTTCTTCCACTGATGCTACGTGCTCATCGTTAGTTGTTGTGCAGCGTGATGGTTTACTCTTTAATAGGTTAGGAACGCAGTCAGATTTACTTATGTCTATGATGTTATCAATTTCACAAATACTTATCTTATTATAATTCTTGCAGTCTTGTTTGGTACCAAAAATTTTATCATTACATTTCAAAACATTTTTAAAATTTGTCTTAACTACTTCATTATTTTTTCTTACAGGTTTAATTAACAAATTGTCACAACTCTCACTATTTGTTGTTGGAATATTAACAATGTAGATAATTTCTTTATTATTTGAGGCAACTTTAATTTTTGAAAAATTTAGTAATTCATCCATATTGCCAAATGGAATATTATCGTTATAAAAAATATCTCTCAAAGTATTAACTTCAGTGTTAGAAAAATAAATGAATTTACAATGTTTGATTTAGCCCAATGAATGGCATATTCAATATTAGACAATTCTTCTTTAATAATTTCTAGTTAATACTTAAAATCTAACAAATTGTCTTCTTTACTTTTATTATCTAATAGTTTAGAAACATTATTGGATACTGTTGAGAGTTGGTTTTCTTTATCTATTGTTAATTGATTAATTACGATCTGATTGTTATTATTTACCAAAACATCATTCATTTTATCCTTTATTATTTCGAAATCATGGTGATCCGGGCTACCGGCTAACCACTTCCAAGCACTACCAATGAAGTCAAGAGACCTCTTTGTCTTAGTTTTGGATTTTAATCTAGATAAACAGGATTTCATCTGGGATATGGTATAGGATAGGTAGGGTAACAGTGAGTTATCAGTATTGTTGTGTAGGTAAATTCCCTTTTCCAATTTCCCTATCAAGTCCTCGTATTCTCCCAAGTCAATTGTATGTACCAGTTTGAACACGTCGGTCTGAATCTTCGCCGATCCTATATTGACCACAACTAGTCTAGAGTTGGAGTAATCCATTATCTGGAATTCGCTTCCAGAAGATTGGAGCATCAAAAATAACCTGCAAGTAAATATAATAAAAATTAGTTCCTTATAAGTTTCTTGTGGACAATTCTCCCGCTTTCGGTCACCACCGTAGAGTGTCTATTTTCCTTTACTAGTTCGCGTTTGAACTTTCCAGTTAATTTAGTGCCAAGCCTTTTATTTATTTTGACAAAAATCTCCTGTCCAGGTATGTATTGTTTAACTTCGTTCCTTCCTTTATTGTGGTAGTCCAAATCCTTTTCTTGTTTTTTCTTCAGCATCGCGATGTTATTTTCCCTAGTCTTTTCATAGCTTCCAGGTGAAAAATCTACAGTCCTCCCAAAGAACATATCCACCGGTTTTCTACCTATCGTGGAATGTATGGAGTGATTATATTCATTTACGGATCGTTCCAATAGTTCCTCGAAGTTCCTGCAAATGTCCTCATCTTTGATACATCTTAAAATTTCGGCCAGTGTGGAATCTCTCAATTTGACCGTTGGCTTCACTTCTGTAGGGTGGTGTAGTAAATACCTCAATTCCCAATTCATCTTTCATCATAAAAAGTATGGTAGCAGAGTTCAGAGATTTTTCGTTATCCATGACAACGGTTTTAGGAACTCCATAAAAAAATAAAATCTCCCTCAATGGTCTCCTAATATCCTCTACCGACTTCCCCTGTAGGATTCTCGTTTGGGCGTATTTAGAGAACTTATCTATGGCTGTCAATACCAATTTCCTGTCGGTTGAAAAAATGTCAATGTGGATAACTTGACCAGGGTAGTTTGGTATTGGAGTAGCGTTCAATTTCGGTTCATTAGGATGTCTCTCATACTTGTTCTTCTTGCATATGGAACAAAGCTTTACTATTCTCTTAATTTTCGAAAGCATACTAGGGAAATAAGATTTTTCTAATATTTGGGACTTATTCTCTATGGCATTTCTGTGTGCTCGATTGTGAGTTTCAATAATTAAGGTTTCTTGATCAGATTCTGATAAAATATCCTCTACAAGATTTTGGGTAAATCGAATTTTAAAATTTTTAAAATGATGTGGGTAAATTTCCTGAATCTTTCCCATAATAAATTCCGGTGTTTTAATGCAATTTATGACAGATGGGTTCAAATATCTTTTTAGCATGGAAATTAATTTTTCGGTATCATATTCCGGTTCCGTTATTAAATGTCTATGATAACCCGGAAAAATTATTTGGAACTGGTATGCTGGGGTATCGTTGATTTGAAGAAATATTTGATTTTTAAATGCGTTTATGGGCGCTTCCACACTAGCTATGAGTTCCTCTGGAGAACTTTCGCTACTATGCACAGTTCCTGTTAGTGAATTGATTTTTGTTAAAGGGGGTCTTGAAAGCGCGTCAGCCACAACATTACTTCTACCTGGTTTATATTGGAATTCATAATTGTACTCCTCCAATATCGCCTTCCATCTTTTCATCTTTGCATTGCTGTTCTTATGGCTAAGAGCATACGTTAGCGGTTGATGGTCGGTGTAAATTATGACTTTGGCTGATCCGTATAGGTAGTTCCTCAAATTTGTCAAAGCCCAGATTATAGCCAACATTTCTCTTTCGTTCGCCGCATAGTTTTCCTCGGTTCCCGTTAATGTTCTAGAAATAAAGGAAATTGGCCTGTCATCCTGGCTTAGTACCGCTCCTATAGCAACATTGGATGCATCTGTAGTCAGCTGGAATTCTTTTCGGAAGTCAGGATATGATAATATTACCTCTTTTGATACTAAAGCATTTTTTAAACTGTCGATAGCATGTCTCGCCTCGTTATCTAGCTGAATTGTCCTCTGGCTCGATTCTTTTTTGGATATCAAGCCTCCATCTCCACGTAAGAGTTTCGTCAGTGGCTTGGCGATGTCCGCATATCCTTTAACGAATCTTCTGTAGTATCCTGAAAGACCAAGGAACGATCGAAGCTCTTTTATGTTATTAGGGTAAGGGAATTCCACAATTGCTTGAACTTTCCTAGGGTTAGCTCGTATTCCGTTATGAGAAACAATAAATCCGAGGAATTCAACTTCCTCTTTGAAAAACTCGCATTTGTCCAGCTGCACCTTCATATTAGCACCATTTAATGTTTCGAAAATGGCATCCAGGTGTTTTAAATGTGAATTCTCATCCTTGCTGAAAATAATAATGTCGTCTATATAAACGTAACACCTCCTGCCAATATGTTCCCTTAGGATATCGTCAAGAGCGCGTTGAAATATCGATGGAGCGTTCTTTAGTCCAAATGGTAATCGCAGGAATTCATATTTCCCGTTGTTGACTGAGAACGCTGTTTTTTCTATGTCTTCCCCCTTGAGGGGTATTTGGTGAAACCCACTTTTTAAATCGATAACTGTAAAATATTTATTTCCTCCAAGATGGGAAAGTACGTCATTTATTTCTGGAATCGGATATTTATCTGGAATGGTTACTGTATTGAGTTTCCTAAAATCCACTACAACTCTATACTTGTCCTTTCCGGATGCATCCCGTTTTTTTGGAACTATCCAAATTGGTGAGTTGTACGGAGAGCGCGATGGTCGGATTATTTGGTCCCTTAGTAATTTAGAGATTTCCTCGTCAACAACACTCTTTAGGGCCATTGGATAGGGATAATTTCTCGAATACACGGGATTATCAGTTGTTGTTCGTATCTCGCCCACGACCCTGGTCGTATACGTAAGGCTTTCATCGGGGTCTGCGAATAAATTCCTATGGCGATCAACGAGGTCCTCTAATGCTGCTTTTCGACTTTTTGAAAGATGGTTTGTTCTAATTTCAATATTATTAACGTTTTGAGAAATAAGTTGTTTTATCGGGATTTTCCTCCCTCCGTCAATGGTAAAATAATCTTCCGCTGTATAAATGACAGCTGAACGTTTTTTCAGGCTATCATTTCCTAATATTGCATCAAATGTTTCCAATTCTGGTAATAGGAAAAATTTTATGGGAGTATCATCGAATAGTTTAAAAAATTTGTGCTGCGTAATTTCGATAAATCCTTTAACGGATTTTGCTCTAAAATTTTTTTCGTTTTTCTTAGGATTTGTTATTAATTTGGGGTTAATATAATTCTTATTGCTGCCAGTGTCTAATAGTATTTTCAATACTTTGTCGTTCCCCATTTTTGCCTCAAAGTAGGGTAATGAGGAACAGTTTAATCTAAAAAATTAACGGCAAGTTGAACCTCATCAAGTTCCTCCTCCTGTCTTCCAAGTGAAGCTGCCTCCTCAGGAATCTGTGGAAAATTTTCCTGAACGTCCTGGGGTTCCATAATCCCTGGGCAATAGTCAACTTCTCCTCCTTCCGATGGATAATAGCCATAATAAGCTTCCTCTGGCATGTAATCTGTTTCTATGTGAAAGTTACGTTGCAATTTATTTACTGGGACTTGGAAAGACGCAGTTGTTGGTCTTTTTAACGCTGGATTGTTCTGTGGTCGATTAATGTAATTGACCTGACGGGTTTGGATTGATTTATCCACATCCATTGGTTCTACTCGATGACTCTGAGGATTATTTTGAGGATTATTTTGATTATTAAGTCCAGAATTTTTTGGAAAATTTAAGTTGTGACTATAGTTTGGATTACGACCGTAAGTTGGGTTAACGTTTGATTGGAAATTTGGGTTGTGGCCGTAATTCGGATTACGATTATAATTTAGGTTAGGGTTTGGTTGGAAGTTCGAGCTACGGTTATAGTTTGGAACGGGATTATATCGCGGGGGTATTGGTGGTCTAATAGGTATTGTTCTACCAACATAAGCGAGTTCGGGGTAGAATCCTCTCCCATTTGTGAAATTCGCCGTACCAGTCTTGTCCCTCTGTACATTATTCCTGACAGATTCTCCATGTGCGTAATTTCTGCGGAATGTCATATTGTCTAGCTTAAGACAAATATGTAGCGCCTGGGGTAATGATGTTGGTTCACGTACGCTTAACAATCTCGGCAGATCTCCATTTAGTCCCCTTACGAATGTGTCTAACGCCTTCTCCCTGTAGGTATTCGTCATGGCATGAATGCTGTTTTCTTCCAGCTCCAGGCAAGAGACCTTGTCAAGTAGCAGTGAAAGGTGCTGGTAAACACTCTGATAAAATTCAGTTATGGTCCTATTTCCCTGGCACAATACCATCATCTGGTATTCTAGAGTTCCGATATCCCTCTTATTGGAGTAATGCATAGCGAGACATTTCCTAATTCGTGGCCAATCCAGTGGAGTCCTATATGACTCCAAAGCGGTATCCGCTTCGCCAATGATTTTCGTACGTATAGTGTGTAAAATTGCGTAGTATCTCCCCGTGCCCTTTACTGAATCGTAGAGATTTAAGACCCTCTCCACGGATTTACGCCAGGAGTTGGATTCTCCCGGTTTCCCGGAAAACTCCCTCAGTGATCTTACTATGTCAGGAACCCTATCTAGTTCATCTAACCTGGTAGTAACGGTCCCAATAGGATGGTCGGACCCCTCATCCGACAAATGGTCGGATTGTGTTCTGAGGGCATCCCTTATCATGAGGGCTATCTGTTCCCTCTGCGGTGTGGTAAAATCCGCTGTCGCTCTGGTCGGTTGTGTCATTGTCAGTGTTGTATTTAGTCTTTCTGTCAGTTGCTCGATACTCTCGTCGGGCATACCGGTTAAATGATCTCAAAATGAAAGGATCTCAAAGAAACTTGGTTAGTTCCAAGAATAATAAAATAATAATTTCAACCAATTTGGGAAAACAAGACGACAAAAACAATGAACTAATTCCAGATCGTAAATAATCGATTATAAATCATAAATTTAAGAAAATTTAAATTGGAAAGTAATTATAAAATTATTGTTTTAATTTAAGCAAGGTAATCTACTTCATAATACTAAATAAAATCTTACATAAATGCTGCTAGTATCATCTCTAGGTTGTTGCTGTTGGTGAAAGTTGTCGTGTTGTTTGTGGATCTTGATGCTTCCTGCTGTTGTTAGGATTGTAAAATTGGCTGATTTCACTTTTAAAGTTTTTATTTTTGTTTTCGATGTTAGATTTTTTGCCTTTTGATTTTGTTCATTCAATTACTTGTTGTTTTTTCAAATTATGTTTCACTATTTATTGTTTAAAAATTTGTTCACTTATTAGATTTTTCGCTTTTTTATTTTTGATTTTGTTCATTCAATTACTTGTTGTTTTTTTCAAATTATGTTTCACTTATTATTGTTAAAAACTTTGTTCACTTATTAACTATTTGTTTACTGTTTTTTTTTCTTTCTTTTTTTTTTTAAAAAAAAGTTTTGCTCACTTAATGGTTTTTTGTTTTTTCATTTTTTGTTCAAAAATGTTCACTTATTGTCTATTATTATTTAAAAAAAAAATTTTTGTTCAAAAATGTTCACTTATTGTCCATTATTATTTAAAAAAAATTTTTGTTCAAAAATGTTCACTTATTGTCCATTATTATTTAAAAAAAAATTTTTGTTCACTTATAGAAAATAAAATGTTCGCTTATTCTATATCACGGCCGCTGATCTCCTTGGAGATCTCCGTTTTACCTCTTATTTATGCAAGAGGTTACTTCGGCGCACTTTTTCCGCGATCTATAAATTTTTTTCCGTGAAAACCCTTTTGCCGGGGGTTTTATTTTTTTTACGACAAAGGACTCCTCTTATCTTTTCTAAAGAGGGTCCCTGCTCGGGCGCCAATTAATTTATTTAAAGTTTGAAAATTAAAAAAAATATTTTTTTATGATCTGTTAACTTTCGTTAACAAATCCAACTTTATTCTTTGTAAACACAAAACCGACTGCAAAGAATTTACAATTAAAATATTATTAAATACATTTACTTAATTTACAAACTGTACAACATGCACTTGCTGCATGTGTGGATTCGAATTTCGTCTGGGAATTTGTTGTTGAGCAATTTGGTTGTTTGTTGAGGTTGCAGATTTAATGTTGGCACGTTTTGTGGTTGTTACTATTTGTAGTTGTTGTTGTTATTATTGTTGTAGTTCAGGTGTTAACTTATATATATATATATGTATATATATATATATATATATATATATGTATGCACAGCGCATACTTTAGAGACATTTATTCATTCCCCCGCATAGTTTAGGGACATTTGCTTACTTTGGGGACTGTCCCCAAAATTTTCGCGCCTTTTCATACATCTAGCGTTTAAGATGAGGACAATTTTTTCTATACACCGCATATTTCGGCGACAATTTTGGCCATGTCCCTAAAGTATGCGCTACGCATACATATATATATATATATGCACAGCGCATACTTTAGGGACACGCCCAAAATTGTCGCCGGAATATGCGGTGTATGGAAAAAATTGTCCTCATCTAACACGCTAGATGTATGAAAAGCCGCGAAAACTTTGGGGACAGTCCCCAAAGTAAGCAAATGTCCCTAAACTAGACTATGCGCTGTGCATACATATATATGTATGCACAGCGCATACTCTAGAGACATTTATTCATTCCCCCGCATAGTTTAGGGACATTTGCTTACTTTGGGGACTGTCCCCAAAGTTTTCGCGCCTTTTTATACATCTAGCGTTTAAGATGAGGACAATTTTTTCGATACACCGCATATTTCGGGTACAATTTTGGCCATGTCCCTAAAGTATGTCTCTAGACTATGCGCTGTGCATACATATATATATATATATATATATATATATATATATATATATATGTATGCACAGCGCATACTCTAGAGACATTAATTCGTTCCCCCGCATAGTTTAGGGACATTTGCTTACTTTGGGGACTGTCCCCAAAGTTTTCGCGCCTTTTCATACATCTAGCGTATAAGATGAGGACAATTTTTTCTATACACCGCATATTCCGGCGACAATTTTGGGCATGTCCCTAAACTATGCGCTGTGCATACATATATATATATATATATATATGCACAGCGCATACTTTAGGGACACGCCCAAAATTGTCGCCGGAATATGCGGTGTATGGAAAAATTGTCCTCATCTAATACGCTAGATGTATATATATATATATATATGCACAGCGCATACTTTAGGGACACGCTCAAAATTGTCGCCGGAATATGCGGTGTATGGAAAAAATTGTCCTCATCTAATACGCTAGATGTATTTAAAGCCGCGAAAACTTTGGGGACAGTCCCCAAAGTAAGCAAATGTCCCTAAACTAGACTATGCGCTGTGCATACATATATATATATATATATATACATTATATAAAAACTTAAATTATAAAAAGACTAGACTACTGATGATACCGCCATGTTAACGATATGCTGATGTTGAGATAACTGGCATCAGTATTTCGAATTTGACTAAATGTCTCTAATTTCGAATTTTTCAGCATTGGGAAGCCTAGCCTCTACTTGCAGATTATATGATAAGATAATTTTTTGAAAATCGGACTAGAAACAAAAAAATGACGAGCACTCAAAATTTTATATGTAAAAATTGCCTTAATTTGCCTGGAGGTCTGGGAAGTTTAATATCAAAAGTTATGCTCGATAATATGTCACTTATGCCTGTTCCAAATCATTGCAATCGGACCACTAAGTAAAAAGTTGTGTCATATATCCCACTGTGCATTAGTGGTCATCGATTAGGGAATGCATCCGGGGAAACTAAGCATTTGTCTGTTCCCGCAATACCGGGAATTTTCTTCGTGAATAGAGAATATAGAAATAAGAATACAATATGAAACAAAAAAAGTTAAATATTCAACGTTTTTGATGTAGCAATTAATATTTTTAACAACATTTTAAATAAAAAAAAAATTATATAAACTTCACCGCAACCATTAACTTCACATGTTATTTTAGAATTCGACCATAAATTAATAAATTTAAATTTACTCCAAATCGATCCTCAAAATTTTGATAAGTATAAAAATCATAAATATTTGTCCAAAACACTTTCAATTACCAAATATTGTCCAATTACAATTAATTTTTTTTTATTTAATCAAACTTTAAGATTTAAAGGAATTGCTATTAAAACACCAATCTCACTCAGACATAAGAAAAACTAAAACTATGCTGAGAAATACCTCAGAAATATAATGGAGCCTTACTTTAATAAAAAAATTCACATATCATACAAGGCATTTTGCATAGAAAAAGTATGATTTAATATGAAATGTATTAATTTATTTTTCAACCAGATCCCGGTATCACATGAATTTTCAAAAATTGTCCCGCTTTCCCGGGAAATGAAAAAGTGCGGGATTTTGCATTTCCTAGCAGCGATACATACTGCTTATATTCTCTAATGATTATAATCTACAGACACCATGACGTATGCGTGTTATTAATACAAAATATATATAAATCATACGCACAGTAAACCTATAAACCATACAAGTTTGTATTTAATCATTTTCGTTATATTGTTTCATAGCAAATTCTAAAAACAAGTCGAAAAAAATTTGTTTTTAATGGAAAATAATATATTTCTAACCAATTTCATGACTGTTAACGTCAAAAATAACAAAAAAATCAATAAATTGTAGGCAATGTCGTTTTTAAGGCTTAAACTTAGCAATGAATGAGTGTCTGAAGTTAAGCTGTTATAAAATTTTCTTAATATTTACTTACAGACACACATACAATGCCGGTATTTGACAAAACATAAAATATGAACATAGTTAAAAAAAAACAATATAAAAAAAAAACTGAAATATAAAACCCACTCAAAAGCACACTTGTGTTGGTAAAAAAATGTTTTTTTAAAAAGATTTTTTAGTTTTTTCTATTTGTGTTGTGTTGTATTGTATATGTATCTGTGTATGGATTTGTTTGTGTATTTATATTTTAGGAAATGGTACTCAATGCGTGTCATGTGTCACATGAAAAATTATGACAACCTCTGGTGTTTCTATTTTCACTATCAACAACAGAAAAAAAAAAATACAACAGTATTAAAAAAGAAAGACATGTTCAAAAAAAAAGTTAAAAGAAAAACTTTTATATGATATTTTTCGTAAATAACGATATTTTTTGACAAGTACGAGTATTAAGCCCAAAGTACTCTTCAAAACAAAACATTGTTTGTTGCTTTTACACTCAGTTGTTTTTTTTTTTTTTTTGTTTCCTTTTGTTCTATGTTAGCAGACGACTTTATAAGTTTAATATGTGGATATTTAGAAGTCAGAGATGGGAGCTGTAAAATAAGATAGTATATATTTTGTTGCAATGTTTTTGACAACATTATAATTAATTTTTTGTTAAGTTTTAGAAAATAAAAAGTACTTCTACCATAATTGAAAATTTTAGGTAGGAGAGGCAGTTATGCTATTTGAGAATCTCTGTTTCATGCTAAAAAAAAAATTATGACTCAAAAGAGCTTATGACTCCTATTCATTGCTGTGACTGGCTATGATTTTTAAGACTAAAAGTTATAAAAACAATAATAAAATTCAAATTTTATTTGTCATATTATGATAATGTAAGTTCAAGGTCTTTATTTATTGTATTTTTGAAAGAAAATTACAAATAAATAAAAGCTTTTGAGACTCTTGCAACAGCAAAATCACATGGGGAATACAGTACTAACTAAAGTCACAGCCTCTGTGAATAGGCACCTATGTGTCGCTTTCAAAGATAATATTTTTTCTTTTATGCTACCGTCAGTCGATTATTGAATGCAACAATTAGACAATTAATATTTTTTCAAAAAATTGTATCAACATAAAACTTCTCAGATTACACCTTACGACAAAATTAATTTTTTGGTTACACCTATGAGAAGTTCAATATAATACATTTAGACTAGGGGGGTAGGGGCCAAAAATATATAGCAGTATACTCAAATTGTTTAGAATTACTTTGAGTATTCGTTTTAATAGCGAATTTATATTTTATTTGCATATTTTCTGAGAGCAAGTACACTATTCAACAAATTTCAAATTTTTTCAGAACCTGTCTTTGAAATACATTCATATTTTTTAATAGACTTATGTACCCTGAATCCAAATCTGTTCAACATTTTTTTCTACTTTGCATTTTTTGAAATATCGCGGGTTTTATATTTAGGGTAGAAGGGGGAGGTTGCGCCACTGGGGCACATATTCCACCACCGATTTTGGCTGTATTTAAATTATTTATTAAAATCGTTCTTTCCAAATTTGTGCAGTCATTGATCATCTTTCATTTCACCAAATTTTACACTTGCACTTTACTTGTGGTTGCGAATAGAAATGTTTTTGTGTTTTTGGATTACAAAATAAATAATATAGAGTTAGTATATTTGGGATAACTTTTTCATTTCGTGTATTAAAATAAAATACCCTTCAATATGACGAAGCGTTGATATCAATTTATAATATTTACGCGAATTTTTCAGAATTTTTTCGAAAAAGTGTGAAAAAATATAAAATTATGTTAGTTTCGTCGGCGAAATTTGGTAACACTTTACAAGACGTATAAGTAATATTAATTCGTTACATGGTTATATGTGTAGCACTGATCACACGTAGTTTTCGTTCAACAAATTTTTTTTGCTGAAATTACAGCCATTCATTTTAGGTTTTGGACTTGAGGTAGAACAATATTCTAACTAAATATATGAAGATAATTAAGAGTTTTACAAAAGTAGTTGCACATAATTGTAATAACTTGTTAACGGCTTAAGCTACGAGAGTCACTGATAACCTCACTTAAAACTGACTTAAAGTATGGTTTTATTCACTTTTTTAACGGCATTTTTTACAAATCCGTGGTTTAAACCGATGTACGTTAAAAATCTGGATTTCCAAAATTTTAATATAATATATGTTTTAAGTATAAATTATTCTTCTATACCTTTGCAAAATCAATATATGGTACTCACTCTACGGGTTCCAGAGTAATCGGTTTCTTAATTATATAATTATATTTTTTTACATTTTTATTCATAACCTTGAATTCCGTAAGAGCTCCATTAAGAGATTTGGCAAAGGCATAGGGGAATAATGTATCGTATAATTAACATATTTCTTTTAAGGATTTTAACAAACCAGTTTTTTTAAATACAGCAGTTTGAACCGCGGATTTCAAAATAACTGCATTTTATCTTCAAAAAAATATTTTTCTCTTCTAATTTTACTTAAACTACGGTAACTGGTTACTTAAACTACGGTAATAACGAATCACGTAGCTTTCACCGTTAAAAAGATATGGACGTTTTTGTACGATTACTTTTTCATATTTTGTAACACGATATTTCCAGATCCGTTGCGACTAACTATCCCAAATTTGGGTGATGTTATAGTTGTATGACTTTCAACTTATATACCGATTTTGGTTAAAATCGGAAAGGGTTTAGTAAACCGAGTGATACAATTTATATGTTTACAGTCTTTTTGAAGCAGTGGTAAACATGCTAAAGTTTGAAGTTGTTTTCTAAATAGTTCAGGATATTTTTGATGGACTTGCAATTTTAATACACAAATGCCTAGTTTAAAAACTAAGATAAAATTTTTAAGGTTTTTTATCATACATAAAATTTATAAGGATAAAACAAAAAAATATAACAATTTGCAACTTGATTGCAATACCTAGACGATATCCTGCTACAAACACCGACATGATTAAACTAAAATAAAAGATAATTTAGTTTTAATTTATATTCCTAAAAAAATTCATAATTTTGCAGTCAAATTTCGAAAAATTAAGCAAAATATGAGAAAAAATGGTATGAATGCAAATTAGAAAAAATGTTACAGATTTGATTTCAGCATTTTCCAGATTTGATTTCAACATACATAACTCAATTAAAAAATATGTGTTTCAAAGACAGGTGTTTTTAGCCGTCGAGTAGTGATTTTAGTTAAGTTTTACAAAAAAGTTGTTCTGTATTTCAAACAGGTTTATGCAGAAACTTTATTGAAAACCGCAAAAAATTAATATTAAGGGCATTCTTGTCAGAAATTTTTCTCTTGCAAAAATAAAAAATTGAGAAATTACACTGTTGCTGACGTGAGCGCCTCTTTTTATCAATTTTGATTGCGGAAATGCAATCAGCTGTGTTAGATTTCCATTTTTCAGCATTTCCAAATCAAGTTTTAAGATATCAAGATTTCACATTAACCCAGACAGAATATACCTTTGATTCTTCCGAGCCAGCCGTGGCGGTCATATGCCAGAACTCATATTTAAATTATAATGCCAGAAGATTATCTTTCGAATAAAGTAAATTTCATATTAATTTAAAAAATTCATCTTTGTTTTATTCCATTTCAAAGTTCTATACCTCTATAAAAAGAAACACCCTTTAGATTTGAGCTGAAGGATACTTATAAAAATCAGGCGTGGACACAGAAAAAGTTTTTGGGGAGGAAAGTTAGAGTATTTTTTGCTTACTCTTCTATTCTTATATATATTTTTGTATTGAAAATTTTTATTTTGGGGGAGAAAACATCCCATTTTCCCTCCCACATTAACCCAAAAGCGTTCTGATACATTAAATTGCATGTAAATTATTGTTTTGGCTATTTTGGGTATAAACGGTATGTGCATGAAAAATTACCTTCGGTCGGACACAAAAAAACTGTAAATTGCATAACATATATTCCGAGTATATTCATTTCCAGGAACCGGAAGTTTTTCCTTAAGTCTGAGAACAGGATAAACAAAATATATTTGCGAATAAAATAATGTGATTTAACATGCCATCATATTTTTGCATATTTTGCTTTAAAGGTATATTTTTATTGAATACTTTTGCTTAAAATGCATGTTTTTATTGCATATTTCTTAGATTTTCGTTAAAAGATAACTTTCTATTTTAGTTTGTAACTGACAAGTAAACATTATAAATTAATAAACAAAATTTTTTTTAAGTGATTTTAATCAAGCACTATCCACCGTACTCTTCTAAAATCCTGAAATGGGATTTAATAGTTTCAAAGCAAATTAATAAAAAAATAAATATGTGAAAAGGGAGGCACTTCATTATTATTCATGTTTTTAAGCAATTTTAATTAAATTATGAAGTTAATTTGTATTGTGGGGTAAAGTGTCTGTAACCGCCATATAATGACAATCGTAATTATTATATAAAAAATTTTGGGACATAAAAAGTTATGACAGGTGAAATAAATGTTACTTGATGTCTTAACATCGACATCTGATTTGAAAACAAGTTCTTCTGTGTGGCGGCTTTCGGGCGCTCTTAGGGTTTTTTTCCTCTGTAGAACGCGGCAGGCGTCTTCGCGAAATAAGTTTTTTCTGCGTGATTACCAGTTTTTTTACACTTCATACATTTCTTATTTGGCAACATTAATTCGGGCCTTATTTCATTTGTGTTGCGCGGCAGGCGGCTACGCGAAATAAAGTTTTTTCTGAGTGCGACACAAAAAAATAAAATTGAAGCAATTTTTTTAAGTTTCCTTAAAACTCTTTTGTTTGATTTCATGAATCAGCCTTGACATTTAAGGTCTTATAACATTTAAAAAGAAAATAAATTATGAATATGGGCAATAATAATAATATTTTGGCCAAACAAAAAACCGTCATAGCGCCCAACAAAAAATATTAATAATGTTAAAAAAATAAAGAATTTTTGAAAATGAATATTTCCCACTAAAAATGAAATAACTCCCAAAGCAAATGTAATAACACCGAACAAGAAAATAAAATGAAATAAGTCCCACGCTAAGTTCTGTTGGGACATATTTCGTTTCGGAATTATTGCATTATGAAATAACATCTAATAACAAAAATGAAATAACTTCTAAAAAAATGAAATAACTGCAAAAGAACTGGGTATTATTTCATTTGAAATTACTCCGAAATTTGTATGAAAAATTTTTGGGACTTATTTCATTTTTTTTTTTGGGGACTTTTTGCACCTGGGACTATTGCATAGAGCCTACCAGAGTTAGATAATACAACAATGTCAACTTTTGCCGATGACACAGCAATACTCTCGGTGGCAAACAACTGTGGACAAATCCATCCAAAATTTACAACCTGCACTCGATCTTGTAATCGAATGGACAAAGAAATGAAATCTGAAATTATGCGCAGCTAAGTCTGTACATATAGACTTTGCAAACAAACCAGTAAGATATATTCCCATCTTAATAGATAATGTAGAGCTACCATATGAAAATAAGTAAAAATATCTTGACATGCCTTAAGATATGAAACTTAAATATATGGAACTTGAACTTAAATATAAAAAACTAAAATTGTTAATAGGAAGAAAGTCAACACTATCATTCGAAAACAGACTATTAATAAACAATCAAATGCTGAAACCAATATGGACATACGGCTGTGCAGCAAAAAGTAGTATAAATATTATTCAACGTTTATCTTCAATGCACCATATCCATCGTGACCTGCATTTGGAGATGGTATCCTCATGTCATTAATAAACTTGCAACAAAACATCATAAAAAGTCTTTCATGATGTTGAGCAGAAGCATGGCATGTTGAGCAGAAGCATGGCATGGGGTATTAAATAAACAATATTTTTAAGCGCAGTCCTATGTATAAAATACAAATTTATTAGACATGAAATTGTTAAGTCTCGTGAAACAGAACTCCTTCTATAAATTAGATATTTCACTAAATGGCTGCCACCTTAAAATATACAGAGAGTACATATCTCCAATTTTGTAGAAAATATCAATAATATTATGCCGATATTTCTTTCTGTGCAGGCTAAACAAATTTTTTTTCTACATTTTAGGAAATTAAATATTTCTAAAACACTGGTGTTAATTAACATCTTAACATTTTTGTTTTAACGAGGGTCTTTTAGAAACAATTTCATGTTTTTTTTTTTTTGTTTCTGTTACTTAAGAAAATAAAAATGATAAAGTTTTTTTTTAATTAGCTTGATTAAAATTTTTAATATTTTCTTTGACAATATTTCCGTCTTTTAGTTGTTTTCTTTAAAACTTTGGATAAAACTAATTAAAAAAAATTAAATATAAATTTGTCTTTAATAATTTTTATGTTGTTCTTTACATCCTTTAACACAAACATTAAAATATCTGATGTTCGTTTATTTTAAATATTATATAGGGTAGAAGGGGTAGGATTCACCACTGGGGCACATATGCCACCCGCGATTTTATCTGTGTTATTAAAATGTTTCTTTCTATAATTTGTTGATCATCTTTCATGTCACTACATTTTACATTTGTACTTCATACGTGGTCAAGAATAGATACACTCACAAGAACTTTTTCATAAAAAACAACAGTTATTTAAAAGTTCAATCGGTAAAGTTGTTTCAATGGAATATACAGTTAAATTACGAAATAAATATATTTTTTAACGTTCTGTCTGTTATTCAACAAAAAAAATAAACAAAAAAAACGGACTTTCCGGTAATAGTTAAAATTTTCAGTTAAAATTTTCTATTCAAAACAAAAAGTTGTTATATTATATTGAGTGTTGAAATAAACGAAAACAATCTATTGTTTTTATGGATTTAGTCAATTAATATTCAACAGTTGAAAATAAACTTAAAAATGCAATCGTTTTAAACGAAAAGTAAGTAGTCCTGTTTTTAACTGATTTTCATTTAATTTTATGTGTATATTCAGTAGTCTTTACGGAAAAAATATTGTGAGTGTATGTTTTTGTATTTTTGGGTTGCACAAAAAAATAATAGACAGTTAGTATATTTCATTTCGTATATTTAAGGAAAATACCGTGTATTAAAACAATTTGTTAAATTAATTTCTAAAAAGTGTAAAAATATATAAAATTATGGGAGCGATTAATAACGGACATATACGGTAGACCAACAGGTTTGTTAGTAGTGTCCGACCGAACAGTTCGGCCAGAAAATGCATTTGGTCTGTATTCGGTATTTTAAAGCATAATGGACAAATTTGGCGGGTGGAAAAATATTTATTGGACTGATTAGATGCTTTTTTGAGTGTCAAATTTGAAGAAAATTCTGTAGTTAAGCAATGAATTCACTGTTCGGCCGAACTGTTCGGTCGGACACTATTTGTTAGTTTCGCCAGCAAAACTTGGTAGCACGTTAAAAGACGTTACATGTTTATAGTGGTGCATGGGTCAGACGTAATTTTGGTTGAACATATTTGAAGAAAATAAACTTTTTGGAAATTTTTTTTTGCAGAAATTACAGTTTTTCAAATCAATCTTTATTAATATTTGATATAAAATATGATTTGTCCACCAAAACCGTTATAGCTGACAAATGTGCAACATCAACTTGGCGAATTTACCCCATAGGTGGGACAATTTAGACAATTTGAGTTAATTTGGAAATCTTAAAAAAATAATTATAAGGAATAAAGATAATTTATGTTTTCAACAGGCAAGATGTGTTAAATTTTAGATACAAAAGAATTTTTGGACAAAAAAAAATGTTGGTTGAGCAACGACAGCTCAAGAAAAATCCTAGCGAATGCTCCCCTTTCTACCATATTTACATTTTCTAAATTTTCATTTGTTTTAGTTTTTATGTTGTTGTAAAAATGTTTGACTTTTCATACGTTTTTTATATGGAATGAATTTATTCAAATGAAAAATATAAGCAATTAAAAAATTGCTTTCAAAAAATTACACTTGTTTTCTGTAGAAAACCATTAAATATTACTTGAATTCAAGTGACAAATTCACAAAATACATTAATATCGATTGATTACTTTTCATCATGGTTGGCAAACGCCGCCTTTTCAATATAAAACGGCAGTCGCCTACCACAACCATCTCAAAACCGATATAAAAATGTTTATTCACAACTTGCACTTGTTTTCTAATATCAGAGGGCTTATTTCAAAATATTAAAAACATAATTTTGTTATATCTACAAAATACTGTTTTAAATCTGCGTTTCAGTATTTTAGCGTTATTTTTATTTTAGTTCAAGATATTTCAAACGCAAACCGGTAAAATGGGAAAATAAGATCAGACACACATGTATTTAATGGAATCAATTGATGTAACTGTGGTAGCCAAATCCCGTTATTACAAAAAGCTATTGAATGAAAACCATGCCTTTCATACACTCAAAAAAAAAAGTTTGTAAAGTCAGCAAAAAATTTTGCTGAGTCAGCAAAATTTTAGTCAGGAGGGTGCTAGCAAAAAAATAGCTAATGTCAGCAAAATCTTTTGCTGAAAATCAGCGATCACATTCGTGATTTACGTCCTAAAATCTATCAGAATAGATAAGTCGCATGTTCGATACATTTTCTAACATTAAATAGTATTTTTTTAATAATTTTGTTCTTTTCTTGGGGTTTTGTACCACCATATGTAAATTCCTAAATGTAAGATTTGGGGGTTTCCCGGGAATTCCAGGGAAGGGTATTTCAGTTATTTTAATTTACCGATTTCCCGGGAATTTTGTTGAGGGATCCAGAGAAATTAAAAAAAAATCCAACATTGGAATGTGCTGCTGTAGAGGAGAAAACATTTGGAAAAGTTTTAAATCCAGATATTAATGCTCTCAATCTAACTCAGAAAACACTTCCATAAAGAAAGAATTCAAACTTTTTGAGAGATGTGGTAAAAAAAACTCAAAATATTGAATATTTGTTCAATGCCTCATTTAAACTTCAACCAAAAACTAGTTATTTTTGAAAACTTCTAGTTTTTGTTTAAAATTTTTTATGGAATTTGACCTGTAGTTTGCAAAAACTACTAGTTTTAGGCTGTAGTATAAATGCAGAATAACGCACTTATGCGTCTAACTTCGGTAGAAAGTGAAAGAGTGTTTTCAGTAACTTGCCAATTTGTTAATAAAATCAAAAATATGCTTTCTAACGAGTCAATAAACGCTTTGAGTGTATTAAAAAATAATTTTCTAAGCTGAAATAGTCAATTTAGGTTTTTAAAATATTTTACCTATTTTAAGGGTAGAATTTTTTTGTTATTTAATTTGTATGTTTTAATTTTCGATCTCATGACTGTATTATTTTTTAACATGTTTTTTATGAATTGAATTATTATGTTTTTGATCTTGTATCTAAAGAATAATGCTTTTTCTTAATTAAAAAATAGTATTTTTACGGAATTTAAGTTAAAAAAAATTTTAAAGCTAAAAATTTGATTAAAATTGATTTTTATAGTATCTCAATGATTCTTTTACTTAATTTGTAAGAAAGTTATTTTATGCTTTTTAATAAGATCTTTTTTAATCATTCAAAACAAATACACTTTATATTCTTTTTATAGAGCGGGATCCCGGGAAATTAAAAAAAAATACCGCTTTCTCTGGAGCCTAAAAAATTGCGGCAAAAATGTCCCTAGTTAGATTACATACAAAAAATAAAACTTTCATACTTTAGTTTTTTACTATCTACCCCACTAACGAATTTCACTAAAATTGGCTCGAATCTATGGGACAATTTTGTTTTCACCGCTTAACAAAATCCCACGGTTTTATAGAGTGTTGCAACCCAAATAGTATTACATTTAATTATTTGGTTTGCGATGGTAAAAATTAAAAATATCCTAAAACTAATAGTTAAGAATAATGTCTCATTTATATGGGGATATATACACTTTTTCATACTTTATATATTAATATTTCATGACTAAAAGAGTTTTTTGCAAATTAAAATATCAAAAAAAATTTTTGGTATATATTTTTAATACCTTAGGTAGCAGAAATTTTTAAATTTTGTTAAATAAACATCCCAGCCAGAAATTGCCAATGGTCTGAAAAATCAAGCACTGGCAGATCATTGTTTGCCAATGGTTCAACAAATAAAGTGCTGGCAAAGCACTGAATTACAACGCTCTGCCAACGTTAGTAAAAAGGGCTTTGCCAGTACTTAATAAAATTTACAACATTAAAAATAATAAAAGCACTGGCACAGCCCTGGCTTAGAACGCTCTGCCATCGTTCGTAAAAAGCTGCTTTGTCAGTATTTGTTTACAAAATTTACAACCGTAAAAATAAAAAATCACTGGCACAGCACTGGCTGAGAACGCTTTCCCAACATTGGCAAAAAGTGAATTGCCAGTACTTATTTACACAATTTACAACAGTTAACAAAATAAAAACAGTGGCACATCCCTTGTTCACAACGCTTTTACAACGGCGCACTGTGGCGCCTTTTCCCTAAAAGCGTTGCAAAAATCAAAAATTTGACAGAAGAATTTGATAAAATGAATAATTACATCTAATAGAGAACTTCTCACTGATTAAGAATCCAAAAAAAGTTTTGAAATCGGATAAAAATTATGAATTCTAGAGTCAATCAAAGTTGACAATTTTTCGGACTTACAAAAAATGTTTAAATAAAAAAAAAAAAATATCATATTGTCAATTGAATTTCAGGCAAACTATGCAACCGATCATTAATTTTTTGGTGTCGGATGAAGGGTATGTTAATTCCAATGAGACGATGTAAAAAAAGGGTTATTCGGTCCAATATTTTTTTTTAGGCGCAATTTTGCAAACACATGATATTTGGGTCTTTTTTCACACTTAATTGAATAGAACAAAAAAAGTGACGGTTTGTGACGGGAACTATTAAACAGAGGTTGTTAAGTAGTTAATACTTTAAATTATTTTCTTGAAATTGGGTGCCCGTACTTGCCGTGTACATGAAAAAACAATAAAACTGTAACAACTTTTACTACAAAAGATATATTTTCAAAATATTCAAACAGATTTTGGGCAGCACTGAGATCCACTCTAATTGTATACCAAACTTAGTAGATGTATTGGTCTTTAATTTATTATTTAGTTTTTTTATGCTTTTTCATTCGCTTACAATGCCCCCTAGCGGAAAAAAAATTCGGAAAAGTTACCACTTTGATGAGCTCTATCTCCTGAACGAATTAAGATATTTTAGAAGTTTAAATTTGGGATTTTAAATAAAAAAAATGTAAAACATATAAATTGGGATTTTTAAGAATTTTTTAAACGGACAAAGGTTTTTGTACAAAAAAAAATTATCTAAATTTATTTTCAGTAAGTTTTTAATTTAAAAAGTATTAACTTTTTGAACCATAGGGAATGAGCTGTTAAAATTGAACCTACAGCTAATTATAAAGAAATGAAATTAAAGCAATGAGTATTTTATCGTGCACTTAACTGAACATTGCAAAAAAAAAAGCAAAAATAAAAAATATTGTAGTAGGCCATATATTGTATATATATAATATTGTGCCGGACATGCCGGTTAATTATTCTTAAGCTAAAGGGATTATCTTTCAAATACTTTATAAATTTTAATAATATCTTTATTACTTTAAAAGTTATAAAGATTACAACGAAAAACGTCAAAAGACAACACTGTGCACAGTGCCGCGGATGGCCTATCACCTTGCGGGTCATGTATTTTGAAGCTAGGAGAGTCTTCTTTCAAATGCCTTTTTAAATTTTTAAAATATCTTTATTACTTTAAAAGTTATGATTTTTGCAACGAAAAAGGTCAAAAGGCGCCACTGTGCGGCGGCCAAAAGTGCTATGCCAGTGCTCGATTTACTAAATTTAATGCATATACTTTTTAAATAAGTTCGGAGGTTTTAATAAAAATAACAAATGAATAGTATTTTTTAAATTTATTTTACTTACTTTAAGATTTAATTCCTTTTTCAAATCTTAAATGAATTTAAAATCAACTAACCATAAGCATATGGTATTCAAATCAAATTCATACACTAAAAAAAAGTCTGTAGAGTCAGCAACATTTTTGCTCAAAGGATCCTTGTAGAAAAATTGCTAATTTAGCAAATTTTTTGCTGATATTAGCAATTTTTTCTGCAAGTATCCGTCCCAGCAAAAATTATGCTGATTTTACTGACTTTTTTTTGAGTATATAATAAGTATTTACTCAAATCGTATTTAAAAACTTTTCTAATCTATACCTTTATAAAATTTAAAATAACAAGATTGGAAAAATGCAAAAATGCAAAAATAAACTGCAATTTATAATTTGAAGTTAAGAAAATTAAGGTCTCCTATTATATTCAGCACAAAGTATAGTTTTTGTACTAAAATTTTACTTAAGATATTTATTTTCAAATTTCTTTCTTTAGTAAAATTGTAGTAAAAAAATCGTACTTGGTGCCAACTTATCACAAAAATAATTTGATAAAAAAAATATTCAGTTATTTTGTAATTAACTTAGCTGAAGCCTATTGTTATTTCTCTATGAAAAATTACAAGTTCACAGTCAGAATACTAATGATTTTTTTAATTGAATTTAATTTTAATTTTTATTGCAGAAATTGAATTTGTATGTTTATTTTTTTACATAATTTTATTATTTGAAATAATAAAACCAAAATTTTATAAAAAAAATATAATAAGTTCACTGTTTTTTTATTAATTTATTGTTTACTTTATTAGTTGTTTTACCAATGCTTTGCAAACGTTTTAAAATTATGATTTTGGAACTGGCAAATCACTCATTGCCAGTGCTTTGCCAATATTTAAAAAAAAAACGCGGCTAAGCCCTGCCCGGTGTTATCATTTTGGGGTTGGCAAAGCACTTATTTTATCATTAAAAAAGTACATTATTGGTTGTTATCTCAATGATTTGCCAACGTTTTAAAATTATGATTTTGGTACTGGCAAATCACTCATTGCCAGTGCTTTGCCCGGTGTTATTATTTTGGGGTTGGCAAAGCACTTATTTTATCAGTAAAAAAGCACTTTATTGTTTTTTATAAAAATGCTTTGCCAACGATTTAAAATTATGGTTTTCGGTACTGGCAAAGCGCTCATTGCCAGTTCTTTGCCAACGTTTTAACGGCCAAGCCCTGCCAGGTGTTATCATTTTGGGGTTGGCAAAGCACTTAAATCTTTAGAAATCTGCTGCCAACGCTCATACCACCGTTGAAAGCACTGGGCCAATGCTTTGCCGTTCGTATTTTTCTGGCTGGGATGTTTCACTACAAAATACCTAGTATAGAAATGTACTACCAGTAATAAAAGTAATGTACTTATTTGTATCATTATTTTTAATATAAAGTACCCATTTATATTATATACAAGTTAATAATGTCGATTTGGACAACATATGGCATAACTATCACATATGGTTTGTGTCAATAATAACAAATATGGTATTTTGGAGGGTAAACATCTGTCATTAAAATTCAGTATTCTATAGATACCAAAGTGTAAACACACATTTTTTTCAATCGCGATAATAATTTCGAATTTTGTGCCTAAAAAAGATTTTTTTGCGGGGAAGTCTGATAACCTTCTTTCATTTGAAGAAAATGGCTGCTGAAAGTTATCGATTGTTGGTAGAAGCTTTCGCTCAACAAGCACCAACTTAAAAAGTGGTGATTTCGACACAAGAGACAAGGGAGACCTGGTCAACCGAAAAAGTTTGAAGATGAGGAATTGGATGCACTACTCCACGAAGATTGTTGTCAAACGCAAGAAGAACTTGCATTATCATTGGTAGTCACACAACAAGCCATTTTCTTACGTTTAAAAGCATTGGAATTCATTCAAAAGCAAGGGAATCGGGTCCCATATGAATTGAAGCCGAGAGACGTTGAAAGGCGATTTTGCATTTCGGAAATGCTGCTTGAACGCTACAAAAAGAAGTCGTTTTTGCATCGTAATGGTGATGAAAAATGGATACATTACGATAAGTCATATGGAAGGCCCGGCCAACCAGCCAAATCAACGCCGAAGCCGAATATCCATGTCGCCAAGGTAATGATATGTATTTGGTGGGTTCAGAAGGGTGTTTTGTATTATGAGCTGTTGAAATCGGGTCAGACGATCACAGGAAACCTGTACCGAACACAATTGATTCGTTTGTAGAGAGCAATCAACGAAAACGACTAGTATATTCGACCAGACTCGAGACCATAATCTTCCATCATTACAACGCTCGGTCACATGTTGCAAGAAAACAGCGGATGAGAAGTTTTGGCTCACCCGTCTTATAGCCCAGATCTTGCCCCTTCTGACTACCATTTGTTTCGATCGGTGCAGAACGCCCTTATTGGAATACACTTCACTTCAGAACAGGGTATCAAAAATTGACTTGATTCATTCTTTACCTCAAAACCGGAGCAGTTTTTTTTGGCGCGGAATCCATATGCTACCAGAAAGATGGGAAAAAGTGGTGGCTAACTATAGACAAAACTTTGAATAATATATCAATTCATTTTGTCATTATAACAAAATGCATTTTTCAAGCAAAAAAACGACATTATTAAAAAAAATTAAGTTAAAATTGTGACTTTAGTTTCGACCATGATTTCTCATGGTACTACATCAATTTTATAAAAATCACGCATATTCTTTTTTTTTGGATGACAAAAAAAAAAGAAAAACAACTTCAAAAAAAATTTGTATTTTTTTTACATAATCAAGAAATCGAAAACAGCTTATCTGTTTGTTGAACAGCTAGAAAGTCAATGTTTAGTATATTAAATAGTGGATATCTAATTAACAAGAAAAAGTACTAAGAGTATTCCGTGCTCCGGTAAAAAGTGCAATTTGAACGACTTATATATAATATCGTGGCTTAAAAAAAGTAACTGCTGGATAAATCTCTAAATCGTATAGGCGACTTGAAAAGGGAGTTTAAAGCGATGGAAAAACATTTTAATACTAATTATATGCTAACACAAAAAAGATGCCGAAAGAATAATTGAGCTGCTTCTAAAACGTAAGAAGTAACCTTAAATCTCTAATTTTCAAATTTTGCTTAAAACTAGCCAAAAACGTCATTATTTGCCACATAGATGAGTAGTCACATTTAATCTTAGATGTCAATAAATGGCAGGGAAAGCACTTTTTCGAGGGAGATAACTTTACTAATGATAAAATTAAAAATTTTAACCAAACTTATACTCAAATATCCAAAAATCCAATCAACAGTTTTCAAAAGAAGATCAGAAAAATTCCAACATCAAAATTTTCAATAATAAATTAATGTAGTGCATTGTTTTTTAAAAAAAGTAAAATTGACTTAAAGTTTGTGTTGACGAAAACTACAGTGTTTTCCGTTTTGTTGCAATTTCATTCCACAAATTTTATATCCACTTATAAATTAAACATTATCTAATTATTATTTTTAAGATATTTTTAATGGAAAACTAAAGAATTAAATGTAACATGTTAAGCCACTTACTACTTAGGTTGCAACAGATTTAAAAACCGTGAGTTTATGTTTAAGCGGACAATAACATGTCCCAAAGCTTCGCTCTAATTTTAATAAAATTCGTTAGTGGGATGAACAGTAAAAAACTAAAGAATGCATGTTTTATTTGTTTACGCAATCTAACGTTTTGGAATTTACGTATAGTGGTTCTAAATTTCAAATTTAGTAGAACGCAAATAAAAGTTTATTTTGCTAAAATCGACAGAAATGCTTGCTAAAAATTGTAGATTTCTGATTTAAAAAGGGCAGACTTCAAAACTGAAAAACTTTAAAAATTTCACATTTTCGAATGATTTTGTTGAGTTCAGCAGATTATTTTGTTACTTTCAATTTACTAAAATGTAGCTCAAATATAACAAAATATTTGTAAATTCAACAGATTTATTTTTGCTATTCTTATATTACAAATATTTAGTAAAAAAAATCTGCTAACTTTAGCAGTTTTTTATTAGCTTTTTGTTATTTTTACAGGTTTATTTCATGAATGCAAACCGCCAAATTCGAAAAAATTGCCAAATTTAAAAAACAAAATGCCAAAATTAAAAAAAAACAACGCCAAAATTTAAAAACAGTTATCAACATTAAAATTGTCACTAAAATTATAAAAAAAACATTCAAATTGGAAAAAATCGACAAAGCTTTAAAATTCGGTAATATTTAAAAAAATCCCCAAAATTTAAAAAAATCAACAAAATTTAAAAAAATCGCTAAAATTAAAAAATCATACCAATAAAATGAAAAACGTCTATATCTCCAAATATTTTTAATTTTTTTTTTAATTTTGGGGATTGTTTTAAATTTTGGTGACTTTTTTAATTTTTGGTGTTTTTTTCAATTTCAGCAATTTATTTTTTATAAATTTTAATAATTTTTTTTTTTAACTTTAGAGATTTTTTAAATTATTTTTTTTCTTCTTAATTTTGACGTTTTGTTTCAAGTTTTGGTATTTTTTTTTAATAGTAGCGAATTTTTTAGTTTATTTTTAGTTTTCCATTTTGTTGTTTTTTTTAACTTTTTGGCATTTTTTCTATGTTGCCATTATGGGTTGTAAAAATTGTAAATTTTGTGTAAACCAAATTCATTTTCAATTAAACATTTATTACACATTGTTAAACTATTAATATAAAGTGAGTTTGAAATCAAATAAATTTGTTTGACAATAATTTTTTCCCTGTACCGAGGTAAATAATTACCTCAATGGACATGCCCTTGTTAAAATAATAGGGTTTGTAATTAATTTTCCACCCAAAACTTCCCCCAAAACATATAAAAAATTGCATTTATAAAATTTTTAGTTAAAAATATTTTAATTTTAATTAAGTCATTTAAAAAATGTTCGATACGGTCCTCGGATATGAGACTATTGATGTCGATGAAAATAAACACAAAGATATTCAACGTTCCTCTGACATACGTATGTGTTGTATTAAGTTTTTAAAAATTCGATGTGGTTCGCCGTCTTTGCATCTCAAAGTTCGAAATTTTTAGCAAAACTAAGAAAAATACCTTATATTTAAACTGCCGTAATTACAGAGGTAGAAATTGCCAACCGTACACACAGAGAATAAAATAGTTGTAAATCGGATGAAAATATAAAAAATACTTTGCTAAACAAGAAATTTAATACCGAAAAAAAGCTGAAAAACATGAGCTTGAAAGAAAGGTATACAGGTCAGTACAATTATGGAAATAAATATGATTTCAATTATCTAAAAAAAATATTTGTCTTCTTTATTTAGTATCTAAATATCGATGCAAGTGGAATCTGAATTCAGAGCTTAAACAAATTTAAAGGATTCCATGAATATTTCATTAATACACTCTTGGAATATCAGAAGGAAAACTATTTGAGAGGAAAATATCAGGGAAGCTTGAAGTTTTCAAAGGTTGGAAGATTTAAAAATGAAACGCTGAATCTATTACAATAATTTACCTTTTTTAATCTTTTTTTGTATTTTCAACCTCATTCATTATATTCATATTGTTAATTTATATATAAAAAATTTTAAAAAACAACAATAAAACATTGTGCCAGCGCATAACCGATAGTCGCCAACACTTTGCCGACACTGTGACGATTGTATTTTTCTATCTGGGTATTTAAGATTTTGTCTGATTTTTACAATCTTATGCCATATGAAAGAGTGGATCTTTTACTTAAAGATATTTGTTAACAAATCATACACTTAGAATACTATGTAGGTAAACCCCACTGCAATTGTAGTTGAACACAAATGAAATTTCACTTAAAGTAAGGACGACTTACATTACAGTAAATTCAACTAACATTGTCATGTGTTTTTTAATGTTTAAAAAAATGACTAACGATTGTAGTAAAAATTAACAACATGGTAGTAAAAAATAAACAAACATTTATTTTTTTAAATAACAAAAAACAACTGTAAAAAATTAATGTAAAATCATAAAACAGAAATTTGATGTGGGTTGTTTTTTTAAATGAACTATAAGGTTAGTAAATATTTTAATTTGTTCTACAATGACTGACATTTACGTTAAAAATAAAGAAACTGTATTACAACATAAACAACTACATATTTTTAAAGCAGAAGTTCCCTGAGTGTACAATCTCTTTGGAGAGAGTTTGCAAAAATACAATAAAGCATTTTTTCGCTAATATTTCAAAAACTTTATCTATTATTTCTCTTAAACAATTTATGGTGATAGAAAAGAGTGGGTTCTACATGCCGTCGAAAAATATTTAGGTTTACGTAAAAAATAAAAAATTCTCACAATATTTTCTCGAAAAATTAAGAATATCCAATCTTTTATATGAGATAAAATTTAGGAAAATCAAATAAAAACTTAAAACTTTGGTAAAAATTTTAAACTTTGTGATGCAATAGAACGCGAACTACGCCGAATTTCGAAAAAAAAAACTTAATACAGCACATTTATCACTTTCAATTAAATCCAAATACATCCATACCAAAAAAAATTGAAGCGAATGGAATGACTCCCCAATATAGAAAAATGGTTGGTCTTCAAAATTTAGTAACGTCATGATGCTTGTTAGGAAAAAAGAGTAATGTAGTTTCGAAACACTAGTATCAACCTAGTTATTATGTTTGATTTGCTTTATTTTTGTAAATATACGAAGGTTGAAAGCTCGTTATAAATTAAAAATAACATAAAAATAATCGCGATGTATATAAAAACAAAAAAAGTAATAAATCTGTAAAAAATATTAATTGAGCCAGAGTAAGCACTAAAAATTTTTTATATAAATAGAACATTTTTGGTCTTCAAAGTTTAGTAACGTCATACTGTTTGTTAGGAAACGACCCTAACCACGTGTTTGATTACTAACAAGACAAGAATGGATGGAGAATTGATGATTAATAAGATTTTTGTTAAAGCACTGCCTATTATGGAAGCTCTAGTTTTTCTAAAACTTCGGGTTCTGATGAAATCTTTAGCCAGATCAAAATACTAGTATCCACCTAGCTAATATGTTTGATTTGCTTATTTTTGTAAATATACGGATGTTGAAAGCTCGCTAAAATTTGAGAATAACATTAAATAATCTCGATATATATAAAAACAAAAATCAAATAAAACTTTAAAATATATATTAAAAAAAACTTATTACATTTATACTATAGGTAATATATGTTTTGTAAGGTGTTACCCGAATGGACATGCCCTTGTTAAAATAATAGGGTTTGTAATATAAATGTAACCAGTTTCCGATCTTAATTTCTGATTCCCAAACTAATTACCAAGTAATAGAAGGTTTTGCTGGGTGGTTTAATTTTCTTATAAATTTCCATCATCGTTCTTTGTACTGTAAACAAATGTGATGGTTTTCAGAAAAATTAAAAATTCTAACCATAAAGTTAGTTTGTCATAATATATAAAATCCAAGCACTGGCAAGTCTACTAATGGAATAATAGAGTAGTACAAGCATATTCACTACACACCACATGTACTACTTTTTGTTTAAATATATAAATTCTATTTAACAAGTTTCGGCACAAAATATAATATTGTCTAGATAAAATTTAAATCCTACCACTGACAAGTAATATCATTGGAGCTCATTAAAAATTCTAACACGTTGACAACAGCATTAATGTTTACTCTAACTTAAATTCACTATACACAGAGAGAATTTTAGTGGAAAAAAAACTAATTAAAGTTTTCTTTAACCAATGACAGACACTTTTATCACAAAGTTAACAAAAAAAATCTTAACATTATTGAAAAATTTCATACTTTTTATGAACTAGTTTTTGGATGAAACTTCATAAATGAATAAAACTTTTAATAATTTAAATTATATTTTTGTACAACAATTTTTAAAAATTTGTCTTAACTTAAAAAAAAATTCCAATAGATGAGTTCCAATGCTACTCTAATGACGTAATTCACAAATTCATTAATATCATGCTGATAATTCTCTCAGTGTACGTACTAGTGACGATAAAAGTGATGAACAAGGTCTGGGTTAGGTCCCAAGGGCCTAATATTTAATTTTATTGTCACGGAAACTAGAAAAATTTTTTAGCTTAATTATATGTATTAAACTAAAAAATTTTTACTAAAAGTTTATAGCAATTTAATTTTAAATAATTTAATGGAAATGTTTTTTTTTTAATCTTTTTTAACTGATGTATACATTTGAGTGTATCCTATGTGAACTAGATAAACTCTTAACCGCTATTTAATAAAACAAGCAACAAATTTCCAGTGTACAAAAGCATTACCATATAAGTGGTTATATTAGTACATATTTGGTAATGGGAAATATTCACTTACATTTGTTATTTCAAATAGCATTACTTTTATGTGTAGATGTCGTGAAAAATAATGACATATCATTATTAAACACCTTACAAAAAATAGAAATATATGTGGTTACCTATATGCTTACCAGTATGGACAAAAATAATGAGTTTACAAATAAATTTAAAAACAAGAAACTAAATTTAATACAAAAACTTTTTTTTTTCATTTCTTTTTTTAATAAAATGTGCCCACACGGGATTCGAACCCGGGCATCCAGCTTGTCTGTCAGCCGCTCTACCATCGGAACTATCTCGACATGTTGTATTTGATAGATAAAAACATAAATGACTTGCTTGCACCAAATGCCATTACTTTCCAGCTTACAAAAAATAAAAAGTAATGAGTCTTAAAATGGAATTTTAAACAATTGTTAGGTCATTACTTTATATTAAAAATAATGATAAAAATAAGTACTTACGGGTAACGCCTTATTTTTTGTATTGTAATAATGGAAATTTAACTAGTTATTAGTGACTAGTTAAAAGAGAGTAAGGTGGTGTCATTACTAGTAGCGAGAAAAGTAATGATATGTCAATACCACAAGACTGGAAGTTCATGCAAATGAATGATTTTACCCTTAAATTCGAGAACAGGATACATAAAATATCTTTGCGAATAAATCAATTTGCGCTTAAATGGCATCGATTTTTTTTTTTTTTTTGTTTTTTAAAAAACAATCGTGGAATTGCCGATATACAGTTACGGACAAAAAAAGGGTCACTTTTTCGTAACACAATATAAAGTTTAAAAAAAACAAATTTGGTGTGAAAACTTGCAATATAGTTTTTAGATTATAATACAATCCAAACTTAGTTGTTGCAATTAAAAAAAGATAAACAACAAAATATAGAATTAACTCCATTTTTTAAAAGGCAAAAAAATAGGGTCAGTATGCGAATTGCACGAAATATTAAATAATCCTTACATTTTGTATTTGATTTTTATTTAAAAGATTTCAATGGTAATTGTATTAAGTAGCAGACTAATTTCTGTATTTTTATTTCAACATAAAAATATTTTAAAAACGCAATAAATTGCATGCTAACAGATTTTTCAATATTTATTTGTGCTAGATTATCCCTATAGGGAATGATGAGTCAATTGTCCTAAAAGTGACTGGTTAAAGAAGGACTTATCACAGGACTGGTATAATTTAATACTGAAGTGGGTTAAGCAGTGTCAATTGCCCTAAAATTACCAATCCTGTGACTGGTAAAGGGAGGACATACCACTTAACCAGAATGCTTATTAACATGAAAAAGCCAGTTGCCCAGAATGTTACCCATTGGAAGCTGTTTAGTTTTCGTTTATTTTATACGACATGGCCTTTTGCGACAGTCTTGTGGTATGCCCATCTTTGGTTAGTCCTGTGGCATGACACTATGTGGTTTAAAGCAAGACAAATGACCCCCTCCTATGACAAGCCAATGTTAAAGTTGCCAGTTGTTTACATAGGGTAGGGTTTAGCAGAGGACCGGTCTCTGGCACGAAGGGACCGATCCTGTGGCACACGCAGAACCGGTCCCATTCCCCATAGGGATTTGATTAATGACGATTTTTATTACAAGACAAACAAAATAAGAATGAAAAACGTTTTAACGCTAAAAGAGCCAATTTATTACTCAAAACTGTGAATTATTTAGAAATTTTGAAAAGCATCACTCTTTTAATATTATTTATTGGAATGTTCCCATCAATATCGCGATTTTTAGTTGATGGTGCCTAAAAGTGCACATGTTCAGTAAACTAACGCCATTCTTATTTCAATTGTATCGATTCCGGTTTTTCATTGACATAGCTCAGAAAAATAAGTGTAATATTTTTAATTGAACTAAATTTTTTAAATAGTCAGAATAAATCGAAAAAAATTATGATAATGTGAAAATAATCTTATTCATGCGGTAATAAAAACAACAAACTTAAGCTATTCGATCCACTTCACTTCAATGTATCATATATTATTGGTTGCTTCGACTTAGGAATTTAATAAAAAAAACTGGCTTCTTAAAATTTTACCTTGTCGTTCTACTAAAAGTGTAAGTGATAAATTTAAAATATTGATGACATCATTTAACCGAACATGTACACTTTTAAGTGATATCAACCAAAGATCGCTCGCTATATTGATGAGTACATTCTACTAAATATTATCAAGTGAGGGATGCTTTTCAAAACTTTTAAATAATTCACAGTTTTGGAAAGTAGATCAGTTCTTTTAATACTAAAAAGTAGTGCATTCTTATATTATATGTCTTGTAATGAAAAATCAATATTAATAAAATAATCTAGCAAAACAAAATAAGTTTGATATAATTTTTATTAAAAATAAAAATTATGTTTTTTTCGACCTTAAATTGTGCAATGAAAATAAATATTGAAAATTCCCATGAGCAAGCAATTTATAGCGGCTTTCAAGATACCAAACTTTTATAACCGTTAGCGCCAAAGTTGGTACAATAAAGACGAAGAAATTAATATGTCTATTAGAAACAAAAATGCAAGGATTATTGAATATTTCGTACAATTTTTGTCTTTTAAAAAACGGGAAATAATTCTATATTTTGTTGTTGTGCTTTTCAAATTGCGAGAATTGTAATATAAAAAATAATATTACAAATTTTTCACCAAATTTGTTGTTTTTTAACTTTAATTTGTGTTACGAAAAAGTTACCTTATTTTTTTGTCCGTTACTGTAAGTGAACATGATTATTGTATTGAAAAATCATTTTTGAGGTGAAAAACAATATCCGCGATGAAAACACCTAGGTGGTTAAAATAAACTAGTATTCACCTCTTGCGTCTGTTAAAAAAATAGTTTGTTCACAAGACGCTTAGAGATTAATTTCCAATTCTCACGCAACATTTAGAAGTAAATTCATATTTTTATTCATAAATTTTTAACCGCTAAACCGATTATGCTCATTTTGAATGTCCATAAATCTAGGTAAAACTGTGCAACACCGCTTGTGTGCTTATGATGAATTTAAAATCATCAAAGATATTAAAGGATTCAATTTTTAAAATTAAATTTGTAATATTTTTAATATTGAAAACTTATAACCAATTATTTTTTTAAATCTGCAAGGGTTCTCAGCACATTGATTTTTCCATGTGTGAGACAAATAATTTAAATTTGTTGCAGGGTGTTACAGTATAAACCGTTTAAGCCTTAAAATATTATTATTTTTTGGCAGCAAAAAACATAAAAATGGAAAAGATTGGATTTGGACAGTTTTTTTTTTTGTTTGAAATATGATATTTCTAACACATTTATGAAAAGAAAAAGGTAAGTCGATGAAATAAAAAAGGAGACACACATTATAGTTGGGATACATGGTAAGTTTAAAAAAAAATGAGAATTAAATGCAGAAGTAGTTTGCTTCGACGTAAATTGGTTGCTTGTGAGAGAACTTTGTCATGCCAAAATTTAATGTCTTTAATCTAGTTTTAACCAAATATTTTAAGAAAGGTTACCAGGGATATGATCTTAGTTTTATTAAAACTAAGATCATATCGTTTAAAAAAATATTTGTCTCAAATCCATGGAATTGGTTAAAATGTGAAGAAAAATTGTATATTTCCATTAGTCATAATTTTGAAGTGTCCTTTAAATAAAACCGACGCATAATTGGAAATTAAACTTGTTAATGAAGTTGCTTTTTATATTGCTTATTTTGTAACTGTTGTATAGAAAATATTTACATACAAACATTTATATTAATGTCGGACGAAGTCTGTTTTTGCTAACGAAGTTGGAGATATGGGCGATTTAAAGGGCTAAATGAGATACAACAATTTTAAATTTATTTTCATCGGGATAAACATTAATTGCATTTATAGTAATTAAATGTGCTAAAGTCCCAAAACTTATTTAACAAATTGTGAAAAACAATCTGATGTAGGCGTGTCCCTATCCGGATTTCATTCCTGCCCAAGGAAATCTTCAGGGGACTTTGTTATTATAATTTCTAGAGATATTTGTTATGTTAAATCACAAACTCAATGAGAATTTCTTGTCCTCGTCTAGGAGCGAGATTCAAAATTTAAAATATCAAAGAAAAAACAAAACCAACAACAAAATATTGTCACAATTGGCTTTGTCATCTTCCAAATACTAATCTGTTTTTTTGACAGACCTAGCAATGTAGTGACGTTTATTCAAGTAAATCAACAATAGAAAATCATATGTTTTCTATTAGTGTCAGTTACATTTAAATTTGCACAAGCACCTGCATATTTGTTATTTTAAATTTATTTTCATCGGGATAAACATTAATTGCATTTATAGTAATTAAATGTGCAACAATGTTCACTTAAAAAAGTTTATAAAATCTTTAACTTCTTTTATTAAAAAGCGCTTGCACGCACTTACACTTAGAATACTATGTAGGTAAAGATCAATGCAAATGTAGTTAAAAACAAATGAAATTTCACTTAAAGAAAGGTCGACTTACATTTTCGTAAATTCAACTAACATTGTCATTTGTTTTTTAATGTTCAAAAAATTACTAACAATTGTAGTAAAAATGAACCACATGTTAGTAAAAAATAAGCTAATATTTATTTTTTTAAATAACATAAAACTACTGTAAAAAATTAGAGGGGGTCAAATTTTGGCCCCCTCTAGATTAGATTAGATTATAGTGGCACTATGCACCGCGACCAGAAATTGGTATTTTGTGCTGCCAGCGAATACACCCTATAGGTTCAGGCTCCCTACGAAGCCAATTATCCTACCAGGTGAACAGTTCCAAACGTCCGATGGCGTCACTATTCGATCACCAAAATAACGCACCCTCCTGTCGGAGAGCCTCGGACATTTGCAGAGAACATGCTCAGAGGTCTCGGGTTCCAATTCACAAAACCTGCACGTATCCGTAGAGGATCGTCCCATCTTGTACAATTGATACCTAAGGCCACAGTGTCCTGTGAGGTAACCCGTTACGGTCCTTAGTTCGCCCCTCGTCATAGACAAGAGTTTCCGCGACCTCTCCCCAGAGGGAGATATAAACAGCCTCGCCTGTCGCTGCCCAGGCGATCTGGCCCAATAGGCCCCAAACTCCGACTCCCTCCATCTTCTGAGCTTCTCTCTGACATACCCATTGGGTACGCCACAGAAGGGTTCCGGGCCAATGAATTGTCGACGAGCTCCGCAGTTGGCTAGACAGTCAGCCCGTTCGTTGCCCTCATGCCCCTCATGGCCTGGAACCCAGCCCAGTGTCAAGGAGTTGTTAAGTCCTAGACGATTTAGAGAGTCGATACATTCCTTAACCAGACCAGACGACACATCTTGAGCCCTCAAGGCACCAAGTGCCGCTTGGCTGTCAGATAGAATGTAGATCGTGGCCCCCCGTGTCCTCCTCCGCAGACACTCTTCCACACAGATACAGATAGCGAAGACCTCAGCCTGAAAAACGGAGGGATATTTGCCCATGGGCAGAGCACGCTGAAATCCGGGTCCGACGACACCCGCCCCCGTATCCATGTTCGACTGTTTCGAGCCATCCGTGAACCAGACCTGTGCACCAACCTCCGGTACCCAAGATCCATTCAACCATATGCTCCTGTCGAAAATCACAACAACAAAGTGCCTAACAAATACTTGCACAGGCAGTATCTTGTCACTGACCCTAATAACCGGGTCATCAGCGAACATTTTCGCAATCTCAAGATGCCCCTTCAGATCCCCACTCCTCATGCTGCCAATCTCCCGCAGCCTTAGGGATCCCATGCACGCGTTCTCCTTTACAGAAATATGCAAAGGAGGAATACCCAGCATGACTCCAATGGCATCAGTCGGACATGATTTTGAGGCACCAGTGATACCAATACATGCCAGTCGATAAATCCCCTTAAGAGTCATCTGAGCCCCGAGTTGTTCAACCTTTGTCCACCACGCCAAAGAGGCGTATGTGACAATCGGTTTCACAATGGTGTTAAAAGACCAGTAGACCATTTGTGGTCTAAGGCCCCAGGTCTTGCCAAAGAGCCTCTGGCAGGCAAACATTGCCCTAGTGGCCCTTTTAGAGATCATATCAAGGTGCTCACTCCAATTCAGAGACCTATCCAATATAACCCCCAAGTACTTAACGCTATCAGAGAAGCAAATCCTCGTCCCCTGAAGCGATGGCTCAGTGAGACATAACTTACGTCTCCTAGTAAAGGGCACCAGGATGGTTTTCGAGGGATTTATAGTCAATCCCTTCTCCTGGCACCACTTTAAGGAAAAGTTCAGAGCCTGTTGCATGCGCTCAGAAATTGTCCTGTCATCCCAGCCTGTGACAGAAATAACAAGATCGTCAGCATATCCGTAGGTTCTGAAACCCAGGTCATTAAGCTGCTCAAGCAGCTCATCAATGACCAGAGTCCACAGCAGAGGCGATAGCACACCACCCTGAGGACAGCCCCTAGTCGCCCCTATGGTCCTAGAAGTGTTCCCGATGCCGAATGTAATGACTCTAGAGGTCAACATCTCCAGAGTCCAACTAACGATAACACTGGGGATGTCTTTCCTCAACATCGCAGTCCTAATCGCATCGTAGGACGTGTTGTCAAAAGCGCCCTGAATATCAACGAAAGCACACAAGGCTATTTGCTTCGCCTCCAGTGCCTTTTCGATCATAGTGACAGCTTGATGGACAGCCGTCTCAGTGGATTTTCCCTGCTGATACGCAAATTGGTACCTATGAATGGGTTTGCGCAGCAGGTACACATCCCTGATATAGTGGTCCAAGACTTTCTCCATGGTCTTAAGGAGAAAAGAACTAAGACTTATTGGTCTATAAGATTTGGGCAAGTGTTCCGCTTTGCGCCCAGCCTTCGGTATGAATACTACCTTAATTTCGTTCCAAGCCAATGGAACGTGACCAAATAACAAACTCGACTTAAAAATCCTGGTCAGTTGCGGGAGTATAAGATCCATGCTCCTCTGCAGCAGACACGGATACACCCCATCTGGTCCAGGAGATTTAAACGACGAAAATTTTCTCACTGCCCATGAGATCCTTCCCTCCTGAAACACCCTGTTCGCAAGTCGTATGTCCCTCCCAGATAGGCTAGGAGTCCTAGGAATCCTAGGTAGCCTCTCAGGTGACACACAATCCGGAAAGTGTGTATTCAGTAAGAGTTCACAGGTCTCCTCGGGCGATTCAGTATAGGACCCGTCCGGTCTCTTCAGGGTACTAAGTCCGTTCGTATGATCTTGTGAAAGAGCCTTCTGAAGCCTAACCGCTTCGGGGAGATCTGAGATCTTCTCGCAGTAGCTACGCCACGTTGCCCTCTTAGATCTACGGAGTTCCTTATTGTACCCAGTTAGAGCCGCCTTGTAGGCCACCCAGTTGCCTGTCTCCTTGGCCCTATTGAATAGTCTTCTCGCCTCGGTTCTGAGTTTCCCAAGTTTGTCGTTCCACCATGGAACATCACGCTTGGTTTTCCTTGCCCCCATTGGGCAGCTCAACTCATAGGCGGAAATTAGATTACACTGAATATCAGCCGCCTCCTGATCGATTTGTGTCGTGCTCAAAATAAGCCCCCTCGAGCAGTTAGCGGAGTCTTCAACATAATACCGAAAGAGATCCCAATCCGTCCTCCTGGGATTACGGAAGGACTGGATAGTACCCAAAGAACCCTCAATGTTGAAGACCAGGTGTTGGTGGTCCGACATTGAAACTTCCGAAGATACGTGCCAGTCAGAGATGGCGAAGGAAAGATTAGAGCTAGTAAGTGTGAGGTCTAAAACCTCCGATCTAACTACGTTCCTGAAAGTGGGTTCGTCACCCCTATTCGCTATATTTATGTTATTACTACTAATAAACTCTAGCAGGTACTCACCTCGCTTGTTGTTACCTGTACTTCCCCAAGTAATGTGATGAGCATTGGCATCACAGCAGATGATCCATCCAAGATTTCTGGAGTTGCAGAATTCCACAAGAGCTCTCACTTCAGATGTTGGCGCCTCATCTACATCTCCCGGCAGGTACGCGGATGCAAGTACCACCTCATGCTCACCAGATAGGGAGGGCACTCTAGCCCGTATGGCAACCAAATCCCCTAAGATAAACTCTGAGATGGGAAGAATGGTTAAATTGTTTCTAACAAACATGGCCGTTCTAGGCCTCTCATGTTGATTGTTATATATGAGCCTACCTTGTTTTGAGTTGAGCCCTTTTATTGCTCCGGCATGCACCCATGGTTCCTGGATAAAAATGACGTCCAGGTCGTCTGAGGTGAACCTTCTAATTGCCACATCTGAAGCCGCTTTGGCATGGTGAAGGTTCACCTGTAAGCACTTAATGTGCTGTTTTGCCTTACTTTTTGAGGCCATTATTTGCGAGCTTGTTTTTTGGCGCGCTTCGCCACTTTACTTCCTCGATTGCTGTTCAGCAGAGCTGCTTCTTCTGCTGAGTGCCTCTCCCACTTTCTAGGCCTGTTGCTTGTATGGGCCGTGGAAGCCTTGTTTTTGGCCCTCTGGCTATTTTGCCCGCTAGAAATTGACCTTGGCACATGCTTCGAGCAGCTTGGTTTATCGTCTGAGGTAATTGGCTTTGAAGCACTCTTATCAGACTTAGCCGAAGTTGCTGAAGCAGATGCATTGGTCGTTTCGAGTTTCTTGCGCTCGACCACATTAGGTTGACGGGTGGGTCTTACCAGCGCCGTTCCAAACTCGAATTTCACCCGATAGTTCTTTTGTTTGAGTACATCGGCAGATATTGGATCGATCGAAAGAGTGATCTCGACTACACCACCCTTCACGACACTATTCAATACCTTCCAGTACTCAACCGAAAGATCACGGTTCTGGGCTTCAACCAGTCCAAGTATGAAGTTACTTGAGGTATCCTCCTTGTCCGGGAAGTATCCCACGAACACTTGGGCCCTCGGCACTTCATCCTCAGCTACGACTTTGAGAACAGCACCTTCCCATGGCTTTATTTCGGGGACATGCGTCTCCATCCACTGTACCGTCTCTTTGTCGTCGCATACAAAATTGATCCATCCTGGTTTGAAGGAGCAGTTGGAAAAACTGGGCTTCAGGGGCCCCTTCTTGAGCTCAACAATTTTATACAGGATGGACCTTTTGATGGAGTGTAGCTGCTCGTCAGACCATCTCGTTGCCGGAAAATCAGGCGGTATAACGCCAATTTTTAGGGCGGCAACGACATCCTTGTATGAGGGGACCATTGTTTTTGGCGGTTTTGCCGGCACGGTTATGGCTGGTTTCACTAGTTTGCCACTGTCCACCTTAAGGGGCGTGCCATCCGCAGCTGCTCCAGCGGTCCTCTTTGCAGGCTGTTTCGTTGCATGTGGCGTTGATCCATCGAATCGCACTCTCTTACGAACACCTGTCAGTGCCTTGACTTCTTTTCGAGTCTCTCGCATCGGTTTTTGGCATAGTATGCGAGCCGTCTCGATGTCAATACCATCTTCCAAGTATTGCTTCATGCGTTTTCGAGCCGCACCAGTTAGTTTGGCTCGATTGTTTGTCGATTGCTTCGACACAGCACTTTCAGCAGTTACGGCTTCATGAGGCTGCGAGTTTAATAGTGCATCCTCATCGTCCGTTGGGATGGTGGAGTCATCAGCAACGGGTGGACCTGAAGTCGCAATAGCCTGCTCCACAACATCCATATTTTCTGCAGGTTCGGACAACAATGTGTCCATTGGCTGCACTTTATTTTTGTCTTTAGCACATTCCAGGCCCTGAGGCACACTGTTTGCTTTAGATAGATCTGCTTCGATCTCTTCTTGCTTTTTATTATTTAGTACATGAATTTTCTCCATCTAAAATAAATATAAAGTAAATAGGGATTAAAAAGAACGCTCGGTAACAGAGCCCTGTGCTACCAGCGGGTTAGTACAACCAGGGTTCACCACGTCCTGGAGGCCTCCGTTCAAAAACACACTCACGTAGTGCTACACATCCCATGGGCACGGGTCGGATGACACCCGGGATTACGGGTTTTTATCGAGTTATGCCACTCTAGAGCCGCCATGTTCTGCGAAAGTAGGGGCCACCTCTAACCGGGTGTGGCTCTTCACCACGCATGGTCGGTCTTGATCCTTGAATTAAGCTAAGGCATTATCGATAGATTTGCTGTATTCGCATTCAAGGACCCTGTGGCTCACACTCACTAACCAACCAGTGAGCAGGCACCACTGCAACCCCCTCTAACTCAGAGAGTTCTTGACCGATCTTGTGTCTAAATTACTATCCAATAGAACTAACCTTGGAGCAAATTTCATCCCGATCGGAAGACATCGGTTTCAAAATTGTGTCACTTGAGATGAAACTCCCCCTAAGTGAACAATATTTAAATGTGGTAACTTTAGAAGGGGCTAGGGGGAAAAGTATATACAAATCAAATATTTTTTCAACACAACTCGCTTTTACATAAAAATGCCTTCAGAATATTATGCACACTTTATATGTTCAGAAAAAAAATGTTTATCTATTGGTAATTTTGGGGAAAAATTGATTTTTTGTTTGTTAGCTTCTATAACTGTAGTTTTTTTATGGAACAAATTATTTAGTTATTATTTTTAAATTTTAAAATACTGGTTATGTATTTTAAAAAAGAAATTGGCCCCGATTTCGTCCCGCTGGACCTGAGTCGGACCAAATTTGGAATTTTACATATTAAAGTGGGAATATCTCGGGTACTATTAGAGATAACCCACACATATAAGCAGGTTTTTTAGTAGCCCCTACTTGCAGATTACAAATTGGATTAGAAACAAAAAAATGGCGAGCACTCAAAATTGTATATGCAAAAAGTTTACGGAAGCTTCAAAATCAAAACTTAAGCTCGATATTACGACACTTATGCCAGCTCCAAATTTGTTTTGTAATCGGACTACTCAGTAAAAAATGGCCGAACAACAAATTTCGTGTTTAAAAGTAAACAATTCGCTAGAACTTACAACAAATGAAGAGAAAGAACTTTATGAAACAAAATTTTCAAATAATTTTGGATGATGAAAAACACCATTCTTTAGCTTGGAACAATTTTAGATTTCATTCTGATGACTTGAAAAAAACTCCCGACAAGGAACGGTATTCGGGCAAAGCGAAGTTTGAACCAAAAGTACCAAAGCGAAGTTTGAACCAAAAGTACCATTTTGGCGAAAGGTATATCACAACTTTATATTCAGGAAAGCTATGGCTGTGTTTAGTAAAACTGGAAAAATTTATCAGAGATAAACACTCTAAAGACTGGCCAAGTTCAGGAAGCTGTCATTATGCCAAAAAAAAAAACGTTAGAATGGCAAAAAACCTGCATTTTGTACCGAAATACGCTAATCCTCCAAACGTCTCAAAAGCACGTCGAACTGAGGACTTTTGGGGTCTTTTATACCAAAAAGTGTATGAAAATGGTTGGGAAGCCAAATGCACTGAAGAATTGAAGAACAAATTAAGAGCAGTGTAAAAAAATTTACATGAATGTCGTCCAAAGCATGATTGGAGGTATCAAGCATAAAATACGCCAAATAGATGATCGCGGTCCGTTGGCTCTCTACAAAAGGTGAATTAATAATTTATAGTCTATACTGTATAATAAATAAAACTACTTTTTCAGAAAAAATAATTCGTGTTTTAAAAACACTGTTGAAGATTTAAAATCCGTCATTTTAAAAGTGTGGTCAAAATTGGACTTAAACGTATTACAAAACTTAATCAATTCTATGCATAAATGATTATTTGATCTTATAAAAGTTAATGGATGTCAAATTGACTATCAAAAAGTTAAAAATGAGCCTTTTCTTTATAAAAATCTGCACCTGGGTTATAAATATGAAACTCGAAAAATAATAGGGTTTTTGCAAAAAAAAAAAAAAAAACATTTTTCGCAACATAGTTCTTATAGTTTTGCGGTTTATTAAATAGGATATGTAACCAACAAACCAAAACAATTATTATCAGCTGTCAAAATTAAAATAAATTGATTAGTTTAAATTGTATGGAGCTGCAAAGTATAACTTCATACATGGGCTATAGATATGAAACTGACCTTATTAAGACGCCCCATGATAAACAATTTGTCAAGTTTCGGTAATTACACCCCCAGTTTTATTGCAAATGGTTCCAATTGGATGAAATCGGTTTGGTTTTTTGAAATAAATTACCCCTACCGAATTTCGGAGGAAAATTGTTAATTTTTGAAAAAAAATGCATTTTTATTAAAATTTGTAAAAATTAGAATTTTATAAAAATTTTAGTTTTTTTTATTTATTCCTTTAATATAAACAGAGAGCATTTTCTTGGACGAATTTAAATAAAAATTTTTCACTAAACTAATGAAGTTTTCTTCACAAAGTGCACAAAAGATTTCTTGAACCGCCTAAAAAAGCTTCATTGTTTCTATTAAACTGCTTTCAATGAAACTTTTTCATTAGACGTACGAAATTTTTAATAAATAAATTGAATTTTTTCATTAAACTTTATGAAAAACTGCAGAACGACAAAAAAATTTACTTTACTACTTTCTAAGTAAAAGTTGAAGTAACAACAATAAATATAGAGCGGACATAAAAAGAGCTTTGAAAACACCGAGCTTATTTCTTCATTAATAGAAAGCAGCTGGCATGCAATTAATACGATTACGAGTTGCATCATATTTTCTGTCAAACGTTTGCTTAAATAAAGGGTGTTTTTATACAGGTATAAAACTTTAAGTTGACAACACTTTTTTAACTGGCGGCCATTTTGACAGCTGTCAAATGATTTATGTTTAGTTTGGTTTGGCATTTTAACATGAATACTCTGACGCCTGAACAACGCTTCCAAATTGTGCAAATTTATTTTGAAAATCATGGTTCTGTTCGAAATACGCGAATTTTGTAAATTTTGTTTAGCGATGAACTTTTGGTTAAATGGACAAAATAAAACACTTTTGGTTAATAAACAAAACAGCCGTATTATATAGTGTCATGATTATTGACTTTTTCGTTCATCAATTGAGCAACGATGATGTGCAGGAGCTGTGGTTTCAACATCCTAGGTTTTTTTTACCACAAAAATTGTTTTTCACCTCAAAAATGCTTTTTCAACACAAAAATTATTTTGACATATATATTTTTTTTTTGTAACAAAAACACCGTTTTTAATTTGCCATAACTTAAATTTCTTACTCTGTATTTCAATAATTTTTACTTTTCTCGATATAAAATTTAAGTTTTATCTAAATTAGATAAATAGTGATAAATAAACAACTCACTTTAGAAAATATTCAATTAAGTTTTTGGTAAAACTAAACAAGAAAAGTCAGATTGATGAAATTTAGATATATTTTTCAGTATAAGAAATATTTTATTTTGGAAAAATATATCACAAATCACGACGGATATTGAAAGATAAACCTTTTTTTCAAAATTTTTTATCCTGAAAAGTTTTTAAAGCAGAGGTTCTTATCTTTCATTTAATTCCAACATTTAAGAAATATCATGAGAACAATAATTTTAATATTTTTGAAAAATTTTAAATTTAAAGTCCTTTTAAAAACTGAAGATGCAGTTTAACTATAAATGGTGTCTAGTTTTACGTATATATTGATTTTTCCATGTGTGGAACCCACTCTCGCACTGTGTAACAGTTGTAATTACAGGGCATTTTATGTATATTGATTTTTTTGTCAAAAGTTGAACAAAATTTTACTGTTTTTTTCAAAGTTTGCATTGTTTTTGGAAAACTATCACTTTAGTTTGATAAGTCTATAACTATATTTACTTTTATTTAAAAAATCTTTAACAATTAGTGGCCTAGAGACAAAAACAATACCCATAAAGCGAAATTTATATTATAACTACAATATTGTAAAATGGCATTGATCAAAACAAAATTTTTCTGAGGAAGAATAATATTTTAACTAAATATAGCAAAAATTTCCAGTGGATAAAAATTATTATATTATGTAATTTGATCCATATAGTGATAATGTTTCCACTTTTGACCAAAACAGAGCCACTACGAAATATTTCATTACAGGCTAAAGTGGGTTAATGATATCCGATGAAGTCAGAATTCCATATCTGAGTAATTTTGAGTATATTAAAGAAACAAAAGAAATAAAAAATTATATTTTTCAAAATTTCGAACAAAAATACACTTTTTTGCAAAAATGCGACACTTTTCGACAAATCATTATTTTAAGGACACCCTATTGTATATACTCTATTTTAATTAAAATTTATAAATCTGATACTTACTGATCAACAGTAATCCCACTTTTTAAATTATATGCAAATATGCTTATATACTAAATCGAAAAAAACTAAAATCGAGTTTCAATTAAAATAATTGTTAGTTCAATCAAAAGTTTAATTAAATTCGGTCCTACTAAGGAAATTGTAGTATCAATTAAAATAATTTGTAACTATTTAATTGATTTAGTTTCAACTCTGATTTTAATCATAACTATTACTAATTTAATTGAATATTTTTTTAATTTAAACAAATATTTAGTAGATATTATAAAAACTTTAATTAAAATTTAAAAAAAAATTCCAGAAAATATAGAAAAATATCTCTAAAATTGAAAAATTTTAAACTTGAAAAAATTACATCACATTACAAAAATTAAAAAAGAAAGAAAACCTAAAAATTTAAAATATCACCGAAATTGAAAAAATCAACAAAATTAAAAAAAAAAAAATAGATTTTTTAATTTTTGGCGATTTTTTTAAATATTAGCATTTTTAATTTGTTGTCATTATGGGTTGTAAAATGTTGTGTGCACCAAATTCATTAGCAATTAAACATTTAATAGTTATTATTAAACTTTGAATTGAAAGTGAGTTTGAAATCACACAAAAGTTTAATTGAAAATAAGCTTTCCTGTGGAGCTAGCTAATCCACAAAAATAAATTTTGCTTCATATATTAAAAATAGGTAATTTTTTACTAGTATTTAGTGTTAAAATAACGAATAGATTCTTTAAAAATTCTGTATTAACATACATACCTTCAATTATTGTTGGTTTACTGCTTCGTTTTTTTTTTTGGAAATGTTAGTTGGTATTTTTATGTAGTTATATGTAAATGTAGTTGTTGAAAAAGTATTCCAAAATTTAAAAGCAAATTTTTAGGTGGGAGGGTTTGTGATAACTTGATTTAGTTGTGTTGAAGGTTCTTAAACAAAAATGTTCTTTTTGTATAGTTCATGTATCTTTTACAAAGAATTTTAGTTTTTTTTTTGCCATATAATTATTTGTAATACATTTTATCTTAGTTGGCAAAAAGATTTAATTAATTTAATTGGCACTCACTGTAAACACCACTGCAGAGAGAGCGGGTGTAAACTATGTAAGCGTATACTGAGATTTTTACAATGTAACGGGGGTTTATTTAAAGTACCCTAAATAAGGTTAAAAGGGGTTGATGGTGTTGCGGTTGGTGTTGATGCCGGCTTTAATTGTTTGGTACACTAAAAAGAAAAATAAAATAAACATCGTGTGAGTAACTTTTAGACTATGTACTGTAGGATGCCCCTTAAAATAACGATTTGTCGACTTTTGTTAATTACTTCCCATAATTTGTGGGTGTTTTGGTGTAATGGTAAGCGCGTTGGACTGTTACACAGATGGTCCCGGGTTCGATTCCCGGTGACGACAACATCAATTTAGAAAAATAATATGTATAAGTTTTCTATCACTTATATGTATCGCTGCGCCCACCTTCGGTGTTCCCATAGCACTTAACCCCACCGAAGTAAAATAATGAATCAGGGCTATGAAACAAAAAGCTTCAATAAATTCGCCAACTCTACATCAGGTGGCAAGCAACAACTGTTCTAAGACTTATCATCTCGCGCAATTACAGTGTTGCTATGTTTGAAGAACTTCATCTTTCACCACCTTTCATCTCTTTACTATCCCCTTTCCAAAGAAAGCAATACATTAATTAATAGGAAGAATTTCCTGAGTGTTGCTTCTCTTCTAAAAAAAAAAAAAATAATGATAATTCGAGTTTGAGTTTTTAGCGATTTCATTACAGGGCATTTTATAAAAATTTAACAAAATTTAAATGTTTTCATTAAAGCTTGCACAATTTTTGGAAAAATATCACTAAAATTGTATATTACAATTATTACTTTTACTTTTATCTAAACAAAATCTTTAAACCTTAGTGGCCTGGTAACGAAAAAGACCCGTGGAACTTAATTTTAGTTATGAGACTGACAACATTGTAAAGCTTTTAAATTGGCAAAAAAAAAATACCGACTAGCAAATGTACAGAATAACACCTTTTATAATTTTAGGAAAAATATCACTAAAATTTTATGAGATTACTAGCTGAAGTGCCCGGTGTTTCCCGCGTCAACTGTGATTTTGAATGCAGAAAAAATGTTAAGCTAGGAAATGACGACTTAATTCTGTTGTGTTTTGCAGAATCAGTTAGGATTTTAACTTTAAACTTGAAATTAAAGATTACATTTGAAATTTATGAAATAAGGTTTTAGCTTTTGTTTTTCAACCGAATGTGTGAATAATTTATTGTAAAGCATTAGGATACACAATGTTTTTGGTTTTACCGTCAGGGGGCATATATATATATGTAGAGGTTTCGTGGGCTGCCTACTCTTGAGCATGCAACATATAGTTGGCCATGTGAGAAACATGGATACTCTAGGTTAATACCCGCTACCTTAAATGATTGTCACTGTGCCTTATTTATGGTCTTAAACACGAAATGGTTTTTCCTAAAATGCTTTGATTGGATCTAATACTTTCAAATTAAAAAACATAAGCTTTATTGAAAATAGTGGAATTTTTTGATTTTGAAAACTATACCACGATCTAAGTTGCGGTCCGAGAATTATTCATGCCAAATTTGAGGAAAATCCGTTGAGAATTCCAAATTTGTATAGAGACCAAACAAACAAACAGAAATAAGTTTTATATATATAGGTAGATAGTGGAATTTTTTTATTTTGACGTTTTGGATTAAAAGACGGTATTGAAGTGGGCTATGGTAATGAAATTCTTACTGTGGCCTTCCTCGGGAAACGTAGAATATGTAAGTAATTTCAAAGAAATTCGTTAAAACTTTCTTAGAAGTTTGTGTTCGAAAAAAACGAAAAAAGTTGAAAAAAATTTAAATTTTTTGTTAAAAGTAGGCGTAGAAGTGGGCATGGTCGATGAAAACTATACTACGATCTTAGTTGAGGTCCGAGAATTATTCATGCCAAATTTAAGGAAAATCCATTGAGAATTGCAAATTTGTTTAGAGAACAAACAAACAGAAAATGAGTTTTATATATATAGAAGATTACTATCTTTAAAGATAATAATAGCCTATAAAATAAAAATCTTTAAAGATAATAATAGTTTATAAAACAAATTTTAAGTGATATTTTTCTGAAAATTGTGAAAGGTGTTATTCTGTAAATTTCCTAGATGAATGTTTTTGTTGCCAAAAGTGTTAAAATTAACCATACATATACATAAAATATTTACTTTTATTAAGTGGAGATTTTTTATCATTTTAAATGATTTACAATCTTATAGTCATAATCAAAATTAAGTTTAATGGGTCGTTTTTTGTCCCCAGGTCGCCAAGGGTTAAAGATTTTTTAGATAAAAGTAAATATAATATAATATAGAATTTAAGTAAAAATTATGCTAACTTTAATAAAAACATTCAAGTTTTTTTTAAATTTTTGACAAAATAAGCCATTTTTGTAAAATGTCCTGGAAAGGTGTTGCTCCAAACACAAACTCTAATTATAATTTTTCCAATTTATATTTTTTTCTTTAATAACAACTATTATATTATAAAAATAGCAGCCGACATCTCCAAATTAGGCATTTTAAAAAATCTTTTAAATTAATTTTAATAAAATGCGATTTTGTATTTTTATCTAATTCTTGGCTCATTTTTGATTATTGGCTAAAGTGTGTTGATGTTATCCGATGAAGTCATAATTGCATATCTGAATAGTTTAGAGTAAATTAAATGGATAATTGAAATAAAAAATAAATTTTTTCGAAACTTCTAATTTTGCGAATTTCTAATAATACACTTCATTTCCAAAATGCGTTATTTTTTGCCGACTTGTGGCTAGGATTGACGATTTCCAAAAAATAATCCATTTCTTCCATTTGGAACCATTTGTAATAAAACTGGAGGCTGTAACTACAAATAGTTAAGGGACACCCTACTGTACCGTTATATAATGTTAGACATAGATTATACATTGCAAACACACACTGAAATGTTTGTGTTTTAGAGATGATAAAGAAAATTTTCAGTTCTGTACTTTAAAAATACATACATACTTTTTTAGATTCCCATGGTATTTAAATAAATTTTAATTATTTTAAATGCATTTTTTAAAAAAAAATATATACTTTAAATGTACAAAATACCCAGGTAGAAAAATACAATCTTTAAGACGTTTTAAAAGCATTTTTCATGATGGTACAAGCGTTTTCAGAACATACCAAATTACAAATTTAAAGCGTTTTGAGAATGTGCAAAATGATAACCCAAATTTACGGTCTGAGGATGGTATTTTATAACGTTCTCAAAACATTGCAAAACAAAATTTTTGAAATGCTTTTTCAATCGTTAAATAAGTATTTGCAGAACATTTTGGCTTACAGTTATTAAGCGTTATGAAAACGACCCAAATGATAACCGCTTTGAGGGTTGTAATTTTGAACATTGTCAAAACGCTCGAAAGACAAATTTTAAAGATCTTTATGAATTGTTCATAAATACCAATTTACAGTTTTAACGTTCTCTAAGCGTTAAAAAAGCTACAATTAAAGTACTTTGTCATTGTTTTCAACACAAATATCAGAATAAAAATTTTAAACAATTTTATATATTTACATTTTGAAAAATAATATTTTTATTGAATTTAATTAAAATATATTTTAAAGTAACAAAATATAAATTAATAAGCTTGAAACATAAAAGTATTACTTCAGGGTTTTAAATTAAGGGAAATGTGATTTAGTATAAAAAATATAAACATAAAACATAATTTTGACGAAACGATATTGTGACAACCACAAAAGAAAAAATAGATTTAAATTTTATATATAAAAACATATCAATAAAATCAATGAAATTAAAAATCGAATATTCAAATATGAAAATAAAAAGCCCTCTATTGGAAAATAGATATATTTCATTATATAAAAAAATTGCATAAGAAACCGAGTTCGCATACAGATAGACCCCCTTATGACAGTGTTGTTTTTTAATCAGTAAAATATTTTGTAAAAAAAAAAGTATTTCTAAAGTACTATTGGCAAATGTTAGAAAAACGCTTTAACGCAATGGTTTTACATTGGTTTCATTTTATAAACCGTTGTAAATTTTGTACGATAAGAACTTCTAAAGTACTTTTTACAAACGTTGGAAAAACGCTTTGAACCAATGTTTTTACAGTTTTTTTATTTCACAAATATTTGTAAGTTTTGTATAAAAAGTATTCCTAAAATACTTTGTCCGAACGTTTGAATAGCAATCCAAAATAATGTTTTTTAAATGCTTTTTTTTCGTATTATTTTCAATTATCGCTTTGGAAACGCTTTTATTTTAGTACCATCAAAAACAAACGTTTTGAAAACTCTTCGTTTTTTGTACCATCCCAAATTTCTACCTGGGTATTTAAGCGTTAGAGAAAATTTAATTTAGCAGTAATTTCTGTACAATTACTATCTGCTTATACAGTCTAAGCCTAATTTTTGTTGTTTTCCATATGAATTTGCAATTTAATTGTTTGTTAAATTTTAACTGGACATTCAGTATTCGGGCATAAATAAGAAGTTAAACTCATGTGCTTATTATCTCTTCCAGAAATCACCCTTGCAACAGAACAGAAAAACTTAATTTTATATCACATAAGTCTAATATTTTAATATTTTCGTACGATACAAAATATTTAAAGCTACCCTTTTTGAGTTTTAAACAAACATTTTCAATGTAAGTAAACGTAGGAATTCGTCTTAACAGGGACCAAAAAAACTAGTTCGTTATAAGCGAGGATCAACGGGGTAAAATTTCTTCACAATCTGGATTTAGATGGCACTTATTTCACAAGTATTTTGAATGGAGAGAAACAATGGATTAGGCAGACTACACTTAAAACTTAGGACGTACTAAGTTTTATAATGCAAAGGCATCATCTATGGAAATTATAGCCATTTAATAGTCGAAAAATAAAAAACAAAATTACTTGTATTTTACAAGAGATTTTTATTCATTTTAGTTTTACTCATAGTTTTTAACTTGCAGATCGAAACCTATACAAAATAGAGTAACAAGACTTAGGAGATATACAGTTTCGGACAAAAAAATAGGGTAACTTTTTTTTACCACAAATTAAAAACAATTAAAATACAACAAATTTGGTAAGGCAATTCGCAATATTATTTTTAGATTATAACACAATAATAAGTCTTTATTTTATGATACAATCCAGACATAGTTGACGACTATAACAAAACAAAGGAAGAGCTATTTTCAAGATATAAAAATGCTAAAACTATTACAGGAACTCAAAGCTTCCATTCTTTATACCTTTAGATTAAACTTCACTAAAAGTTAGCAAATATTCCGAAAGTCAACAGAATGAGCTGCCCAAAATTATATATTAAATCTAAAAAAATACAAATAACAAAAAAAAATACCAAGGGAAAGTCCATATTTTGGGGGTGTCTGAAAAATTTGATAATACGATTCCTGTTCTAATCTATTAGAATTACAAAAAATCTGTATAACTTCCAAAGTATAGCTACTTTATTCTTTTTTGTCACACAATGATATTAAAATATAAGGAAGTTAACACGAGATGCATTTACTTAAAAAAATTAAAAAAAAGAAAAAAACGTCATTTTAGTTTTTAGATATGTTATAAAGGGTCCGCCATCTAACGTTTTTTTTCAACTAGTGCTTATTTCGTGAATTGTAACACTTAGCTCATATCTGATTTGACAGATAATTAGTTTTATCCTTCCGCTGAACGAATATGGTTGTGTATACGCTTGAACAACGCTGGGAAATATTGCGACATTACTTTGAAAATCATGGTAATGTTGCAGAATGTGTGCGAAAATTGCGTACGTATTTTGGAAGAAGAGAAGCACCGTCAGCTCCGTATGTTCGTGAGACGAATTTTGCATAAAGACCTTGGTATGACGCCATACGAAGTCCAATTGGTTCAGGAGTTGAAGCCAAATGACCATCCAATGCGTTTTCGCTTCGCTAAGTGGGCCTGGTAAAATACAGTTGCACACAATCGATAATGTGCTTAAAAATTGGACCGATCGTGTAGGCTACTGCATGGCCAGCCGAGGCAGCCATTTGAATGAAATTATTTTCCATTATTAACCGGAAGGATTGTACTTTCAAAAAAAAGAGAAATTTGAGAAAATATTCAGTAGTTTTTTTTTGTAGCATTTTCAAAAAAAAAAAGTTATTTGGCGGACCCTTTATATATTAAAGAGGCCTTCATAAAAAAAAAAATTTTTTGGAAAAAAACACTTGGCCTTTGAAGTGTTTTTCCAATTTAAAGTTTTATTTTTGCCAAAAAAAAAAATTTTAAGTGTAAAAGAATATTTTTACAGTGTATGTTTTCGAAAGCTGATTTAAAAACCTGTCGACTGGTAGCAAGATCTTTGAAATCGGTTCAGCCATTCCGTTGTAATCACAGCTTGAAAGTAGATATTATCATCTTTTTTCAAAAATTTCGATACATTGCCACGCCCACATATTTTCAAAAATGCAATTTCTAAGAATGAGGTTGTGTTTGCATAGGTAAAATGTAGCTGTATGAAAAATTTCATAAAATCTGAGAGGGTCGGGTTCAAAATGTGCCTTTTTTATAGGTTTCAATATGAAATTCATCATATATAAAATTGGATACATTTCTTTGTCGCATCATACAAATTTTTTTTAATCCTGTATGTGCCTTTTTGCCTCGTTGGAGTAGTTAATTAGAAAACTCAGTATCCCTCGATTGTTGAGTTGACATAAACTTTTTATGCCTCAAACTGTAACAAATTACACTTCTTAAAATTAAAATCCGTCAGCATCAAAAAGCTGATTTACTTTCCAAAACTGTGAATTATTTAAAAATTTTGAAATGCATCTCTCACTTGATATTATTTATTGAAATGATTAAGTTTGATATAATTTTCATTAAAAATGAAAATTATGTTTTTTCGACCTTTAATTGTGCAATGAAAATGCAAATTATTCAAGTTCGAGGCCATACTCTATATTTCTTTATTAGGATATTGTCCTAACAAATAATCTATAGAGTTTTTTGTTTTCATATTTATTATTTGACCCTTTCAGGAATGTGTTGATAGATCTATTTCGGGAATTTTCTAGGTTCCCATCATCAGAACACGTTTGGAAAGCGGTAACAATCCCATGCCAAACATCAAACATTCATATAAACGACACTCAAAAAAATAAGTTAGTAGAAAAGTTAGTAAAACGTCTTGTAAATCAGGTATACCATTTTTTAGCAAAATTTTTTGCTAAAATCGTGTTTTCAGCTAAAATTTTTGTTATACTTATTCAGCACTTAACTGTTTTATACTAATGCTTTACTAATATTATACTGTTTTACTAATTAATTTTGCTAAAAAAAATTGTGCTGATAATAGTGTGGACGACAACCACATTGAAAGATATACGCAGAATGAAGCAGACGTCGCGGCATGTGAAGATGTAGTAGAGAAGAGGAAAATGATACTAAAAAGTACAACTCTAATAAGACATATACAAAAATCAACCACGGAAGACTTTTGTATCTGTTTTTCATACATAAAACAAAATTGAGGATTAAAACAACTTAAATTTTGCGTTGTCGCCGGCTTGTGATAAATAAAAGACAAAATAAAATATTTAAATTTAGTATGTATTTCTAAGCTAAATGTTTATGTTTATGTGGTCAAATTGAAAATAAACAAACATATACAGACATGTAGCCAGAGTAAAGCGAAAGACAAAGACACACATCTCAGGTAGTTTTTTTATGGTTCCTTTTTCGTATTGCAAAAAAATGGTTGTTTTTTTCGTTTTGTTTGTTTTTGTTTATTTTTTCGTTTCGTTTTTATAATTATGTTCGGAAGTTGCGTCCTTTAAAAGATAGCATCATTTAGACAACCATTGATGTAAGTAGTTGAAAGAAATTTTTTGTTATGTTATATATATTTATTTCTATATATTTTCAGATATTAAATTAATTCATGTAGTCAATGTGGGAAAATGAAAATTTTTATATTTCGTAATTATTGTAAGTTATTTTTAAAAGAATCACGAAAATATGTTTTATGATTTTCAGCAAATAAATTAACTAAATTACAATTTTTCTACAAATTTTTTGCGTTTTTTTCAGTCTACTAAAATTCAGCAAAAAATTTATTAATTGTTAGCAAGGCTTTTGTATTTCTAATCTGCTAAGTGTTAGCAAAACTTTTGCTGAATCTACTAATTTTGTTGCTAAAAATCAGCTCGCTGATTTTCAGCAAAAGATTTTGCTGACATTAGTAATTTTTTTGCAAGCACCCTCCTGACTAAAATTTTGCTGACTCAGCAAAATTTTTTGCTGACTTTACAAACTTTTTTTTTGAGTGAAGTTTACTCACTACATGAGAACTAATACATGAGCTTGAAGTTAAAGATTATAACCATTGATCAAAAAATAAATTGAAAACTTGTTTGTTATGTGCAAGGTCCACCTCTGGTGTATAGTCAATACACGTTTTTTGTTTTTTTCCTCCTTTTTATTTTTTGTTTAATTTATAAACAAAACAGGGGAAGTAAACTAGACTGTACTTTGTCTTTTATACAAGTTTGATATAATTTTTATTAAAAATAAAAATTATGTTTTTTTCGAGCTTTAATTGTGCAATGAAAATGAAAATTATTCAAGTTCGAGGCCATACTCTATATTTCTTTATTAGGATTTTGTCCTAATAAATAATCTATAGAGTTTTTTTGTTTTCAAATTTATTATTTGACCCTTTCAGGAATGTGTTGACAGATCTATTTCGGGAATTTTCTAGGTTCCCATCATCAGAACACGTTGTTTGTTGTTTTTTACCGCAAGACAGGCACGTAGCTAGAAATTTTTTTCGGGGGTGGAGGGCTTTTCCGATTTTTTATTTTGATTATGAATTTTTTTGTAACGTTGGGAAACTTATAAAAATATGTGTATACTAAGGTTACAGCTTAATTGTTGCTAAATTTTTAGCTATCAGCACGTACTGAGCAATAATGTATTAATAATAGAAATCGCTTTTTCAGGTCATTTTGAAACAAAAACCTTCAGCATAAAGAGCATTTCCTTAAAATGATTTTTTTTAAAGTTTTTAACATTAAAGTTATACTAGTTGACCAAGTTACTTTCAATAACTTTTTACTTATTACGTTCGTTATTTTGCTAATTTGTATGTATATATCGCGAAACAACACTTTTTTCTGCCTTATCAAAATCCGCAAAACACTTCAAATTTAAAAACGTTTGTGTCCTTTATGTTGGATATGCATCGTTATTGTCTAATTACGTTAAATATTAATTTTTAATTTAATTAAACAAAAAGAGGATTATGCGGAAACCTTTGCGGAAACTTCGAACAAATAAAATTGCGTTACTTTATATTTTTATGGACTAATATACGTCAAGGCTAGCTAAAATTTGATAAATGTAAAAAAAAGTCATAATGATAATGCAGATTTTATGGAAATTAGTAACTTACCCCATTGAATAACAAACACGAATACGGGGGGGGGGGGGGGCTAGGTCATGGTTTATTTATACAAGGTTTGCTACATGAGAGTTTTTTCGGTTGCCCTAGACAATTTTCACAAAATCCAAAACAAAAATATTTACAAATTTTCAAACCGTAATAAAAAAATAAAATTCTGCATTTTATATACACATTTTCACACTAAAATATTTTAAATGTTTTACTTTTAAATTTTAAAAAATTAAAACCAAAAGTTTATTTTTCGATCTTTTATCATAAATTATGATGTGAGCAAGATTATTCAAGTTCAAGAACAAAAAAAGCCGTGCAATGTTTATTTATTAGTTAAAAAAAATTCTTCATCCGCTAATTTAAAACAGACTTTATCTACTGACAGGTCCTTACATGTTTCATTTCGCGTCACCAAAACTCTTCAAAGAACCAATGTAGAAGGGGTAGAAGATTTACAGAAATTTTAAAGGAAAAAGATCAACGCTCCACCAGTATTGTTTAATTTACCTGATGAGAAGTAAAAAAACAAAATTGAAAGAATTGAACTAATTGAACTAATTCAAATCAAAAATAAAACGTTTTTAACTAATAAACATTTTAATTTTCTATATTCAAAAACCTTTTAAGAATAAATAAATTTAATTTTAATTTTGAAAATATATAAAAACGTATTAACTATTTTGAAAAAAATATAAAAATTATGATAATGCAGTAAACCTTAATATTGTTGTTTAAATATATTCACTAGGATCTTTGTCATGGAAAACAAAACATCATATGCATAAACTGTTCATCAGGACAATATAGTCTCGATATTTGTTCACTTAGTCGTGTTTTTTTAACCAACCTTTATCTCCAAGAAAATGTGCGATTGATGTATCTCCTAAACTAACAAAGCTATAATCACAAAATTTACCACGTAGCTTCATTTAATAATCAAAACAAAGCCAAGGAAAGAATTTTTGTTTATTCGAATGTTTTTAGTGGTAAAAAAGGGGTGAGGATTTTCAAAAATTGACTTTTGGACCCATTTTTTTATTGGGTATGAGGAGGAGCGAACATATACGCAAAAAAAAATTCTAATTTGATTTCATTTACAAGAATTTTAAGTCAAAATAGAAATACATGCACAAACAAAAACTCGGTGGTGAAAGGGTTAAAAAAACAATGAGAATGAATTTTATATGTTTTAAGATTTGTCATGAATATTATAGGCATCTAAAACACACATTTTAAGTGCATAAAGTTCCTGTCCTTGGCCATTGCCGTTTCTACACTGGGTCTTTAAAAAAGAAACTAGATGGGAAATATTGATCAATATACCTAATACAGTTCGTGGAAAAATTTTCTAACCCATGGAGTTTTGACTGTAGTCCTAAAATATTATTTTTACACACAGAGAATAAATTGGTTAGAATTCCATTGTAAACAACAAAATTTAATCATTATTCAATAATTTTAATTGTAAGTACTTAAAATTCATCATCAGAATAATTAAACTATATTGTACACAGAAAATATATAAAATTAACCAAAACACAGTCACATCATTCAAACTATTGGTTTTCCTTATCAATATTGAAAAAATATTATCTTCTACTATCAACCAACCACTTTTGGGAGATTTTATCCCTTGAATAAAATATTTGCAGTTAAAATCGAATATTAGTTTCGCCTGCAAAAAAAACAATCACTCTATCTAAAATATAAGTTTTCGCTACCAATTTTAAAATAATATAAAGTTTTTTATTAGTTTTGGTAATTCTAATAAAATATTAAGATAAGCAACCCAATTTCTGGTGTACATACAAATGTCTATTTTTAGACATTAATATTTAAACTTGAAAGAAAAAATTATTCAAGTTAGAAGTTTGAAAATTCAAATTCAAATTGAGTTTAGGCTAGAGATATAGCAATTGCATGACAAGCAGAAGAAGAACCGGCGACTTCTAGCCCAGTTCGAGGAAAAGATTTTTTTATTAATCAAATAAATTTAAAATAACATAAATTTGTTTTATAGTTTTGGTAACTCTAATAAAATATTGAGATTAGTAACCGAATTTCTATTGTACATACAAATCTATTTTTAGACAAATATTTAAATTTGGAACTAGGTTGAAATTAAAAAAAAAAAAAAAACGTATTTAAATTGGGTTTAGGCTAGAGGTAAAGTACTTGCCTGACAAACGGAAGATCGCCGGTCCGTGCCCAGTTCGATGCATATCATTTTTTTAATAATAAAATAATTTTGTGGAACGCATATGAATCTATTTATAGAGTATTATAGTCCATAAACATAAACTATTTAATTGTTGCAATAAAAATTCGAAATTTTTAAATAAATGTCGGTTGTTACAATAGTATTAAAATTTAATAATAAAGATAGTACATGTAACCACAAAAATTCGGTTGACAAAAAATTCAATTGCAACTACAAAACTGTTTTCTGTGTGTAAAATTGTCTAGGATTTGCAAAATTTATACACCAGATTTGAAATCAGGAAAAACACATCTATAAATATATTTTTTTAGAATTCAAATCGAACGAAAAAAAAAAAAAAAAAAAAAAAAAATTAATTACGATTGTCATTATCTGACGGTTGCAAAACACTTTCTAACAGAAAATTATTAAATTTCAAAACATTCAAAAACTGTCTTTTTACGAACAATAAGATATACATATAAGTCCTTTTCGTATTTATAACCCATGTATGAAATTATACTTTGCAGCTCCATAAAATTTAAAGAAATTAAGGTACCGTGAATTGTTTAATTGTTCATGATTTGGCAGAATGTCAGTTATTAAAATATTTATTTGGTTTGAAGCAAGTGTCTATTGTTTTTAGCGATATTGAGTATTTTCTGAAAAGAATCCATAATTTTAAGCGGCTTTTTTTATAATTAGTATTTATTAGTAAAATGCGAAAAAGAACCTCCCTTTCTGATTCAGAACAAGAACAAAGTTTGGATTTTGCAACTCAAAAACTATCAAATTGCATAATTTCGCGATTAATTAGCCAAAGTCGAAGGGTAATCGCCAATATTTTTAATGATTAGGAAAATTATGGAACAAAGAAGAGACATGGAAGAAAATGCAAGTTGTCTAATCGCGATACCCGTAGGATTTTAAACCCTGCAAGTAATTATACCATAAGCTGCAGAGAGCTCAGTGCTCTAGTTTTCCCTTCTATGCGTCAGCTTGAAGAGTTCTAAATGCATCCGACAATATTGGGCGAAGTAAAAATAACGTAATTCGACGACTTTTAGAAAGGCACAAAATCAAACGCATAGAATTCGCTAAGCTAAACATGACAACAAATTCGAAGATGGTATGCCAAAATTACGATATCCTTTCTCATAAATTAATCCTTTCTTTCACTCAAGGTGATATTTTCAGACAAGAAAACATTTAATTTGGATGGACAGAAAGTACCCAATATAAGAGCGACCTACGTAAAGATAAACTATACTTCTAACCTCGAAATTTTGGCGGCGGTAGTATCATGTTATGTCATTCTTTAGCAAATACACTCAAAAAAAAAGTTAGTAAAATCAGCAAAAAAATGTGCTGAGTTAGCAAAATTTTAGTCAGGAGGGTGCTTACAAAAAAATTGCTAATGTCAGCAAAAGCGTTTGCTGAAATTCAGCTAGCTGACTTTTAGCAACAAAACTAGTAGATTCAGCAAAAGGTTTGCTAACACTTAGTGGATTAGAAACTAAAAACCCCTTGCTAAAAATTTATAAAACGAGTATTAGTAGACTGAAATAAACTCAAAAAATTTGTAGAAAAATTGTACTTCAGGTAATTTATTAGCTGAAAATCATAAAATAAGTTTTTGTAATTCTTTTAAAACTAATTTACAATTCGTTACAAAATATAAAAATGTTCATACTCCCACATTGACGACATGAATTAATGTAATATATAAAAAAATAGAAATAATTAAATATAACATAAACAAAATTATCTTCCAACTACTTACATCAATGGTTGTCTAAAGGAACACAAATGCTGCAGACAGTTATACAAACGAAACGAAAAAATAACAAAATATAAAATATACAACTCTTTTTTTGCAATAAGAAAAAGGAAACGTAAAAATCTACCCAAGATGTGTGTCTTTGCCTTTCGCTTTAGTTGGGCTACCTGTCTTATTATTTGTTTGCAATTTTACCACACTGGATTATTAATCTCTATAAACCTTTAATTTAGATATACACATTTAATCTTTATTAAACTTAAATATTTTATTTTGTCTTTTATTGAATAAATATACAATTACTTTCCCAAGCCGGTGACAACACAAAATTTAAGTTTTTTAATCCGCAATTTTATTTCATGTATGAAAACCAAATACAAAAATCTTCCTTGGTTGATTTTTTTATATGTCTTACAAGAGTTGTATTTTTTAGTATAATTTTCCTAATCACTAATACATCTTGACATGCCGCGACATCTAAATTAGTCTGCGTATATCTTTCAATCTGGTTGTCGTCCACACTATTACTGTGCTAATAAGCACAATTCTTTAAACAAAATAAGTTAGTAAAACATTAGTAAAAGATTAGTAAAACATTAGTTCAAAACAGTTAAGTGCCGAATAAAAAAAAAATAGTATAGACGTTTTACTAACTTTTCTACTAACTTATTTTTTTGAGTGTACATTGGAAATTTAGTTCACATCAGCAAGAAAGAATAGTTCTGATTAGAGATTGGCATGTGAGCAGAATTTTGTGTGATTCACGTGAAACAAGCGTGAGTGTGAACGAAAACTAATTTTACTCACGTGAATACCTTACTTCGCTGATGAATTTTACAGGCGATGAGCATAAAAGTAATGTGTGGAGTAATTACATAGTAGGGGTTAAAGTAACTAGTTACGTATATATATTACCGTGTTTTGAAAAGTAATGTGCCTATAAATAGATTTTAATAAAAAATTATAAAAAAAAATATTTTTTTTAAATTAAATAATTAACGTGGTCGCGCTGAGATTGAATTGTTGTGCTTCGAGTTTTTGTTTGTGAAGCTAAAAATATATACCTTACCCTTACCCCATGCTTACAAAAAATAACAAAGAAACGTGTCTAAATATAGATTTAAAAAAAAATATTTTAAATATTACTTTACGTTTATATTTCATACATTATGTAATTGATGATGAGTAAGTAATTATTTAATGTTTTAAAATAATGTTGAAGGTAATGTAATGACGTATCATTACAAGGTAAGCCATGAGTTTAAAGTTATTGGTAACTCATTAAGGAGTATACATTACAATGTAATGCATTATGTCACCAACTATTGGTAAATCATTACTGTATGTTTCGTAATAATGCTGAAATTAAAGAATATACTCATGGATATAACTACTAAAAATCAGTTAAAAATGAGCTTGCAGAAAAAACTGCTAAAATTAGCAGATTTTTTTACTAAATATTAGTAATATAACAAAAGCAAAAATAAATCTGTTGAATTTACAAATATTTAGTTACATTTGAGCTAAATTTAAGTTTATCAAAAGCAACAAAATTATCTGCTAAAATCACCAAAAACATTTACTAAATATTAGTAGACAAAAGAAAATCATTAAAAAATGTGATTTTTTTTTTAGTTTTTTTTTTAATGCAAATAAAAGTCTCCCGTTATGAAATCAGAAATCTACAATTTTTTAGCAAAACTTCATGTTGGTTTCAGCATAGTAAACTGTTATTTGAATTCTACTTAATTAGAGGTAAATATTTGTTAAAATTACAATTTTTGTTTGCTAAAAAAATTAGTTAGAAATGATCTTGCAAATTTATTTACTAAATATTAGCAACATAAGAAGGGCAAAAATAAATCTGTTGAATTTACAAATATTTAGTTATATTTGAGCTTAATTTTAATTAGCTGAAAGTAACAAAATAATCTGCTGAAATAAGCAAAAACATTTACTAAATATTAATAGACAACAAATTATTAAAAAATTAGTAAATTATCATATAAAAATTATAATTTTTCTGTTAATTTAGAAAAAAATTTGTCATGATCTCAAACCGAACGAATAAAATCTCACACATAAACTTATAGATCAACGATATAATTCACTATTAATGAGAAATTTTTAGTTTTTTTAGTTTTGTTTTTATTGCGCATAAAAGTCCGCCCGTATGAAATCAGCAATCTACAATTTTTTAGCAGAAATTTCTGCTGATTTTAGAAAAATAAACTGTTATTTGCATTCTACTAAATTTGAGGTAAATATAGCAAAAAATTTGTTAATATTACAGTTTTTGTTTGCTATTATGAGTCTACAAATATTTAGTAAAATTTTTTGCTAATTTTTTTTTTAACTAAATTTCATATCAAATATAACTAAAATTTTGTAAAGTTAACATATTTTTTTTTGCTATTATTTTATTAATATTTAGCAAAAAATCTGCTAAATTTGCCAGTTTTTTCTGCAAGCTCATTTTTAACTAATTTTTGTAGCTTTTTCTGTTATTATTACAGGTTTATGTCCATGAGTGTATTCATTACAAAGTAAAGCATTACGTAACCCATTATCGGTATCTCATTGCTTTTTACTGGAAAATATTGATGCAGGTAAGGAATAGACATTGAACGGTAATGCATTACTTTATCGCAAACATTACCAAAGTTTTCCTAGGCAATAACAAAAAAAAAAACACTCATTCTTCTCTACCACGCCTTTCACAATAAAATTGCATATTAATTATAGTCTTAATTGCAATTGTCTAAAAAAGACGTTAAAATTCAAACTCAAACAAAAATCAAACTTTGCTCTCTGGCAATTCTTCGCTAACTACGTAAGCGCCATCTATCGAATATACAAAGAAAATTTCATAGATGTGGCATCACTTACAATATATGGGAAAACAGTGGACATTAGAGTGAGGTAAGTTTCTAAAAATAGAACTGTTGAGTTGTTGGAGTTGTACTTCTGAGATTATGTATGCAAGAACAAAAACACCGTGTATTGAATAAAACTAGTTTTAATCACAACAAAACTCGACCTGACGATAGATCAGTAGGATAAAGCTCTCTGTCTGACGTGTAGTGCGAGTGCGTGTGTCATTAGAAATCAGTTTATATATACCACTATTTTAAATATTTGTTGTTTATTGCTGAACTAGTAAAGTGTAGGCAAACATTTAACATGAACTTTTTCTTTTGATGAACTTATTTAAACAGTCGAGGATATTGAAGGATAACATTTTTAAAATGACGTTTTTAAAATTTTTTATCCTAAAATAATTCGACAAATAATTTTGTAGACGTGCGCCCCGGTAGGCTAGTCGGTAGCGTGCTGGCTTATCAGTGCGGGGGTCGTGGGTTCGATTCCCACCAGAGGCACTGGTCTGTTTTCGCTACAACGCGCCGAAGGCCATAATAGCTAGTGCTCGGTTAGGGTAATAGTATATAATTTGTAATTATATGATTATTAATTAATAAAAAAAAAAAATAAAAAGTTTTGTAGAATGGCAAAGAAAACTGTCTTTCATCTGATAACCATTGAAGTTTTCCTCCGTTAGCTGGGGTAAGCTCGCGGGGGTAGGGGTCGGCAAAGAAATTTCTTTGATTCAGTGACATGGTTTAAAACGTTATAAATCTTATTTATTTATATCGTTAAGGTCACCAAGCCAGAAATGGAAAACCATACAACGCAAGCGTACTTTAGATACTTGTTTATTTTCACTGTTGTTTAGCTTTCCCATAATATTAACCTGAACCAAGTTCATAATATTATGTACCTCGTGGGCATACTACCTGAGAAAAGATTAACTGGTATCATACCTCAGCTAGTTTAGCATAGAAAGTTACGCAGACGACTCAGTCAATTTGTGGGCGGAGAACAAAGGCTTAAATTATAATAAGACTTCTAGCTATACAAGCCAAGCATGACCCCAAAACTTCGTGTATAGAACGTAAGATGTTGACCCCCCGGAAGCAGTCGACACTGGGTGTGATTTCCAAGCCGCCAAACTAGACAGGTATTGAATCCGAGGCGATCAATATTCCTGTGTCCACATTACCTTGTGATTCCGATCTTAAATCAAGGGCTGACCAGATTCGGGAGTGGGGAGTCAAGTTTTAATTCGCTAGACGAACTCCTGGAAATGGCGGCCGACCTCGAGTGCATTCCAATGAAGCCACACACTCGGTGAACAGCACCGAAGGAGGGTGTACAACCACAAAGCGAAACTAGTACCAACCCCTGGGATGCGTGTCGTAATTGCAGTCATGGGGGACACTTTTCAGCCCAATGTCCAAATCAGAGTATTCTGTTCTGCTGGAAATGCGGAATGGCCACCAAATTAGTCGCTAACGTTATCATGAAGGAGCGGCTTGTAGCCGCTATAATTGACACGCACCGGGGCCTCGTGTTGACTTTCCGGCAAACGCCAAGTAACACCCCCTCACAACACAACCACGAGGGTGTGTAGATTTTCGACACCTGAACAGTGAATCAGAACCCGATGCATACCCCTTGTCGGTAAAATCCAATCCGGGTTCAATCCAATGTTCAAAGGTGTGCCCGACCAACGGCAACCACCCTGTGTGAGGGCCCTGTTCAAGGACCTGCAGAGGATACGGCGGGATAATTCAAGGATGCGACCTACGAATGGCATTCACCATGCCATAACTCAAAGATTTCGACGGATGCGACCTACGAACGGCACACACCCTGGGTGAAAATCGCGTTCAAGGACCTTCGCAGGATATGGCAGGATAACTCAAGGATTTCGAAGGGCCTTCACAGGAGCTGGCAGGATAATCCAATGATCTAGATCGCAGGATATGACTGGACTCAAGGATATGACAGGACTCAAGGACTCGTACAGTACCTTCCCAGGATACAAGAAGGATATAAAGGATACGTAGGACCTTCAAAGGATAATCAGAAGATATCAAAGGATGTGAAAGGAATTGGCATATGAACGCCACACTTCCTGGCAGGCTAAGTCCTTAAGAGGTAGAAAATATAGAATGATTAGTGAACTTTACATTGTGTTCGCGACAACGGCTGCAGACAACTGATTTGTGCGATGTTGCTCTTTATATGCCCCCTAATTGTGTCGAGGGTCGTATAAGAATTAATATTCCATTTCTTTTAAATAACAATATTAATATCAATAGCAGTAATATTTCATACATTAAATTCATTATAATATAATGTAATCATTACGCGCGAGGATGTTGGCAGAAACGAGGGTCCCGACTTCTGCCATTACACCATATTGACATAATTTAATGAGTACAAGTATTTAAAAAATTTGTTTAAAAATTAACTTTAAATGTCCTTTTGAAAATATTTTGGATGTGATAGCGAAAATCTGAGTAAGCAGTTTAACTACACTTAGAACACTATGAAGGTAATGCGCACTGCAAATGTAATGTAGACGACTTACATTTGAGTAAATTCAATTTGCATTGCCATTTTTTTTTACAGTTCCAAAAAATAAACCACAATTGTAGTAAAAAAATAAACAAACATTTATTTGCTTTATTTTGTAAATAAAAAAAAACTACTGTATAAATGAATTAAAAATCATAATACAGTAATTTGATGAGGTTTGTTTTTTTTAAATGAACTACAAATGAAGTAATAAATAAAAGTTGTTCTACAAATGACTATTTTATCGCTTAAAAATAAAGATACTGTATTACAAACTCAAACAACTATAAATATTTACAGCAGAAGTTGCCTGAGTGTATATGTGGTCTCATGTTTAACATGCATATCGATTTTAACATTAGTGGCAATTTGTTTTTGCAATTTGTTTTTGGCTAATATGTGAATATACAAAATTTTATATTAAATGCCAAAGATACTTTTTTAAAAATTGCGTTTATTTTTGAACTCCTCTTATTTCCAACCTGAAATTTTTATATGTTATAAGTAGGGTCTGGTTCACGGGAATTTCCGGAAAAATTGCGTTGTGAATTCCCGGGAAAAAAATTTCAAAATTCCTGGGAGAACAGGAAAATTTTAAATAATTAATTAATGCAGTAATATTTCAATTCTCAGCCTTTTTATTAATAACATTAATTGACTTTGACTTCGCAACTTTATGGAATGATCAACATGTTCCAGTCCTGAAGATGTAAGTGAAACTGTTGAATCCAATAAAAGACGCGGATTCTCGCTAAGTCGACGAGATTCTAGTTTTGAGTAGCTGATGCTGTTACACTTTTGGATCAGCTTTTGTTAATAAATACATATTAAGAAATGTTAATCAAAGTCGTAATGATAAGATGTTAGCATTAATAAATTATTTACAAAAATTTCCGTTAACTTTAATGCCACTCAGCAAAAAATAAACTCGATTTGGTAAGCAGTAACTACATTTGTATTCTTCCTAAATAGCGCATAACCGCCTTGCATACAATAATGCAAATAGGGAAGGCATTATGTTGTGCTTCTTTAAATGCCTTCTTTGAAGCAGCGAATAATGCATAAAAATGAAGCAGTAAAGAATGCATACAATGAAGCATTAATGTTATCAGCACAAAAAAAACGTTTTTTATTGCCTACGAAGGCATGAATTTATTGCTTCTTAGAGCACATGAAAGAAGCGCTTTTCACCTGCATAAAAGAGACATACCAAGTGGGACATTGTTTTGGAAACGCTCGGTAATTAAATATTGTCTGCCAGAACTTTTTTTTGCTGGGCATTCACAAAACATCAAAAAGTTCTTTAAAATTGTATGCTGGACCAATATATAAACGTATGTTTGGTCAATCATTTTCTAAAATGTTCACCAGTGACAATGACATATATGAAACCCAACTCGAAGAATGTTTCAAAATAAAATTAAAAAATGCTATAGACAACGAAAAGGACAATCCAAAGAAGTCAAAATCAAATCAAGCGAATTTGTTAAAGGAAGAAATTGCTTTATATGAAGCAAGCAATATTCGGACTAAAAACTTATCTGATTTATATAATGCTCTGTTAACAATAAAGCGAACATCGGTAGATAGTGAACGGAATTTCTCAATTTCTGGAACTTTGCCATACAAATTCATAGTCGGATGTTATATTATGTTATATCATTTGATAAATTTGTTTTTGCTTTAGTTTTCAACTCACTGTACTCTATTTAATTAACAAAAAAAACTTAATTTTAACATATCTTCGATACAAATTACTTACTTTAAAATTTGCCTGGAACTTTTTTTTTATCGTTTATTTATTTACATAATTTATACTTAAACTATTATAACTACTAGTTAACAAGACAAAGTACAGTCTAGTTTACTCCCCTGTTTTTGTTTATAAACGAAATAAAAAATAAAAAGTAGGAAAAAAACAAAAAAACGCGCACATAACAAACAAGTTTTCAATTTATTTTTTGATCAATGGTGATGATCTTTAACTTCGAGCTCATATATTAGTTCTCATGTAGTGAGTAAACTAGTTTATATGAATGTTTGATGTTTGGCATGGGATTGTTACCTCTTTCAAAACGTGTTTTGATTATGGGAACCTAGAAAATTCCCGAAATAGATCTATCAACACATTCCTGAAATGGTCAAAGAATAAATTTGAAAACAAAAACTCTATACATTATTTGTTAGGACAATATTCTAATAAAGAAATATAGAGTATGGCCTCGAACGTGAATAATTTTCATTGCACAGATTTAAGGTCGAAAAAAACATAATTTTTATTTTTAATAAAAATTATATCAAACTTTCATAAATAAATATATATCATCAGCTTTTTTTCAATGAAAATGAGTTTAAAAAGACATTGCATATATATTATTGAGTGGGTTCAGAAAGGCTAGTGTCAGGGATAAAAAGAAAGAAAATTATACTGTTTATTCAGAAAACCACCAAAAGTTTTTGGTCTTAAAAAATTAAAAATTTTGTAAGACTTTTATAAGACTTTTATAAAAAAAAAAATTTTACCAAAAAATAGTAAAAAAAAAACGCAGAAAATGTTGGGTATTTTCCAGAATTTCATACTCAACTCTTTTTTGGGAGAGTTATAAGTCCTTTAAAAGATTGAAAAACTTTCCAGAAAAGTGTAAAAAAATTGCTGACAAAATATTTCATAAAAAAATAACATAATATTCAAATATAACTCAGAAATTTGTTAATTTGTTTGCATACTAAGTAGTTAAAATTCGTTTATTTTTTACATAACATTTTAATATCCCGCTTATTGCACCAAAATCCATTTTTCGTCTGTCAAGTCCCGCTTTTAGACACGGTATATTACGTTAAAAGTTCAGCTCATATGGGATATTACAATGGGAATGCATTTTATATTTTTGTAAATTTGATAAATAAAAAGATTATCCATGTAGTTTAAACATATTAAGATTTATTTTAATGAGAAAACTTTCGGGGAATTTTGGAAAAGCTCGAAACTTAATAGTTAAGAGTTAAGTCACATGTAAGTACTTGCCATTACCAAATATGTAACCACTTATATGGTAATGATATTCTACACTGGGGCTAAGAGAATTATCTGCATGATATTAATGAATTTCTGAGTAAAATCAATCAAATTGCAATCCATTAAAACTTTTTATTAAGTTAATGCAAATAGTGAAATTTATTGCTGATCTTATAAAATGTATGTGAGATGATATTTTTGTTCGGTTAAAGATCAAGAACGTTTTTCTAAATTAACCCTTTCACTACCGTTTGTGGACATATTTCTATTCTGACTTCAGATTCTTGTTAGAGGTCCTTAAATTAGAAAGAAAAATGTTTGCACATATTACCCATCCAACTCCCCATCCAAATAACCAAAAAATGGTTCCAAAAATGGAATTTTTAAGACTTCTCAGCAATTTTTTATCACTTAAACATTCGAATAATCCAAAAATGATTTGTTTGGTTTTATTTTGATTATTAAATGAAGTTACGTGTCAAATTTTGAGATTCAAGCTTTGTTAGTTTAGAAGATATACCAAATACCTCTTTTTCGGAGATAAAGTTTGATTAAAAAAATCGGACTTTCTTAACAAATTTCGCGACTATGTTGTCCTGATGAACAGTTTGGACATGTGATGATTTTATTTTAATGACCAACATCCTAATGAACATATTTAAATAAAAATATAAGTTTTATTGCATTATAATATTTTTATATTTTTTAGGAATGTGTTCACAGAAAAATTATAAATTTTTATGTGTGGTTTCTTATAACTTTTCCTGTGTTTTCTCTATTATTCAAAATAACTTATCACAAATAAAAATTATAATTTTTCTATTAATTTAGCAAAATGTTCACGATCTCTTACCAAACAAAAACAACAGCTCACGTTAATGCAAATTTTCTTACAATTGTATGAAATATATAATTTTATTAATTAAAAGTTTCTAACTCTCTATGAAGAAGTTTTATTAAAAATTTACCCAGTCAGAAAAAGACGGAACGGACCACCGCTGGCGAGGTACTTTAACAAGTGGTACAAGTGTTGGCAACAAGTGCTTTCGCAACCCCAAAGTGATAACATCATTAGGCAAAAGGTACGCCAGTTCAAAAAGTGTCGGACAAGCACGGGGGAAACAAAAGTTTATTTATAATTTGTTTTTGCTCCCGCCGGCATCTCCAACCACTGAGCTAACGAGACATATAATACTTGATATCTCAAATCGTACGTGAATGATAACTGCTGGATAACAGTTGGCTGATCAAATATGTCAGCACTGGCATAAGGTTTGCTGGCAACAATTTACCAACGTTGGAAAACCAGCAATAAATTGGTCGTAAAAGAGCTTTTCCAGAAACAAAAAAATATTTGTTTTATATAAAAAATATATTAAAAAGTATAATAAAAAAATCACAAAAAAAACGTATGCCTGGAACCGGGATCGAATTCGGAACCTTCCCAATGCAAACTTTTTTAAACAAAGCGTCATTATTTTTATAAAATAAAGTCAATTCTTTGCCAATGTTTTTTTTTTTTTTTTGATCACTGAAATTATTGTAAAACAAATACTGGCAAAACGCATTTTGGGAACGGTGGTAAGGAATCTTTAGCAATAGTTCTGCCAATAATATATTTACAATTCCTCGTTTAGCCAGTGATATGCCAGTGCTTGATTTTCTGTACCACTGGCAGTTTATGACTGGGTAGATTTATAAATAGTATGAGACAAATTTGTGACAATTTTCGTTTATTATGTTAAGAAAAATTTAATTGATTTATTCAAAATTTTCATTTTTTTTCGTCCAACAAAATTCTTTCTGTGCATGATCGTTAAAATAATTGTATATATTAGTGTGGTGACAGTAATAAAAACCGCTATAATAATATTATTACCTTTTTAACGTATAAAAACATACTAAAAATAGTATCAGTTTGAGTTCATAATGCCCGTTTGTATCAATTTTATCATCCCTGCTTTATAATTCACTATTAAGATTATATATTTCTTAATTTTATTTTATTTTCTAAATTCTGATATCGAACAAAATCACATTATTATACTTTAGTTCTTTTATCATTATTTTAGATTAGGGCAAAAGGATGCAGTAGAAGTGGAAGATTTGAACATGTGTGTTGGCGTTGGCAGATTTAAGTAATACTTGTATACTTTTTATATGTGTATGAATGTGTTTTTGTATTAGTGGTTGTATGTTGTTGCGAACTTTTGACCCGATTTGACAACGTGCACTGTACTCGTTTTTGTTGTTGTTATTTTTTGTTTTTTTTTCACTTGATTGTGTATGTGTGGTTGTAAATATTATTTCACACTTTTTCTTTTTGTGTTCGATTTTGGTGCTTTCGCAAAATACTTAAGGATTTATACCTCTTATCCTTTTTTGCTTTTAAGAAATAATGAAATTTTTTGATTCGTTACAATTTCATATGCTGAAAAGGAATTTTCTTATTATTTTTTTTTTTTTGTTGTCTTTACTACACTTCAATTTTCGTTTTTACATTTTTTTTTGCACTTTAAAAAACTTTATTTACGCGCCGTCTGTTGTTAACACCCTTGGCAAAAAATCAACCAGAAACTTTATTGATTCTTCCTTATTATATTTCGGCACAAAATTAAACCAATAACAACCAAAAAGTAATGGAAATTTCGGCAATTCTCAATTTTTATAACAATACCCTTAGAGGATTACGCACCATTTAAAATTTTCACTTGGCTAAGCAAAAACAATAAATACAATGTAAGAATTTTACATTCGAAATTAAATTCTTGAATATATATTTTTTTTAAAGGAATTTAAAATTAAATTGTATTCTTTCGATTATCTTTTTTTGTAGGAATTTCCTACATATTTGAATATTTTTATTCGAAATATAACAACTATTTTTTTTTATATGTTTTCACGTCAGCAATCACTTGTCACATAAAATATTTTTATTTCTTTTACCGCAAATTGTGTTTTATTTAACGCGTTGGTTTAATATAATTATCGATTTAATTTTCTCGCGGATTTCCGTTTTTTTGTAACGTACTCTCAGCCAGCGCCTTTTCAACTGACATTATAGTGTGCGTTTGTTTACTTGTCAAAATTGTTTAACATGTGTAGTAATCACAGCTTTTACTATAAAAAAAAAATCTCTTTAACTTTTTCATTAATATCCTTTTCTTAATTATAGTAAAAAGCGTAGTATTTTTGCAACTCTCTCTTATTGTTTTTTATGGTTTTCTCTGCGCATGTTTTACAAAAAGTTTACAAAAGGCTTTTGACTATAAAAGCTTCCTTTTTTGAAATTATAGCAATTATAGAAATTATAGTTTGGAAAGTGAAATTATAGTTTGGAAAGTGAATTCATTATGAAAATATTTGGTGGTTAAAGCTTTAATAAATTCCTTTATTTTCTTTGTCAAGCTTAAAATACACTTGTTTTTTCAAAAATACTTGCATCAAGCATACTACCCGAAAAAAAAATGATATGGAGCTTTATGTAGTCATATCAATCTCTTTGATACGATGTATGTAATATTATTAATTTATAATAGTATCTATTTGTATGGGTTTAGATCTAGTCTGATGCAATTATATAAATGTCTAATATAATAATATCCCATCCGATATATTCGTATAATATTTTGAAAGTTTTGTTTCAAATTGTATCAATTTATATCTAAACCAGCGATTACCACCTAATTTTGCTTCATGTACCCCTTGAGACACCTCAACTGGTTCACGGATCCCCAAAATTTTTTTTCGTATCTTAAAAAAATGCAAAAGTAACAAATCAAGCAAAAATTGGATTTAAAAAAACATGACAAAACCAAAACAAACTCGATTGAGATTGAGAACTTCAAGTTGCCAGAAAAATTAATTCGTTATAATAGATGTTCCTGTTTACTGTAGTAAAATTTCTTTACAAATTTACTATTGTCCACAAACTATTAAAATCTTTTATGAACTTTTTGAAATATTGGGGAACTATTTTATTTGATTTCATAAATACATATATTAGGATTGTCCCGAATATGACACTTTTTCGAATTGATGCATAAATCGATGCACAAAATTTCTGAAGTGGGTCTTCAATTCCCTGCCAGCGATTGAAGTTTCCTGTTTTAGTGCATTTGGACAAAAAAAAGTAATTTTGGTCCACCAGAGAATTTTTTAATTCAGACGAAGAACAATTTCTAAACTTTACTTTTTTTTTAATTTATACATAAAACAATTGTACTTGCTCAAAACTAAAAAATCCTCTGATCGAATAAAATTACTCTACGGAAAATTTAAAATATTTTCCCAGTAATAATCCAAAAATTAATAAACTTTTGAGCCCGATTTAGAAAAACATCCGATAAATTCAGTCGCTGGTAAGGATCTGACGATCCACTTCAAAAATTGTTTACTTATTTTTCAAATATTTATTTATTTTTCCCATATATAGTTTTGTATATATTTGAGAAAGAATTTCTGTGTGAAACAATTTCATAGAATTTTTTTGTATGTTCAATGAAGAATTTCATTATATCCAAGAAGTTTTATTAATATTAAAATTGTCAATAAACTTTTTTTTCATAAAATTTCATAGTTTCATAAAAAAAATTCTTTGGATTTCATAAATTATCTCTTCATAAATTTAATGAAACTTTTCTTTAGAGCTATGAAATTATCTCAAAGACTTAATTTTTTTATTTTTTCATAAAATTTCATAATTTTATTAATTTTCATACATTTTAAACTTATGTTTTAAGATTTATTGCTCAAGTGTTTAACATACTTTATAAAGTGCTTCATTATTTCAATGTAGCGTTTTATTAATTTTAGATATCAATGAAATTGTTTAAAAAATCATGTGAAGTGGTTAGTTCCCATGCATTTTTTAAGACGTTCATGAAGAGTGTTATTCATTCAAGGAAAGTTCTTAATATTAAAAAATTTTATGAAACTGTTTTCATAAATTCTATTTATTTTATTGTCGGAATGATGCATTAGTTGTATGAAGATTTTCCTTAATTCTACAAACATTTCATAAAAATTGACATTAAACATGTTTCATAGATTCTATGAAAATTTACAATGGACGGGTTCTAGTGACAATTTTCATTAAAGCTATGAAGAAATTCATTATTGAAGTGAAGATAATTCCCTCAAAGTGTTAGAAAACGAGCTCAAAAACGAGAAAAGACATATTTCTAAAGATTGAAATTTTTATATGAAAAGTAGTTCATCAAAAAGAGATGGTTTATTCAAATAATTATAGTAAAAAGCGTAGTATTTTTGAAACTCTCTGTTGTTGTTTTTTTTTAGGTTTTTCTCTCTCTGTACCTGTCATTATTCACTAAAACATATGTGATATTTTCTCACTGAAATGTCAAAAATCTGGGCATGTTTTACAAAAAGTTTATAAAGGCTTTTGACTATAAAAGATTCCTTTTTTGAAATTATAGCAATTATAGAAATTATAGTTTGGAAAGTGAAATTATAGTTTGGAAAGTGAATTCATTATGTAAATACTTGGTGGTTAAAGCTTTAAGAAATTCCTTTATGTTCTTTGTCAAGCCTAAAATACACTTGTTTTTTCAAAACACTTTCATCAAGTTTCATTTTATTTATTTATTTAAGTCTACGGAATAAATCCTTACAGACTATTAACATAATAATTACAAAATTATAAATTAATATAAGTACAATATTTTTTTTTTTTTTATACTTATCGCATCTTAAAAAAAATTCAAAAGTAACAAAATCAAGCAAAAATTGGATTTAAAAAAACATGACAAAACCAAAACAAACCCGATTAAGATTGAGAACTTCAAGTTGCCAGAAAAATTAATTCGTTATAATAGATGTTCCTGTTTACTGTAGTAAAATTTCTTTACAAATTTACTATTGTCCACAAACTATTAAAATCTTTTATGAACTTTTTGAAATATTGGGGAACTATTTTATTTGATTTCATAAATACATATATTAGGTTGTCCCGAATATGACACTTTTTCGAATTGATGCATAAATCGATGCATAAAACTTCTGAAGTGGGTCTTCAATTCCCTGCCAGCGATTAAAGTTTCCTGTTTTAGTGCATTTGGACAAAAAAAAAGTAATTTTGGTACACCAGAGAATTTTTTTAATTTAGACGAAGAACAATTTCTAAACTTTATTTTTTTTTAAATTTGTACATAAAACAATTGTAAATCCTCTGATCAAATAAAATTAGTCTACTGTAAATTTAAAATATTTTCCCAGTAATAAGCCAAAAATTACGAAACTTTTGAGCCCCATTTAGAAAAACATCCGGTAAATTCAATCGCTGTTAAGGAACTGACGATCCACCTACTTATTATTATTATTAGATAAATAACTAATGGAGCCCAAACAAGTTTTCAATCATTCAATTATTTTTTTCTTTCTATAACCTGAATTATTAATAAAATTGCAAACATTGTGAAATATTTTTAAATAAAAAAATTTTATTTTTAAATTTGTCGGAACTCCTAGCGGGCCCCCTGGAATACTTCTGCGGACCACTATTTGGGAACCGTTGATCTAAACTGATACAAATAGTTGCAATTATATACAAATAATCTATGTTTGTATCCGGATTTTGACCTGATATAATAACATATGATCTTATATAAACTGATTCATCTAAATATAAGTAGATCCGAGTTTTATTCTAGTATAATTGCACTAAATTTTACATATTTGTATATGATTGTATAAAATACATAATTTTATACAAATGTATGTTTATCTTATCATACCCATTTTTTAATGGATTAAAGCAAATTTGATATAACAAGATATTCTTTAATATAAAAATATATGATTATATCAAAAAGCATGTATTTATATTTAATAATATTTTCAAAATTTCTTAAAGACAAAATTCATATATAAGCATATCCAATCATGTATAAAAAATATATTATTCTAAATTTTATATATGATGATACATGATTGATAAATTTGGTTACATATTTTATAAAATCAGATATAATCCAATACATAATTATATATAACACATAATCGAAAACGTCTTCTGTCATTTTAGACGTAACTAATTATATATAAGCCAAAAATGTAAACATTTTCTAAGTCAGTTTCTATGTAACTATATATAATTAAAAAATTGGAAAATATTTTACGAATATAGTTTATAATTTTTATAATTATAATTTTGTGAAATCGATATTCACTACTTTTTAATATTGACAAATTTTTTTTAAACTTAATAAAAATTAAAAATTTCGCGTCGAACTTGAATAATTTTCATTGCACAATTAAAGGTCGAAAAAAACATTATTTTTATTTTTAATAAAAATTATATCAAACTTGTATAGAAGACCAAGTATGGGTTTGTTTACTACTCCCCCTGTACATTTTGTTTTAAAAACAAATGTACAAATAAAAAGGAAAAAAAAACAAAAAATGTGTATTGAATATTTACCAAATGTAGACATACACACAAAAAACAAGTTTTCAATTTATTTTTTGATCAATGGTGATAATCTTTAACTTCGAGCTCATATATATATTAGTTCTCATTAGTGAGGAAACTAGTTTATATGAATACTTGATGTTTTGCATGGGATTGTTACCTCTTTCAAAACGTGTTCTGATGATGGGAACCTAGAAAATTCCCGAAATAGATCTATCAACACATTCCTGAAACTGTCAATTAATAAATTTGAGAACAAAAACTCTATAGATTATCTGTTAGGACAATATCATAATAAAGAAATATATAGTATGGCCTCGAACTTGAATAATTTTCATTTTCATTTTCATTTTCGCTTTAAACGAAAATTTTATGTCCAAAAAAATTATAATAAAAGGGAAGTTATTTACAGATTTAAAGCCAACATTTTGTGTTTCAAACTTTTATGAAGATAAGACATGTGTAACTTAATATCTTTTAATTGAAATACATTTGGATTATTATGTATTTTATTGTATCTAATTATATGTAAGTGTATCAAATACAATATATTTGGATGTAATTATATCGGGGCAAAACTCAGATAGAATTGGATAATTTTTTATTATATTGCATCTAATTATATATAATGGATCCAAAGTGGTAAAATATTATAGAATCATTTTTCGGATCAAATTATATTCTCTCATATGTGCAGAAAATATCTCATCATATATAGTTCTATATGAACTTTTTTATTCGGGATATTAAGAAACATTCCGAGTAAAAAGGGTTATATATTATTTAATACAACTATATCTCGTAATATACTGCATGGTATGGCATAATAAATAAAAAGAAATTATTATTAAAGAAGTGTGTGAAGTGTTGCGTTATTTCTGAGGTTTTTGTTAGAAAAACAATTTTCATATAAAGTCCACACTAATTTATTTAACACAAGCGGAGATATCCATTTTCATAATAGCTATCGCATATTCTTACTTCAAATAAACATTTTTTAATATTTTAATCAATGAAATAAGAAATTCATGTTTTATTTAAAATAATTGAATGTTCCGACGTTTTGTCATACGAACCCTCGGATAAGACGAACTATTTCTGCAGTCCCACAATCAAAATTTCATATGATTTTACATTTTGAATACAAACTTTCCAAAGTTTTGCAATTTCTGACATATTTGTTTTAAATTTTTAACAATTTTAAACCGAAAACACATAAATTTTTCTTTTAATGTATCGAAAACAATTTTTTATGAAATCAAATGAAAGAATATCTTAATTTTTCAAACAATTTTATTTGAACTATTCTCACTTTCAAAATGCAATTCAGTGAAAAGTTCAATAATGTTTTATGCAAAATTATTTCAAATTATAATTAATTCACAATTTTTTATATTTACATATTATATTTAGCAAAAGTACAAATTGAACCATTTATACGAAAGTTAACTTAATTGTAATAAATTTTATGTAGTATGATATTATTTAGTACAATAATATCTAATCAAAATTCGGAGCAATTGTATGTAATTTGAAGAAACTAAATCCAATTTGATCCACTTAGAAAAGTTGTGTTCACCATTTATCGGATTAAATTGTATCTGATAAGTTATTGTACAATATCTAATAAGACATGACAGAATAAAAAATTTTTTAGGTTTACAAAAAATGTTATCGCCTTTGTAAACCGCATAATATTAACCACAATGAGTGTTTTATACGCAGAAATGAATATATTTCTATAGAAACCCAAATTTGCTGAATGTTTGGCGAAGAAATTTTTCGTGTGCTGTGCACTATTTGAAAGCGAGAAAGATTTAATATTAAAATTTCAAAAATTTAAAAAATCTAAAAAACAAATTTAAGTTGACAAAAAACTCTTGATATTGAAATCTAAGTAAGATGGAAGCTTTATATTTAATAATATGTCCTTACTTGGTGCAAGGACATACAGGATTTTATATTAATTTTTATTTTTATAATATGACACACGGTGAATAAAAAGTGACAGGTTTTTTGCTTATTACTTTTCGCATTCCCGGCGACATGTACTCCTTAGATCAGTGCAGTGGTACGTCGCAAAACTATTCCATTCAAACTACCCATGTAACAGTACACTAATATGTGACTAAGTTTCCTTCAGAAATTGTTCTCCAATTCAATGATACGTACACCTACATCAGTCACGTGATATTTTCCCCACTGGTTCTGTCACATATCACATAAATCTTAAAATGGTCATCCTTTGACAATACCTACCTCTAACTTGTCCAGTAGCATATTAATTTCAGTCGGTACGGTGATAGGTTGCATTGGTCAAGTTATTCGCCACGTTACACATTCTTCACAGGTAGCAAATTGTCACCCTCCTATGACAAGCCCATGTTAAAAGTACCGGTTACTTTCAGAACCGAAACTATGACAGGTTCATACACTCAAAGTTCTAGTCACATGACCATACCAGTGACTGGTAAATTTCCCGCAGGGTAATTATTTTGCACCAGCCCAGAGTTACTTCAGTATTTCTACTGTTACGGACCTAGTTAATTTGGTGCGCTTTAGTGTTACGTTAGTTTTTTCGAGTTACATGATATTTCCAGAATAAACTTTTAACTGAATCAACAAATATTTCAATTGAAACACAATTTTATGGCCTGTTCCTCGATCTCAAACGAAAACCTAGTTGAAAGAAATCTAGTCGCACGAATTCGAATCAATTTGTGTTTCTCTATTTCGAAAGATATCGTTCGCCTGCATATACTTACGTGTGTCAATTTTTGTGTTTTACGGATTTACAAATCATAGTGGTGACAGACCGGATATTTTAAACGTTTATTACAAGTTCCTTTAAAAGTACCAAATTTACTACTAAATTGTTTGAAGATAAATACAACATTACTTAACAGTGACAATATATGACAATTGAAATAATGTAAATAAAACAAAAGAAAAATAAATAAATCAAAAGAAGAAAATCAAAAAAATGCACCAGCGTTTTCAGCTGTTCCATTGTGGATTTCTTTAAGCTGAAATTTAAAGTTCTTAATATACTACGAATATTCGTGTTGTTTTATTCTTATCTTTTGTTATCCATTGCTTTTTTTGCAAATATTTATAATTTTTTATCATTCCAGCAAAGAACACTGAAAAATGAGTATTTTTTTCTTATGTTCTCCGATTTTTTTTTATATTTTGTACATGAATACTCTATAGTCCCACTTGCACATAGCCTTTTTCAGATCTCGAAATTTGTAAAACTCGCTATTTTATGCACGTTTTAATTTTCATAAATTTGATAATAATGATAAAAGTGCTTCTATTTGAAGTGCCATAACTTTTTAATTGTATACATGATATTAATTGAAAAGATATTTGGAATATGCACTTGTCTACTTTATAACTGGATGTTTTTAAACAAAATTGTTGTTAGAAAAAGTGCATACGTAATGAAAATGCAGTTTTCTAATGCATTTTTTAAAACTTTCTCTCCCTACGATTTTCAAAACAAATACAGTTTACTAAAACTTGGAATCTTTATTGGACAAACATGTCTTCTATTTATAGTAATTAAATGTGCTAAAGGCCCAAAACTTAGTTAACAAATTGTGAAAAACAATCTTCTGTAGGCTTGTTCCTATCCGGATTTCATTCCTGCCCAAGGAAATCTTCAGGGGACTTTGTTATTAGAATTTCTAGAGATATTTGTTATGTTAAATCACAAACTTAATGAGAATTTCTTGTCCTCGTCTAGGAGCATGATTCAAAATTTAAAATATCAAAGAAGAAAAAAAACAACAACAAAATATTATCACAATTGGCTTTGTCACCTTCCAAATACTACTCTATTTTTTTGACAGACCTAGCAATGTAGTGACGTTTATTCAAGTAAATTAACAATAGAAAATCATATGTTTCCTATTAGTGTCAGTTACATTTAAATTTGCACAAGCACCTGCATATTTGTTATTTAAATTTATTTTCATCGGGATAAACATTAATTGCATTTAAAGTAATTAAATGTGCTAAAGTCCCAAAATTTATTAACAAATTGTGAAAAACAATCTGCTGTAGGCTTGTCCCTATCCGGATTTCCTTCCTGCCCAAGGAAATCTTCAGGGGACTTTGTTATTAGAATTTCTAGAGATATTTGTTATGTTAAATCACAAACTCAATGAGAATTTCTTGTCCTCGTCTAGGAGCATGATTCAAAATTTAAAATATAAAAAAAAAAAACAAAAAACAAAAACAACAACAAAATATTTGTAATGATTTTTTTAAAAAAGCTTATTCTTTTATTCTAAAAAATGTAAATATTTTTATACATTTTTGTATCGTTTTTTACAATATGTTTTTGTATTTTTTTATATGACTTCACCCAGTTAAATTTTCGATATGATGGGAAAATAGTTATTTTGGATTCAAAGATAAAAATATAACGTACTTAGATTATTGACCGTACAATAACCCAGCCAAAACTTATATTCCCAAATACTATTTAAAAGATTCGTTACTCATATTTTTTAATTGACAAGAAGTATAGTAGTACAATAAGATTAAAGAATAAATTACAAGTTTCATTTGAATCGGTTTTCTGATTTTTGTTCTTTCAATATTTTTTTAATAATTGAATATTTTTAAAAATATAGGTCTTCAAACAAGTTACTAAATAAGTTTGTATTTTAAATTTATCACAAAAAATATGAAATTTTAGTAAACTGTATTTCTTTTTGAAAATCGTTGGGAATCAAATATTGAAAAAAACATTAGAAAACTATATTTGCATTATGTATGCACTTTTTTAACAATCATTTTGTTTAAAAATATCCAGTTATAAAGTAGACAAGTGCATCTTCCAAATATCGTTTAAATTAATAACATGCGATATACAATTAAAAAGTTATGGCACTTCAAAGTGAAGTACTTTTAGCATTTTTTTGATATTTATGAAAACTAAAAACGTGCATAAAATAGCGAGTTTTTACAAATTTGAAGATCTGAAAAAGGAAATGCACAAATGGGAAAATAAATAAAATCAGAGGACCCATGTTCAGATTTTTTGCGTTTTCTCATGGAATGAATAATATATATTTTTGAAACTATTTTTTAAGTATTTTTGAACAATATTTTGCTACTCGAAATCAAAAAAGCAAGTGACTGGTTTTGACATTTACGTTCGCAGTGTTGACAACTCGTTCGAAATAGAGAAACAAAATTTTGTATGAAAACTTTTACGTTTTCATACGACTTGTACTTCAAGTCATCGTTCACATAGAAATGGAGTTAGAGAAACCCAAATGAGTTTTCTTTCGCTTAGAAAGCGAAAGAAAGCATTCTTTCGAAATCGAGAAGCAGGCCATTAGTTGTTTTTGTGTAGACATATTTATTTTTTAGTTTGCATTGCCTCAAGCTATTTTTTGATTATATTTTAATTCAAAGACATCGAAATCTCTTATGAAATGACTTTCTTTATTGCTTTTTTGTCGAAAATCAGCTCTAACACTGATAACATATAATACTGAACTAACAGCCATTTCTTATTTGATACAAGCCAAAAATAAATATTTTTATATTAATTTTATCCATAACATTGTTACTTCCTTAAGTTTTTAAATTAGTCAAATCATTTCGGAGGAGGCTCTAACACCCTTGCCCACTCCTAGCTACATGCCTGACGATAACAATAGTAATCAATCCAACCGACAAAAGTCCTTTGGTAAGAATACTTATGAATTTTAAAACAAAAAAATTTAACTAACATGCTTATGTTTGATAGTTACAAAGGTTCCACTAAAAACATTGGAAAGGTGGGAACTAAACAATAGGGCAATAGAAAAACTTGTTGATTCCGATGATGAGTTTTCATGGCCGACGGTGATGAAGAGATAGTGATGTCAATTCGGATGCTAATGGAGATGAATGTTTAGATAAATATTAATGTTGAGTTTCTGATAGTGATAATTATGATGGAGAGACAAATTCAGCATTTGAGAAATGGGTTTCAATTAAAAAATTAATATTTTAATTTATTATGCACCAATCACGGCAATGATAATATTAATTAAAATTTTTATTGAAAATTAAGAAGAAAAAAAGCTACAAAAAATTATGATACTTAAAAAAGTGTGTGAACGACACGTGTGTGTCGTAATGCTGTGTCTGTTTGTGTGTGTGCTTGTTTTGTTTTGTAAACTACAAAAGCATTTGGTATTTTATACTGAAACTTTTCCATTAACAGACAGTATATGAAAAAATAATTTGAGAATTATGTCTAAAATAAAATATGTTTTTTTTTTGTATATTTAAAAGTCAATTAAAATATTAATTGATTCAATTACATATTTGTTTAGAAACAAATTTAATTCAAATCAAATATTTTATTAGATTTTTTTGGTGGATACTTTTGGCTGTGTACTAACGTGAACAAGTGTTTTTGACCAGAAACCGGGACTCGGCAAGCGAAAAATCGGGATTTTGGTGCAAAAAGCAGGATTTTTAAAATTTATTGTCTTAAAATACGTATTTTAAATATTACTTCAAAAATTGATATATCCTTTTAATTATAAAAATTCCCTTTTGGCACAACTAATGAATACATTTTATACTTCGATTCGAATTTCGAAATCCAAAATTTATTTGATATTAAAAATTAACCCCTTAAACTCCACCCACAAATATGATTGGGGTATTAATCTGGTAGATAATCTTTCAAAGAAGAGATTGATACCATAATCGTGGATAAGCTCCTCCTACTTCCTTAGATATGGCCATCCCACACATAGTTACTTTCACAAAATACGGCAAAAAAGGCCTATTTTTATATTAAAAATTAACCCCTTAAACCCCACCCACAAATATGATTGGGGTATTAATCTGGTAGAGAATCTTCCAAAGAAGAGATTGATACCAAAATCTTGGATAAGCTCCTCCTACTTCCTTAGATATGGCCATCCATATCTAATAAAAATTTTTTAAATAATTTAATTTTTTATCAAAATTATTTTGAGAAAAAATTATATTGAAAAGGGGGATAATCCCCACAATATTGGGATCGTTAGTCAGGTTAGGTACTACCGATTCAGCACATCATTTAAGTGAGATATCGCATATAAACCAAAACACCTAACATGCCTTGTATGCAAATAATAAAATAAGTGTTGGTGAAGCATTATTAAAAGTATATCTAACTGATACATAAATTACAAAAAGTCATAAAAAACGTTTATCGTATTAACTCATTCTCTACTGTCGTCTTTATAAATTATGAAACTTTAAAATCTATTTTCTTTTAAATATATTTGTCAGGAATTCATACAGCGGCGAGAAGGGCTTAAAGAAAATTTCGTTCTCATATATTGTCATATCTGATGAAAAATTAAAACATATTGCCCATATATGGAAAAATATATGAATTCATATATGGAGATGAATGACATATATGAAGCAATAAATGAACCAATATATGCAATACATATACACCATTCCCTACCATACCATACATTGAACCATATATGCTCATACATGAGACCATATATGATAATATATGATCATGTATGAAATTTTTCACTTGGAGTTTTAATTTTTTTTATCAGATATGACTATATATGAGGACGAAATTTTTCAGTTTTAACCCCTTCTCGCCGTTGCACGAATTCGTGACAAAAATATCTAAAAGAAAATAGATTTTAAAGTTTCCATAATTTATAAAGACGATAGTAGAGAATGAGTTAATACGATAAACATAATTTATGTATCAGTATATCTAAAACTTTTAATACTGCCTCACCAGCACTTATTTTACTATTTGCATACAAGGCATGTGAGTTTTGGTTCATATGAGATATATGAATTGAATCTAAACAAATATCAGTCACATTTAATGTGTTTAGTTCTGAATCGGTAGTACCTAACCTGACAAACGATCTCAATATTGGCGGGATTATCCCGCTTTCAATATAATTTTTTCTCAAAAGAATCTTGATAAAAAATGTAATCGTTTAAAAACGTTAAACATATTATAAATTTTGAAGCTTTTTGATAAAAATAAATGTGATAGGATTTCGAAATTCGATTCGAAGTCTAAAATATATTCAATTGTTGTACCAGAAGTGATTTTTTGTATAATTAAAAGAATATATCAAATTTTGAAGTTATATTTGAGCGATTCAAACTGAAAAATTACGAATTTATTAAAATGCGTATTTTTAGACAATAAATTTTAAAAAACCTGCTATCTGCACCAAAATCCGGATTTTTCGCCTGCCGAGTAACTATTTTTGATCAAAAACAGTGGATCACGTTAGAATCTGAATATGCATATTCATCTCCATTATTATCAGAATTGCCATCACTATCAATCTCTTCATCACCATCAACCATGCATTGTCATCATCGGAATCAACAAGCTTTTTTTAGTGCGCTATTTTTACTTCCCACCTTTCCAATGTTTTTAGTGGAACCTTTGTAACTATTAAACATAAGCATTTAAGTAAAGGTTTTTTTTTATAAAATTCATACGTAGTGGCTTACATGTACTATTTTTTTTAATTTTATATTGTACTTATTTGAAAGGATAGAACTATTGAGTTCTAAACTTGATAATATACAAATTTTACGCAACCTATATTTGTTATATGCTTTTTTTATATTTAGCGGATTATTTTAAGATTTAATTATGTTACTCTTTTCGAGCTTTTTTTAAGAGCTTAAACACATCGAAAACAGTTTTATTGCGACAGCCAAATTGTTTGCCAATCGAATGGTTTGGTTAAAACCAACCTTATATTTGTTTTTTGCAACAGAAATTCGTTTAACCGAACAGAATTTCGGTTGCAGAGTATATTTCAATTGTGTCATGAAAGCATTAGATTTAGATAACCAAATAATTTGGTTGCTACAGCCAAAACATTATCACAATAAATCTGTTATTTCTGAAGCATAGTTTGTAGTTTTTTTTTAGTTTCGACCGATTAAATTTTAGGAAATCAAAAAAAATAAATTTCATTAATAAAACACATATTTTGTTACAGCTGAACAGCGCTTCTCCAGCTTACAAGTTTTGCAGCACATTTTTAACTCATAATTCCTATTTTTAGTTAGTTATGAACACCGCTTGCTTAAAATGGGACAAACATCTCTTTTAAACAAAATCAACTAAAATCATTTAATATTGGATTTATCGATTTTTTAACATGATACTGATTATTTTAAACAAAAATAAAGTATTAGATTAATTTTTATTTAAAAAAATTCAGCAGAAATCTTGCGACTTTTAAAAATTTTATAATCTATCAGTTATCTAGGTTTTTTATTGCACACAGTTTTCATACAGTTTTTCAGTTTTCATACATTTGAGTATTTTCTATTTGCCCTAAATACGCCAATGCAGCGGGATTCTTAAAAATCTTTTTGCTAACACTGCAAAAGAGTTAGTTTTGTCTGACAAAATTGCCACAAACAAAATGCTAAAACTGCATGTTATTTCAAAAATTTTAAAAAATAAGAGATAATTTTATATTTTTTAAATAAATTTTGATATACAATTGGAATTCAAAGATAAAAGTGTCGTAAAATAGTATAATTTTTTATATTTTTTTTTAAATTTTAACAAATATTTGAAGATTATATTTGTTGGGTTTTAACTTTTTTTTAAAGCAAATATTAAAAGATATTAAGCGATATTCCTAATTTAACTAAAGCGATGAAGAATAATTTTAAACCTCTTTTTCCTTTCTGTCACTTTCGAAATGTAATTTTAAACTTTTTCATGCATATTTTTAATTTTAACTCTTTTGCAATATTTCAAAATGTCTGAATTTAAATTTGTAAATTTGTTTCACAATTCAGGTTTCACAATTCAGGGGGCTCCACCATGGCTACGTGCCTGTGTTCCCAGGTGAAAAAGTTCATATATTATCATATATGGCCACAACTATGAGTTCATATATGAATACATATATGTTCGGATCCGAAATTTGAGGGTATATGGAAATATATGCTCATATATGGACATTAGGGCGGGTCGATTTAATAATCGCCCAAAGCTCAGTGAAAATCGTATTCTAGGGATCAAAATAAGAAACTTTGCGGAATTAACCATACCTCTAAAACGAATTCTACTACCCCGAAACTGTTGACTTTTGTCCCGTAGGGTCAAGTTTTGAAAAATCCCACTTTGACCCATGTAGAGTGCCCCAATCGAGTCCAAATGTATGACCGACCCCCACTAACTTTGAAGGGCCGATCCACCCATGCTCGTGGCACACCCCCCTGGAACTCCCCTGGGGGGTTCCCCATACAAACATTTCAAAAAATCTCCATTTTTGGCACTTTATTTTATTATTTTTTATTTATTTTATTTATTTTTAATATTTTATTTATTTTTTCTCTTTAGAAATTTATTTAGTCAGAACATATGTAAATGAAAAAATTAATTTAACTTAGTAATAGAAAAGAAAAGATAAAAATTACTGTTTGAAGTCTTTTTTGCTTTCAAGTCTGGGCAATTTCGCACGGCTCTCTAACGTCGTCGCCATAACAGCCTCTACATTTTCCGGTATAACTCGTTTGGAAACGCTAGCTAGCAATTGAACGTGTCGTTCTGTTCCTTGTATGTGTGATGGAATTTTTGGATCATTAAACGGTGGATCATCTTGATTTAAATATTCTTTCAAAGTATCGTATGGAATGCTTCGAGTGAATGGTGGTTCAAATACGTCATTTATGTCATTCATATTGATCATTTCCGTGTAACTTGTGCAATAAAAGTTTATATCTGGTTTTTTATAAGCTCTAAGTCCCGTTGGGTCGTCAACATCGGTTCGATAGCGTAGAATTATCTTGATAGCACAGTCGCGCTTTTCTTTGCTATCATCAAACAACATTGATAACAAGATATTTTCCGAATGCGCATAATATGAATTATCTGTAATTACTTTATTGACAATTTTGCGTAAACGAGGTTCTAGAAATCTTGACCAACTAATGAATTTGAAAAATAATCTACTACCGTACACGACAGAGCTGTAATACTTAATATTGAAGTACATTGGCACATAACATGTAATTATAAATTCAACCAGTATTCTTAAATTTGCATCTGGATTTTCCGTTGTCACATATAATCGTAATAGTCTAGCGGCCTTGGTGAGCCACCGAGAATGTACAATTTTCCCTGGTTTGATGTTAGCCAGATCCACTGAAACCACGCCGCTAGAAATTGCATGGGCCATGTCGTATAAGTACTTGGAATCGGTGGAAAATTCAATTTTTTCTGGAGCAGGGGGCATATTTTTCAACTCAATTTTCTGAAAGCCGTCCACCACCTGAAAATATATAAAAATAAAGCAATTAAAAACGGTTGACAATTATAATAAATGAGTGATAGCAATAACTTACCGGAAGAGTTTCACAAGTTTCGATTTGACGGCTCAATTTTCCGGTTGCCGATCTTGGTCCAGTGCTGGTTGTTTTATCCAAAGCTTCAAACAAATGCCGAAACGGAAGTTCGTTGAAGTGTAGAAGGCAAACGAACCAATGCAATGGTCTTTTTAACAGCAATTCGAATCGTCGTATAATTCCACCGTGTGGGCCAGTGTTTGTTGGCTCACCGTCAACGCATATGCCAATTAATTCATTCAGTGATATATTTTTATCGTTAAAAAAATCATTTAATTTGGTTGTTTTGTATTCAGCGGTTTCATGTTCCAGTCTTACGTAACCAATCAATTCAGAATTCGGTTCTCTCAAAATAACAAGATGAGGTTCTTTTACCATCCTAGTATGATACTTCTCATCAATTGCATCTCTCGTTAAAGTATCATCTTTTCTGCCATCGAATGAAAATGCTAACAAATTGGTATCATCTAACCGTTTGCGAAGCACTTCTTGTCTGCATTTCTCTTTTTCTCGGCGAACTTTCGATTTATCCATGATGAGAGGTTTGCCATGGGTATCTTTCATTTTAAAATCTTGGTGTTTGTTTCTATTCTTGATTTGCTCTTGATATTTGACAAGCAATCTATTCAATTTATTATATACACTTTTTTTCAGCATTATTTCCATACCAAGTTTTTTCCAAATTCCAATCAACTTATCTTGTACTTGAATAGTGAATGATTTATAGAGCAATTTTTTTTGTTCGCTCAAGTAAAAATAATATCTCAAAATATCCAGATGGGTTGGTAAATTAAGATCAGTGAAATCAGTAGACACACCAAAAACAGTAACATCATGCCTGGGTATATGACTCATTGGGTTTTCGATAGTTGTTGATGTTGTTATTGCTTCATCTTGCGGTGTAAAGGATGGTGGATTCATTGTAAACTTTTTGATTTGGAATGATTTTTTTTTTTAAATATTTTTTTATCTGAAATTAGAACTTCACACTTTGAGTTCTTCACAACGACTTAATGCATTCACAAAAACTGTTGCGTTATATATGGTCTACGAGGTAATAAAAATGAAATGGTAATTTTAATTCTACCTGTAACCGATTTTGTTGTTAAAACTGCCCATTAAATACTTACATGTAAATTAAAAGTTAATCTGACCACAAAATCTGTTAAGCAAGTGCGCCTTTTATTACTTCTGGAAAATCCTTTATGATAATTTTATGCTCAATTCTACCTGTAACCGATTTTGTTGTCAAAACTGCCCATAAAAATACTTACATGTAAATTAAACGTTAATCTGACCACAAATACTGTTAAGCAAGTGCGCCTTTTATTACTTCTGGAAAATCCTTTATGATAATTTTATGCTTTCTGTTAAGCAAGTGCGCCTTTTATTACTTCTGGAAAATCCTTTATGATAATTTTATGCTCAATTCTACCTGTAACCGATTTTGCTTAAGTAAGTTTACGACATGCAGCTGTGTCTTGTGGTGGCTTAAAAAACCCACACAACCTATTTTACGACCTGCAACAGAACGACACGTTCAATTGCTAGCTAGCGTTTCCAAACGAGTTATACCGGAAAATGTAGAGGCTGTTATGGCGACGACATAAGAGAGCCGTGCGAAATTGCCCAGACTTGAAAGCAAAAAGACTTCAAACAGTAATTTTTTTTATTTCTTTTCTATTACTAAGTTAAATTATTTTTTTCATTTACATATGTTCTGACTAAATAAATTTCTAAAGAGAAAAAATAAATAAAATATTAAAAATAAATAAAATAAATAAAAAATAATAAAATAAAGTGCCAAAAATGGAGATTTTTTGAAATGTTTGTATGGGGAACCCCCCAGGGGAGTTCCAGGGGGGTGTTGCCACGAGCATGGGTGGATCGGCCCTTCAAAGTTAGTGGGGGTCGGTCATACATTTGGACTCGATTGGGGCACTCTACATGGGTCAAAGTGGGATTTTTTCAAAACTTGACCCTACGGGACAAAAGTCAACAGTTTCGGGGTAGTAGAATTCGTTTTAGAGGTATGGTTAATTCCGCAAAGTTTCTTATTTTGATCCCTAGAATACGATTTTCACTGAGCTTTGGGCGATTTTTTTGCCTCCCCACAAATCGACCCGGCCTAATGGACATATATGAATGTTCATATATGGTCATATATAAATGTTCATATATTGTCATATATTATTACTTTTCCTATATTCTCGTATATAAAAAAGCTTTTTTTTAGTTTTTTTTCCAAATTTTTTTCAAATTTAAAGTTTTGCTTTGCGATTTTATACAAAAGTTGTGAATGATCTGCATCATTAAGGCATCATCGGAAAGGGGTTTTAAATATATTCCAAAGAGTAATTTGTCCCCATTCATTAACGCATTACGAGTCAGTTTAACATTTGGTATTTTTTTTTAATTTTCCTGTCTTTTTTATTTATTTTAAAAATTATCTGTATTATAGGTATGTTTTGAGGCCAGTAATTTATAAACAAGATATTGAGCTTTCATTTAAGGTATAATACGACCCTGTTAATATATAAACTTGGTTAAACTTAAACTTGGAGGTTTTATTAGTTTTTTAGTTGCGAATTTTTAATAAAAAAGATGAAAAAATACAAAATTTTAAGATAGCTTTTAATGGGTTAATGAAAGGGGACATATTATACCTTTCGAACCATTCACAACTTTTGGATACAATCGCAAAACAAAATTCCAACTTTAAACCACTCATAAAATCGCAAAACAAAATTCCAACTTCAAAACCCCTCACCCGGAAAGGAGGTGTTCGCCAACAAATTTTACCAATGGTATATTTAGCGTGATAATATCAGTTGATGGACCAATTTTCATCAATTTTCAACTCAAATTTCAATTCAAAACTCGTTCTCTGCAATCGTCTTTATAAATCAATAAAACATTAATTTATATATTTTTGTCAAGAACTCGTAGACCGGCAGAATAAGGGTTAAAAATAAAAAAATTTCATATATGGTCATATCTGATCAAAAATTAAAACATATTAACCATATATGGAATAATATATGAATACATATATGGAGATATATGGCATATATGAACCAATATATGAACCAATATATGCAATATATTATCATATATTATCATATATGATGTCATTCATATCCATATATGAACTTTTCATTTGAATGTATTTACCCATATATGCTCCCATACATTACATATATGTTCATATATGCCCATATATGGAACAATATATGCTCATACATGAAACCATATATGGCAATATATGATCATATATGAACATTGTTTATGTCATTTGTAGCATTACACGATGGAGGGTATAAGCAAAATTTGGTAAAACCAAATTTAATGCATGTTCCAACTTGTTATTTTGTAAATTGAGCTCTATTATTTGTACCTACCCGATGAAAAAAGCTCCGATATAGGTATATATAATCATATATAGTTATATATGTAATTCATTATATCATATCATAGCTGATCTTAAAAATGGCATACATAACCTTATCTCATGACATACCATGGGATCTCGTCTGACATAATTTGATCCGAAAAATGAGTCCATCTAATTTGATCCGAAAAATGAGTCCATCTAATTTGATCAAGTTATATATAATTTAATATACAATTTTTTTTTTGACTGATATGTGATATGTAATATCTTATAATTATCAAAGAAGGCAAATTAGCTTTTTTACATTTTTATGTTTTTTTTTTTGCCACATTTGGATTTTCTGATTTTGAGCTTTAAATATGCTTTTTCTTAAGATTTTTGTGTTTTTCATTGCTTTTTTAAGATTTTCTCTCTTAAAGTTCTTTTTATATTCATGAAACATTATTTATTCTATTAACTTTGAACTTTTGTTTTTAAGTATATTAAAGTGACAGATTTTTTTTTTGTTAATTTTTACCATATAATTATATATAAAAGTGATAGAATTTTTCTTTTTAATTTTAACACATATATTTATATAGAATTATATGTGATGCCATATATTATTATACATATATAAAAGTGGTAGCATTTGTTTGGTTTTAATGTATCATATATACTTAGATATATTTATACATAGAAATATATATGATATCATATTAGCTATATCAACATATGATAAAACAATACAAATGATAAGACAACGAATATCAACTTATATATAACATGAGATATAACGATATACGATGATATATAGCGCTGTATTAAAAATTTTCGCAAAAATAAATATGAGATGTAAGTACATATATAATACATATAAAATTATATTAAGCTATATATGACTAAATATAAAATTTCGTTGGGTATTTTACTATTACAATATTTTTTTTTGGTGAGTATTAAAGATGTAATTGTTGTAAACTCTTAATAATATTTTTTTTAATAGGCCAAAATGTCTGAATTTAATTTCGAAAGCGATTTTTCCGCAGACGACACTACTGACTGTACCGACTTCAATCCTTCTGCAAGCAATGGGAAAATGTTATTAATTGGAAATCAGGAGAGAAGTTGAAAAAGAGAGGTTTGAGGTTACGAAATTGAAGCTACCCATACCCAGGTAAAAATCGACAAATAAAAAGATATGCACTCAATTTGAGGTTAACAAAATAGGTAATAAATTAAGGTGGCTCAAAGTTGAAATTCAAGAGCTTCGCAACCCTTAAAGTATAATATGCCATTATCCAAATAAATATGATCTGTCACAAAAATTATAAAAAAGTTATTTTTAGAGGTCGCAGATCGAAATTGAAGTTTCAAAGTTTTACTTTTTATATTATTTTATTTGAATTAAAAAATAAGAAAAAATTAAAATAATTATTATGATCGCGACACATCAAATCTGATACATTTTTAGGTGTACATTACGAATATTTAATCCAAATTCAAACTGGATTTCGCGAAATTGAGAAATTTCATACAAAAAAAAGTGTTCAACCTTGGTCATAAACTTTTAATCAAGATTACTTGAGATTACGATAAAATAATCAAATATAATCTTTAAACGTAGTTGGATTATTTTTTTAATTACTTGTGATTCTTTTATCGTAATCTCAAGTAATCTGGATTACTTTTAGAAAAAAAAAATTATTATTTTTAAGTTTTATAATTATAAAAAATTTTCCCTGAAGAAGTCTTCCAATGCGAAGACGAAATATTGAATATAAATACTTATAATTATAAAATAAAAGATCTTTAGCTCAATAAAACAAAAGATAAAAATATAATTAGTATAATTCTATTTTTTTTCTTTCTTGAATCTAATCTGTAGCGTAGAGTAGGGGAATGTGGTGCACCATGAAACGGTTGATATATTAACAGCTATATCTCTGCAGAAAACACGTGTAATAGCCCATTTTAAAGTGAGATATTTTAGTCACAGAAAAAACTAAAAACGGGTTTCAATTAAAAATTTATTGAATCAATTAATATTTTAATTGATTTTGCACCTATCACGGCAATGATAATATTAATTAAAACTTTTATTGAAAATTAAAAAGAAAAAAGCTATAAATAACTACCCTGCAGGGAATGTGAGTAGTAAAACTGTAGTGTTGTACTAGTGACATTGTCACCAGTACTACTGACCAGCTATGCCCCAGCCAATGTAATCTACTATTGACATCTAACACAGGCTTGTCATTGAAAATCCACCAGTAGACCTTATCACTACTGACGTGGTAGTTCTTTTAGAACCACATGGAGACATTTGAACCACAGATTGACTAGTGCATTTTAGTAACTCTGGTCTACATATTTGGCGCTTCTCAGGCGATCCTGGAGCTAGAATTTTACAGAGGTTAAGGCGATACACTTAAACACATATATTTTTTGTCTGAAGGAAATTTTTTATTAAGAAAAGCTTAAATTACATAGTTTTTAAATAGAACCTTATACAACTAAAAATTATTTAAATCAGTCTGTTTTTAATATTATTTAAACTTATAAACTTATTTTCACTGCGAGCACGTGTTTAATCAACAAAAGAATATGACGCAATAATATGCAAGAAGAGAAAAACTGTTGCTCAGTTAAAAAAATATGTACCTATTGAAAGAGCAAAATAATAAAAAACACAAACTGTCGATGACTTCGTTGACAGTGTCACCAGAAATTTACTAGATCTGTTGTCTGTAGCTAGTTTCTACTCGTGCGTAGAAGGAAAGTTGTCGACTTTTTCACTAGTGCAGTTGTCGCTAGAGAAAAGAGTGTTGACAAAGGGACACTTGACCCCAGGCTGACTGCAGGGTATCTACAAAAAAAGTAGTGATACTCAAAAAAAAAAAAGTGTGTGAACGACACGTTTGTATGGATATGTGTCTTTAGTAATGCTGTGTCTGGTTGCGTATTTGCGTGTTTGCGTATTTGCGTGTTGTTTTGTTTGTGAACTACAAATGACTGCATTTGGTATTTTATGCTGAAACTTTTTTATTTAACGTACAGTATATGAAAAATAATTTGAGAATTGTGTCTAAAATAAAATAAAGTTAAAATTTAATTAAAATATTAATTGATTTAATTAGATATTTGTTTAGAAACAAATTCAATTCAAATCTTTTATTAGATATTTTAGGTTGATAATTTTTTCTGTATACTTAAATCGTTTGCATTTAAATTTTCAAGAAATTTTAAAATTGCAAATTGCAAAGTAGTCGCAAATTTTCACATTTTTGAAATTTTGTTTCGAGGTATTCTTTTGCGCTTAAGTTGAAACGTTAACACACAAAATGTTACGTTAACACACCGATAATAATCCATTCGTGAAATTACGATAACATGTCAAAATAACCAAATTTTTTGTAAAATAAACGAAAATTTTTTCATTTTACGAAATTTTTTGTAGCTTTGACAATAATTTCATTTTTTTATGTATGGATTATTATTAGTGCAAAGACTTAGTTAAGCGATAGTTTAAAATAAAATATTTTATTAATTAAAATTTTATACAGATTTATATTCTGTACCATCTTATGTAAAAGTTAAGCGTTTAATTAATTTTTCTGGTATGCCTCCCATAAGCAATTTCTGTTGTGATTTTTCTGTCCACTTATGTCAAAAGTTGGAAATAGATTTGAGAACTTTATTTTGGAAATTTCGATAGTTTTTTTGTTTGGTACTATTCCGGGACGTCTCTGAGACTATCAGCTGCATAAAACTTCCGTCCGGGAAGCTCTGAGAAATCCGCAAATACATAACTTCTTTTTCGGCTTCAGTATTCTTCTTTGCATTTCTATCTGCATTTTTAAATGTCCTAAACCAAACAATTTTTTTAACTTGTCGCACAAAATGTTTCGAACATTGCACGCGTTGGATCAACTCTCAAAATCTTCTCCACTTTTTTGGCCTTGGAAGAGTTCCTGGGTTGCTTTGTTTTACCAGTTTCAGGTTTTCTGAAAATTGTTAGGTCCTCGTTAAACTGTAATACCACATTTAAAACAAACTGACTGGATACGTGTAACTTTTTTGAGATTTTTTTGAAAGGCCACCTTGGATTATTTCGAAAAGTTTAAAAAACTTTTTCACGCACTTGCTTCTGATTATTTATTGTGAACTAACTACCCGAGTAAAAAAATTATATATGGTCTTATGTTTTTTCGTATTAGAACATATTATAATATGTGATTATATATGATGTCATGCATGGCCATAACTGATTATATGTTTCTCATATGGTAACATATAGAACGATATATTTTTATATATTGGCATTTAAGCATATTTGCTATACATAATAAGATATAATAGATCTATTGTCATATATTCTTTCTCATACATAACGCAACATATGAGCGACATATGGTGACATATGAGCAATATAATTCAAGATATAATAATGCTTTTAAATATTTTTGTCACGAATTCGTACAACGGAGAGAAGGGGGTGAAAAATAAAAAATGTCGTCCTCATATCCTCTGATAAAAAAAAATTAAAACTTCAGCCCAGGTGAAAAAGTTCATATATGATCATATATTGTCATATATGGTTTCATGTATGAGCATATATTGTTCCATGTATGTGCATATATGTGCAGTTATGTAATGTATGGAATCATATATGGGTAAAACGTCCAAAGGAAAAGTTCATATATGGATATGTATGACACCATATATGATAATATATTGCATATATTGGCTTATATATTGCTTCATATATGCCATATATTTCCATATATGAATTCATATATTATTCCATATATGGGCAATATGTTTTAATTTTTCATCACATATGACAATATATGAGGACGAAATTTTTTTGAACCCCTTCTCGCCGTTGTACGAATTCCTGACAAATATATTTAAAAGAAAATAGATTTTAAAGTTTCCAAAATTTATAAAGACGATAGTAGAGAATGAGTTAATAAGATAAATTTTTATTTTAATTATAATATTGGATATATAAGGTTTAATTAAGCTCTTTACGCAGTTTTTTGTAATTTATGTTTCAGTATATCTAAAGCTTTTAATACTACTTCAAAAAGTTATAAAAGTTGTATTTCAGTTTGAATTTGCTGACAATTTTGTTACACAATTTCTGGATTTTTTTTTATGAAATTAATTAAGTGGAATATAAATTCGATTAAGGATTTTTATTATATTCATAAATAATACAAAGAAGTGAAGTTTTCACTTTAATTGCACGGTTATCCTACATCCTTAGCCCAATCGTAATTAATTAATATGGTTTCAGATGCTCAAATTCCATACTTTAAAACCGTATTAAAAGTTATTCGAAGTTTATTTATTATATTATTTTTAAAGATAAAAAAATTAAAATTAAAAGTTAAATTCTCAAATATTTCCAAAACCGGAGCTAATATTAAAATTTGGTGTTCACATTCGTGATGTACGTCCTAAAATCTATCAAAGTGTTTAACTGTATTATTGTGTTTAACTGTATTATTCGGTTTTGAACTTAAGGACATATAGACTAAAGAAGAATCTTTAGTCTATATGATCAAGATCTTTTAAATTTTATATTCCAACTGGTTTTAAGAGACGCAGTTTTTTAGAAGTTTTTTTAATGCATATTTTTTAGTATACATAAACAAAATTTTGTGTTAATTATACAAAACTTATGCAGAGAATACATTAAAAAAATTTAATTAAAATTGCTTAAAAGCATGAAAATTAATTAATTAAAAATACACTTAAAAAATGATCAACCTAAAATATCTAACTAAAGATTTGATTTGAATTTAATTTGTTTCTAAACAAATATTTAATTGAATCAATTAATATTTTAATTGACTTTTCAATGTATAAATACATATTTTATTTTAGACGTAATTATCATATAATTGTTTTTATACACTGTATGCTTAAATAGAAAATTTTCAGTATAAAATACCAATTACATTTGAAGTTTACACACAAAACAAGCACACCCACTAACATACAAACAGAGATTTCCAAAAACACATACCAACGTATCGTTCACACACATACCAATGTATCGTTCCCACACTTTTTTTTGTGTGTCATAATTTTTTTTATAAATTATTTATAACTTTTTCCTTCTTAATTTTCAATAAAAGTTTTAATTGATAGTATAATTTCCGTGATAGGTACAAAATCCATTTAAATATTAATTGATTCAATAAATTTTTAATTGAAACCCGTTTTCAGTTTTTTTTCTGTGTCACTGTTAACACATATTTTTCGAAACTCTTAAAACCAGTTCACAACATGGGTAATGGATTCCAAATTTAAAATATTAAATAGTTGCATAGTTCGACTATAGGCAATATACTTTCTTCAACTGATCCTGTTTTTTTGTTTAACAAACTAGATTTTAAAACAATCTGAAATTGCTGAAGTACTAAATAGGGAGATTTATTTAAAAAAATATCGCATTGATCCATAATACCGACCGTATAGTTATTATTTTCAACAATTTTGTGTAACAAGGACGTGCAAAGTTTGCTGTTTATTCCTACTCTTGAAAAAATCTGTAGGGGTTCTACTTGAAAATTTTGTGAACAAAAAATTTGATTTTCTTCCTCGGTAAATATTTTTTTTTGTTTTACCTAGCGTTTTAAATTTATTATATGTTCCAACTACGGGTTCATAAAAAGTATACATTTTTAGATTTAACATTATTTTTTAAAATTAATATTTATATGTTTTTAAAAATGAAATACAAGTAGTACTTAATTGGTTTAAAATAAAAAGTAATAATCTCTAACACCTTTTAAATTTTTTTAAAATTTTTAATTTAAAAACTTATACCAAATTAAATACAATTTGATCATATTTGACAGACCCATTTTTTTGGATCAAACTATATGAGATAAGATCATTTTCAAAAAACTTAATTTTGTAATATGTATTTTCTATTTAGAAAATTTAAAAAGTAAATTTTTAACATGCTTAATTTAAAATCATTATTTTTTAGGAAAACGAACTTCAATTTTGTGGTCTTTCATTTAGGTTGCTAGTATTGATTTAAAATCATATGTTGGATATACTAAAATGTTCTTATCTAAATGTTATTAGTTAGGATTAGTCACAGACTCTATATTTTTTAGGTATAAACATATATCACATTTTTTAATTTAAGTAATTTTAAATTAAACTAAAAGAGAAAGTACTAGATTTTTCTCATAAATTAAGTAACCCATGATGTTTACTGAATATATTAAAATTTTGATTCTTATTTTTATTGCAGAACGAAATTCTGGAAAATGAGAAACTTTTAATGCATTAAATTAAAGAGAATAGTTAATACTACGAGGGCGGATCAATAAGTCTGTGACTTTTTGAATAAAACAGTTTTTTTTGCAAAAAAAAAAAAATTTTTCAACATAACGCGTTTTAGCTCAATACACTTTCAACGTTTCTCCAATTTTTGTATCCCTTCCAAAAAATAGGATTTTTCGAGGTCCATAAAATAGGCATTTGTTTGATCAATAATTTCATCGTTCATTTCATCGATCAATAATTTCATCTCTTTCCACCGAACCATTTCTTTAGGTTTGGAAATAGGAAATAGTTACTGGGGGCTAAATCCGGAGAATATGGCGAATGAGGTACCAATTCGTAGGTACCAATAATGCACCCGCGCATTATCTTGATGAAATAGAACTTTTTTCTTGGCCATATGGGGTCCTTTTTTTAAATCCTCGTTTAATCGGTCCAATAAGTTGACATAATATTCGCCGTTTATTGTTTTTCCTCTTTTGAAGGTAATCGATGTGGATTATCCCGCTTGCATCCCAAAAAACTGTTGCCATCACCTTATTTTCCGACAAACTTACCTTGGCCTTCTTTGGAGCCGGTTCACTCGGAGAAAACCCATTGTTTAGACTGCTGCTTGGTCTCCGCAGTGTTTTAATGAATCCATGTTTCATCCACAGTTACAAAACGCCGCAAAAACTCATTCGAATTGCGGTTAAACAACTCCAAACAATCCTTTAAAGTTGTCACACGATTACGTTTATGGTCAATTGAGAGCAAACGCGGCATCCATATTTTTTCGACATTTTCGGGTGTATTGACCTCAATTGGCCGTCCACGTCAGCGTCATTTGTACTTGTGCGACCACAACGACCATTGAAATCGATGGTGCAGAGTCCCCATAGTATTTATCAAGCTTTTCCTTGGTTTGATTAACGTTTTTTTTCGCAAAAAATAATGTTTAATGAGCACACGAAATTCACTTTTTTCCATTTTTAAAAAAAATCTACGAGGTTGTATGTTTTGAACAGATGTTAAACGCAAAGTAAATGACGGAACTTGCTCAAAATTTAACAGTAGTCTATTACCAGGTGGTACTTGATGGGAGCAGTGTTGCATTTCATATAACTACGAGGGAAGTTCAAAAAGTCACGGACTTATTAATCCGCCCTCGTATTTGAATGTTGCAAAAAAGTAGCATTATTATTCAAAATTGTGTATTATTTATGAAAAGCTTATAAAAATTTTTAATTTCCTAGAAAAATTGTTTTGCTAATGTTTCTTTAATATAGCTAACTTTAGAAATCTAAGATAATATTCATCATCTGCGTCCTAAAGTCTTTAGAAATGATTGATGAAGCTCATACTGCATGGCCAGCCGAGGCAGCCATTTGAATGAAATTATTTTCCATTATTAACTGGAAGGATTGTACTTTCAAATAAAAAGAAATTTGAGAAAATATTCAGTAGTTTTTTTTTATAGCATTTTCAAAAAAAAAAAAAGTTATTTGGCGGACCCTTTATATATTAATTTATTACGCCATAACAAAAAATGCTCATAAACTAAGTATAAGTTATCGTAATATATTGCTACAAATATAAGCATATATAATGATATCAAGTTGTATTTGAGTATATAGAAACTTTTTACATCGGGCGGTGAAAAAAATTTTTTGAGATGAATCACTTTTCTGGATGTAAAAATATATGTTTACTGTAAAAAACTGTTTTAGTGGTGAAACACACATATTTAAGGTGAAACAAAAATTTGAGGTTTAAATATTATTCACCTCTTAGCGTCGGGTGGAAAAATATGACGTCATATTTTATACACCAGACGCCACTATAAAATTGTACTAATATACTACACTAATATGTATTGAAAATTTAAAGGCATCTTCTCATTTTCACTCATAAATTTTGAACCCCTGGGCCGATAACAAACTTTTTGGGAGGATGTTCATTAATCTAGGTAAAAAATAGTAGTCTCTATTTCGATCTCGCGCCGCGATCGCCATTTCAACAGACAGACGGGCATCGCTATATCGGCTTAAAATTCAATAACGATCAAAATGAAAGTGTTCATCACTGCATATGTTAATGATTAGGGCAGCGACTTTCATGGACTAAAAAATCTAAAACATGTATTATGTAAATAATTATTAAAAATCTAAAATATGCGCTTAAAATATTCACTTTAATCGAAATATGCACTAAAACCAAAAACAATGCACTAAAAATGCAAAACGATCAAATCAAAAAAATATGCACTTAAAATTTTGGATTTTTTAAAATCGAATATTTACTCGAGAGCATTGGTTTAAAAAAGGAAATCCATTATAAATGTCGTGCAAATGACAAATAGAAGATGTGATAAGGGTTGTAAATGCTTTCTTTTGTTTATTTTTAATTAAATATTAATTTTAATTTTTACAAAATATGCAATTAATTTGAAAATATGCAAAATATCCAACATGCAATTCAATGGTGGCAATTTTAGTATATTTGTAGATGGTGACCAAGTCGTGGAAAGTCAGTCAGATAAGTATTTGGGAGTTGTTTTACAAAATAATCTATCTTGGAATATGCATATTCAAGAATTGAAAACAAAAAGTCCCCAGTTATTGGAATTCTTTATAAATTTAAAAATAAATTTGATAAAAGCACGAAACTGATTTTTTACCAAGCATTTATTAAAAGTCATTTAAATTAAAAAAAAAAAACACACATTACCAAATAATGGGTAAAGTAATGCATCGCCATAGGGCTTCACGCAAAACAATACACCTTACTTTACCGATGAATTTTACAGGCGATGAGCCCAAAAGTAATGGGTGGACTCATTACCTTGTAGGGGGTAAAGTAACTCGTTACTTATATGGCTACATGGTGGGAAAAAGGAATGTGTCTATAAATAGATTTTCATAAAAAAAATGCATAAAATTTTTTTTACAGATATTTTTTTAAATTAAATAAATAACTTTTTTTTTTGTTTTATTAAATAAATAACGTGGTCATGCTGGGATTCGAACCTGGGGTCTCTGGTATGTAACAATTAGTTAGGCGAGAACTCTACCAACTGAGCTATCTATACATATAATATTTTATTGCTTAAAATGTAAATAAGTTGTTGTGCTTCGTGTTTTCGTTCGTGATATCAAAAATATACACCTAACCCTCATGCTTACAAAAAATCACAAAGTAATGTGTCTATAAATAGATTTTCAAAAATATATATTAATAATTACTACGTTTGTAATTCATGCATTATGTAATTGATGATAGGTAAGGCATTATTTTATGTTTTGAAGTAATGTAAAATGTAATGAGGTATCATTACAAGGTAATCCATGAGTGTTCCATTATCGGTAACTCATTACTTTAGGTTTTAAAATAATGTTGAATGAAAGGAGTATACATTACAATATAATGCATTATGTAACCAACTGTAAGTAACTCATTACTTACAATGATACAGGTAATGAGTACACATTGCAAGGTAATGCATTACTTTATCGCACCCATTACCAAAGTTTTGCTGGGAACTTAAATCTTTGCAGAGAGTACAAAATAAGGTATTAAAGACTGTCTTTGGCTTACCACTTATGTATTATACATTACACAGGTCAACAGCAAAAAAAGGCTTGACTAACCACTATATAGATTTGATGCATCATGGCTGCCTAAGTACAAAAATGGTAAAATTTTTCAATTCTATGGATAATTTTTTTTTTTTAAATTTTTTAAGTAAAATTGACAATATTTTGAGACATTTCTCCACTTATGTTGTCATAACTCAAAAACAACTAGTCCGATTTTGTCAAATTAAATTTACAAAAATTAAGGTTTACAATGTCTTTAAAGAACGTGTACAAATTTTTTTAATGCGATCAATAGTTTCAAAGTTATGAAACAAATTGTTAGCAAAAAAAAAAAAAAGAAATGCTATAAAAAAAAAAAAAATTTGAAAAACAAAAATCTGGAAAAAATCGAAAACTGCAAAAAATATTACTTTTTTTTTTGTAGTAAAGCTACATATCATGCGAATTAAACTAGATATGGATCATAAAAATCGATGCATGCTTTACATTTTATTTACAATTAATTGAAGGTATCGCATATTTACAAGCACTGTAGAAAATTGTACCTACTATATAATGAAAATGCAGAACATAAAAACTCAGGTGCATTTTACGACACGCATTTTGGGAAAAACCTCTATGACATTTTTATGATTCTAATAATTAAAAAAAAATAAGTAATAAACAAAAGATTGTTTAATTTTTACGATTGCGGTAGGATAGTAATAAAACGCTCATAAATGTGCGTGTACGCTGAAGTGCTCTTATTTTCCGTTATCTACCTGTAACGGATGATTTTTTTTTTTTTTCATAAAAGTCCTTAATGTTTTTAGGATTCTTGGGAATAATAAAAAATTTGCAGCACACACAAACTGTATCCACACAAAGGGTTATCCCAAATTATAGTATCAGTATTTATAAGATCTCCTTGACCCTTTTTATTTCATTCAAGAAGTGTTTGCGATAACGCAAACATCATTTAATACCTACACAAAAATTAGAGTCATACAGCTTAGAAGTTAAAAACAATTTTCAAATATTAATAAAAATGAGCCAGAAAGCCAGAACATTTTTATGTAAAAACGATCCAGATTTATTTTGTTATGTGGGCGTTGTGGTGTAATGGTTAGCGCGTTGGACTTTTACACAGAAGGTGCCGGGTTCGATCCCCGGTGCCGGCAACATCAAATTAATATGTATGAGTTTTTTCTATCCCTCATACGTATCGCAATGTCCACATTCGGTGTTCCCATAGCAATTAACCCCACCGAAGTAAAATAATGAATCAGGGCTATGAACCAAAAAGCTTCAATAAGTTCGCCAACTCTCCATCAGGTGGCGAGCAACAACTGTTCTAAGACTTATCATCTCGCGCAATTACAGTGTTGCCATGTCTGAAGCCCTCCATCTTTCCCCACCTTTCATCTTTATACTATCCCTTTCCAAAGAAAGCAACACACTAAATATAGGAAGTATTTCCTGAGTGTTGCCTCTCTTTATAAAAAAAAAAAAAAAAAAAAAAAAAAGTCATATCAAGATTGCTATAATATCTATCCGCACAATTTGAACCAGCATTGGACACCGAGTACTATATGCATTCCATGTCGATTGAATTTATCTATGAAGTCTTCTAACGTAAAGTAAGTATAAATTAATAGATTTGGAATATTTTATAATTACAATATTTCTTAATTAAAATTTGAATTCTTCATATTCCTGATTTCAATTTTTTTTTTCATTTTACAGACGACACTTGGAAATTTTGAAGCCTATGCTATGGAGAGAAACAGCGAACCACGCATCCGAGTGTTATTTTTGTTTAAGTACAAAAAGCGGTTTTGGAAAACATATGCGATGGTCTTACCCCACGAGGTCTGCTGATGGGTTTACACTTGCAGTTCTACATTCACAAGAAATAGAATATGCTCAAGATCGGGGTGCAAGCTGTAGTCATGTGCTTTCATCTTCACCAGGACACTCAACCTCAAGTATGTCTTACCAATCAGATATGTCAGATCCAGCACTACCATCTACAGCTGAAAATGACGAGTTCATCCCACACAAACATTTCTCGCCGAGACCATGGAATCAAGATCAGCTTAATGATGTAATTAGAGACCTTGGATTGTCGAAAAGATCTTCTGAATTACTTGCGTCCCGGATGAAAGAAACGGGTCTCATAACTAAAGAAACTAAAGTTTCGTATTACCGTACTCGAGAAAAAGACTTACTTCATTATTTTGCTGAAGAGGATGACTTTGTGTACTGCACAGATATTTCTGGTTTGATGACTGCCATGGGCTTACAGAGATATGATTCAAACGAATGGCGTTTATTTATCGACTCATCAAAACGCAGCTTGAAGTGTGTCCTTTTGCATAATGGAAATAAATTTCACTCCTTGCCGATCGCACATTCAACCAAAGTAAAAGAAGAATACTCTGTAATTGCATTGGTCATGAAGAAGATAAAGTATGATGAACATAAGTGGGTAATTTGTGTTGATCTTAAGATGGTAAATTTCCTCTTAGGCCAACAAAGCGGCTTTACAAAATATCCTTGTTTTATATGTTTATGGGACAGCAGAGCTAAAACAGAACATTGGAAGAGAAAACAATGGCCTTCTAGGGAAACACTAGTTTCAGGTACGCCAAATGTTATAAATGTGGCTCTAGTGCCCCGAGATCGCATCATATCACACCCCTCTTCACATTAAACTTGGTCTGATGAAACAATATGTTAAAGCAATTAACAAAGATAGTGAATGTTTCCAGTATATTTCAAGGAAGTTTCCCAATCTAAGTATGGAAAAGCTGAAAGCAGGCATATTTGATGGCCCACAAATTCGCAAATTGGTGAACGATACTGAATTTGGCAGTTCAATGTCAGAAATTGAGAAGAATGCATGGGATTCGTTTGTATGGGTTATTCAAAATTTCTTAGGAAATAACAAGGGTGATGATTACGTTGCGCACGTTGAAGAGATGTTAACTCACTTCCAGAATCTTGGATGCAACATGAGCATCAAAGTACACTACCTGCACAGTCACTTAGATCGTTTTCCTGAAAATCTAGAAGACTTGAGTGAAGAACAGGGCGAACGATTCCACCAAGATATCCGGACAATGGAGGAACGATACCAGGGTCGCTGGGATGCACACATGATGGCTGATTTTTGCTGGAGTATTCAGAGTAACACTTCGTTATTCAACAATAGTAGAAAATCGACTAAAAGAAAATTTCAGAGTTTGTAGTTTATAATACATATTTATTTATTTATTTTCTTGTTTTATTTATTATAATAAATGTGAATAATAAAATATAAATTTTCTACTATTTAATTTATTTATTTATTTACACTTAAGCTCATCCAACACAAATGTCTTTCCGAAGAATAGAATCAGTATATTCTAGGTAGGGTTTTGCCAAAAAATACACGAATGTTACTATGTAATGCATTTTTGATGTGAAAATTTGTACATAGCATGGGGAAAATGTTTTCAAAATTCAATCAATCGAAAGAAGAACATTAACTACTCAATTTTATGTATATCAGACAAAAAACTAAAATTTGGTGAAAATGAGCGAATTCACTTAATTGTGAATAAATTCGAAAAAAATCAATCGATTTTTATGATCGATATCTCGTTTTGTTCCTATTACATGTGGCTTTGCGATAAAGCAATAAATCTGAACGATTTTTGCCGTTATCGATTTTTTATGATTTTTTTAAAACAAAAAAATTTGCTATTTTCACGTAAAAAAAAATATTTTTTCCCTCAATTTTTTATTATAGCTCCGAAACTACTGAGCCGATTGAAACGCAATATATTAACGGATTAAAGGCTATGTAAATTTCAGTTTTTCTAAATTTATTTGAATAATATCGGACTAATTTTTTTTTAGTTATCATTAATTATGTGGAGAAACGTCTAAAAGGGATAATTATCCCTGTACAAAGATGTCTGCAAAAATGTTCTACCTATTTGTGGCTTATATAAAATGCAGTTATTAGTTTTCGTATTCAAATCATTACACAATATTGGACATAATACGATCGTTTTTGTAAGAAACCAAACATCTTTTAATACAAGAATCTGCTCGAATTTAAGAGTTGTAAGATGCAGACTTGAAACCACGAAACAAAGAATTGAATATATTGTTTGTTGGGAATTTAATAATTTGCCAGAGAATTTGAAAATTATTCAAAAAATCTTACCTTTTAAATCATCAGAATTTGTTAAATAATCTAGAAATGATTCTATTTTTATTTTTTTATTTTATTAATTAATAATCATATAATTACAAATTATATACTATTTCCCAAACCGAGCACTGGCTACTATGGCCTTCGGCGCGTTGTAGCGAAAACAGACCAGTGCCTCTGGTGGGAATCGAACCCACGACCCCCGCACTGATAAGCCAGCACGCTACCAACTAGCCTACCGGGGCGCACTAGAAATGATTCTATTTTAATATTTTATAAAAAAAAAAATTTGTTACAAAATTTAAAATTATGTTAATTTTGCGCACATTTAATGAAATTTAATTGATCTCATGTAATTAATTTATTATTTGAATTTAATGCCACTTGCCTCAATAATGTCTTCAAGACGCTGTCTTCAATAATGTCTTCAAGAAATTTGTAAATATTTATGTTTGATAATAAATTTATAACTAAAAAAATAATGTAATTATAGCAAAATATCTAAAAATATTCATTTATAACAAAATATACAAAAAAAAATCGATGCCATTTTATTGCAAATTCTTTGATTCGAAAACCAATTTGATCTAATCGATTTTGGTCCACTGACTACGAACATACATTTGCATGAAAGTCAAAGCCCTGTCAATAGACTTTAAAAATAATCAAAAGTAATCTTCGAAAGTAGTCGGATAATTTTTTTATTATTTATGATTCTTTTTGACTATATTACCGTAATTACACGTAATTTTAAGGCCGAATTACCGCATTCGTGATCAATGATCATCATTTTTCTATCGAAATTTATTTTCCATTTCCGAAAATAAAACATTTTAACGAAATTTTTTTGATCAGGGATATTGTAGTTCGGTCCTTGATTAGAAATAAATGTAAAAATTTGCGTTTTCATTATTAGTATTTTTGAAGTTACTCATTAAAAAAGCTGTTTTCGAACGTTTTGTCTCAATCAGAAATGCCGTAATTCGACCACTAATTACTTTTAGATTATCTGTCATCGTATTCAATTAGTAATCGTGCGAAACTGAAAATAATCGTTATTTAATCATTACTTCATCCTTCAAAAAAAAAGTAATCTAATTAATAATCATTACTTAACAGCTATGTTCTCAAATGTTGTAGATTTCAAAATCAAATCTTAATAACTATGTTTTTGTTAGGACTATACTACGTATACAACATTTAGCACACTCCTTGTGAAAAAACAAATTAATTGTTATTTTCCAATTTTGCAAAATAGTTTAAAAATGTTCTCATCATTTGCTTTCTTAATATCTCAAGATAACTTATAATGCTTTTTTGTTTTCTTGAATTTTATTTCTTTAGTTTTTCGCTTTTATCCTTCATTGAACTTCATTTTCCAATTCTAGGATTTGTTTTTGCTTTATGACATTATTCATCACAAAACATTCTACTCGATAGTTCTCAAGTTTTTGTTTTGTGCTTTTCTGTACAAAAAAAAAAATGTTGATTAATTGTGGTACTGTTTCTGAGTAGAACATATTGTTATTATAGTTCAAGTATTTCGTTCATTTCTTTTTTGCAAACATTTAAAGCGATTAACAAAGAAATAAAAATTCAATTATTAAAACAACTGCGTTTAAATGATAACACTGCGATACAAATTTGTCGGTAGCGTGTGCTTGATAATGAATTTCGTGTTTTTTTGGTACGGGAAATTTTAAAACTCTACCCGATTAAAAAAAAATTGATATGGAGCTTTATGTATACTCAAAAAAAAGTTAGTAAAAAATTAGTAAATCAGTTTTCAATCTCACTTTACTATTATTATACTAATTTTTAGTAAACAGTTATTTTTTAGTAACACTTTTTGCAATTCTTATTTTACAAATTACTAAATTTTTTACTAATTTTGGTTGATAAGTTAACTAATTTATTTTTACAAACTTTTGAAACTCAATTTGCTAAAATTAGCAAAAAAAAAATTTACTAATAATATGATTTTTTTTATTAGTAAATTTTAATTAAACTTGAATTTTATTTATGCACTTTAATATTAACTACACTCAGGGAAAAAAGTTTCATCACGTATTGATGAAAATGTTTTATAAATCGTTTGTCATCAATTATTCATCATATTTTTGAAGTTTTCACTTAAAAATTAAATGTTTCATAGATAATCATAATTTCGTAAAAATGTTTCATAAACTTTGTGAAAATAATTTTTTTCAAAGTAAATTAGTTTCATTTATTATTGATAACATTAGATCAAAATATATTTTTTTTATTTTAGCATATAGCATTTGCAAAAAAAATTTGATTACCAAATCTACACCATTAGAAAGGTCTCTAAATATCAATAGAAATTCCGAATATTAATTTCAATTCAAAAACCATCGATTGAAATTTGGATTTTCCATTTGAAAAATATATAATTTATAGTTCGGTGTCTTTTCGAAATTAAAAAATAATTTTTAAATCTGGAACATCACTTGAATTAATTTTCAATTATGAACTCTGAATTTTAAACAGTTGTTTCTGAATTACAAATAGCGTTTTTTTTTTACTAAAAATAATACATGTTTCCTAAATTTCAATTGATATTTTCTGAATATTATTTGACGTGTTCAAACCAAACTAAACATAAATCACTTGACAGCTGACAAAACGGCTTCCAGTTAAAAAAGTTTTGCCAACTTAAAGTTATAGACCTGTATAAAAAACACCCTTTAGTAGAAATAGAATAAAAGTTAAAACAAAAGTAAACAAATTTTCCCATACATTTTGTATGAAACGGATAAATTGTTGGGCTAGGATGAAGCGCACAACTCTTGGGAGCAAATTATACTTTATAAGAAATATTACACTTCAACTATTCATAACTTTTTTCGTGCAAGAAACTGGTCGAAAAAAAAATTTAACTATGCAGTAGTACTTAAAATGTTATTTAAAAAAAAAAAATTGGATTGTTCTTTCCAGGATGAAGCGCACAACTTCTGGGATGATACTTCATAAGAAACATTATGACCTCAAGTATTGAAAACTGTTTTCGTACAAGAAATTGGCCAAATAGTTTTAAAAAAAATTTGAATTATGCGTTAGTACTTAAAATGTTATTAAAAACAAAAATTTGGATTGATATTTCTAGGATGAAACGCACAACTCCAGGGATCAAATGAAACTTCATAAGAAATATTATAACCTCATGTATTCAAAACTGTTTTCGTGCAAGAAATTGGCCGAAAAGTTTTTAAAAAAATTTTCATTTAGCGTTAGTACTTAAAATGATATTAGTTTTTTAAGTGTAATTTTAGGTCGTTTCTACCTTCTTAATTCCCTGAGTGAATAAACATTTTTGCAATATTTAAAATTTCAAAACCACTAGTAGTGGTGGAAATTGGCTAAGAAATATTATATTGAGGGCATTCAAGTTCATTTGCACACGATGCAAATATGCACAGAAGGTTATTTGCATTATCTCAGACTTGAGTAGTATTAAGAAGGTACTGTTAAATAACTCCCAAATGAAATAACTCCAAAAAAAAAAATTAAATAACTCCCAAAAACTTTCCATATAAATTGGGATTATTTCACTATGAAATAACTCCCAATGCGTTAGGACTTATGTCACAATTTTCAGTTAGGAATTGTTGGGAGTTATTTCACTTATTTTTGTCATTGTTAGTTATTTCATTTTTGTTGGGAGTTATTTCATTCCTATTAAAATTACATTTTGGTAAATTTTATGCATTTGTAACGGTTCTTAAAATTGTCGTAAAGTAAATAATAGCAATACAATGAGTTATTTTACCAAAAGGAACGCAGTTCTTGCTATAACGTCTAATGACATAATGTCCATGGACGTTATGTCACTCGAAAAGTGTAATAATGTCCATGGACTTTATGACACTCTGCAATGTGACATTATGTCCACAAATGGAATGACATAAAGTCCATGGACCTTATGCCACTTTTTGGGTGACATAAGGTCCATGGACATTATACTCCAGTGGGGAAACAGATCAGTAATTTTGAAGTTTCTTTTGTGTCGCACGCAGAAAAAACTTTATTCCGCGAAGCCGCTTGCCGCGTTCTACGGAGAAAAAAACCCTAAGAGCGGCCGAAGGCCGCCACCCAGAAGAACTTGTTTTTCAAATCAGATGTGGACTCCGTTGAAATCTTATATGTTTAAGACATCAAGTAATTTGTAAAAGCAAGTGTTTCTGTGTCGCTCTTAGGGGTTTTTTTCCTCCGTATAACGCGGCTTCGCGAAATAAAGTTTTTTCTGCGTGCGATTATACGATTTATAAGTTTAGTTGTATTTTGTGATATACATACATATGTATATTTAAAAAAATTGTATTGATATACTAAATATTATTAATCTTTTTATTTTAAAAAGTCTGAACGCTATGCCACATTTAAAAGTGACATAATGTCCAAATTTGTCAATTTCCAAATTGTCATAAAGTCCATGGACATTATGACACTTTTCGAGTGACATAACGTCCATGGACATTATGTCATTGGACGTTATGACATGCCACCTCTGGAAAGCAATGCGTACGATTCGCGTCCTGCTGCGTCACAGTAGTTCGCGTCCTATAGGCGCAGCCACGGCCGCAAATCTCATGCGCCGCGAATCGCAGAAATCGATATTTTTGAATTGGGAATTATTTCATTTTTTTTAGGACTTTTTTCATTGGGAGTTGTTTCATTATTTGTTGGGAGTTATTTTATCACTATGAAATAACTCCCAAATGTTGGGGCTTATTTCATTTTTTCTTTGGAGGTTATTTCATTTATGGCCTGTTTCTCGATTTCGAAAGAAAATCGAATGAGTTATCAACAGTGCGAACGTAAATGTCAAAACCAGTCACTTGCTTTTTTGATTTCGAGTAACAAAATATTTTCCAAAAAATATATCATTCATTCCATGAGAAAAAGCAAAAAATCTGAACACGGGTAATCTAATTTTGTTTATTTTTTGTACATGAATACTCTGTAGCCCCATTTGTATATTTCCTTTTTCAGATCTCCAAATTTGTAAAAACTAGTTCTCATAAATATCAAAAAAAATGCTAAAAGTACTTCACTTTGAAGTGCCATAACTTTTTAATTGTATATCGCATGTTATTAATTTAAACGATATTTGGAAGATGCACTTGTCTACTTTATAACTGGATGTTTTTAAACAAAATGATTGTTAAAAAGGTGCATACATAATGCAAATATAGTTTTCCAATGCATTTTTCAATACTTGATTCCCCACGATTTTCAAAAAAAAAAATACAGTTTACTAAAATTTCATATTTTTTGTGATACATTTAAAATACAAACTTATTTAGTAACTTGTCTGAAGACCTATATTTTTAAAAATATTCAATTATTAAAAAAATATTGAAAGAACAAAAATCAGAAAAACGATTCAAATGAAACTTGTAATTTATTCTTTAATCTTACTAGTATACTTATTGGCACTTACAAAAATATGAGTAACGAATCTTTTAAATAGTAATTGGGAATATAAGTTTTTACTGGGTTGCTGTACGGAAAATAATCTAAGTACGTTATATTTTTATTTTTTAATCCAAATAACTTTTTTGACATCATATCGAAAATTTAACTGGGTGAAGTCATATAAAAAAATACAAAAAAAATATTGTAAAAAACGATACAAAAATGTATAAAATATTTCCATTTTTTAGAATAAAAGAATAAGCTTTTATTAAAAAAATCATTACAAATATTTTGTTGTTGTTTTTGTTTTTTGTTTTTTCTTTGATATTTTAAATTTTGAATCATGCTCCTAGACGTGGACAAGAAATTCTCATTGAGTTTGTTATTTAACATAACAAATATCTCTAGAAATTCTAATAACAAAGTCCCCTGAAGATTTCCTTGGGCAGGAATGAAATCCGGATAGGAACAAGCCGACAGCAGATTGTTTTTCACAATTTGTTAACTAAGTTTTGGGCCTTTAGCACATTTAATTACTATAAATAGAAGACATGTTTGTACAATAAAGATTCCAAATTTTAGTAAACTGTATTTGTTTTGAAAATCGTAGGGAGAGAAAGTTTTAAAAAATGCATTAGAAAACTGCATTTTCATTACGTATGCACTTTCTTAACAACAATTTTGTTTAAAAACATCCAGTTATAAAGTAGACAAGTGCATGTTCCAAATATCTTTTCAATTAATATCATGTATACAATTAAAAAGTTATGGCACTTCAAAGAGAAGCACTTTTATCATTATTATCAAATTTATGAAAATTAAAAACGTGCATAAAATCGCGAGTTTTTACAAATTTCGAGATCTGGAGAAGGCTATGTGCAAGTGGGACTATGGAGTATTTATCTACAAAATATATAAAAAAATCGGAGAACCTCAGAAAAAAAAATCCTCATTTTTCAGTGTTCTTTGCTGGAATGATAAAAAATTATAAATATTTGCAAAAAAAGTAATGGATAACAAAAGGGAAGAATAAAATAACACGAATATTCGTATTTTATTAAGAACTTTAAATTTCAGCTTAATGAAATCTACAATGGAACAGCTGAAAACGCTGGTGTATTCTTTTGATTTTCTTTTTTTGATTTATTTATTTTTCTTTTATTTTATTTATTTGTTTTATTGATTTATTTGTCATATACAGCTGATCACTGTTAAGTAATGTTGTATTTAGTAGTATTTTTGGTACTTTTAAAGGAAAAGTTTAAAATATCCGGTCTGGCACCACTATGATTTGTAAATACGTAAAACACAAAAATTGGCACACGTAAGTATAGGCGAAGGATAGCTTTCGAAATAGAGAAACCCAAATTGATTTGAATTCGAGTGACTAGCTATCGTTCGACTAGGTTTTCGTTCAAGATCGAGGAACGGGCCATTATTAAAATTGGGACTAATTTCATTTTTTTGGGACTTATTTCATTGGGAGTTATTTCATTGGGACTTATTGCATTTGGGAGTTATTTCACGGTACCGTATTGAGAATGCAAACTTTGAAACTGATATTATTTTTCAATAACTTTAGCAATTTTTTTGCTTTACTTTTTTTGACCTAAAAAAACTACAGCTTAAAAACAAAAACTTACCTTTTAATTTTTGATGGATTGCCACTCATTTTTTTAGAAATTTACCAATTTTAATTAAATTTGTGCAAAATTTTCTATAAATTTTTTTCACTTAAACTTTAAAGTCGCAAAACTACTGCAAAATCTACAAACCAGTATTGCCAAGTTTGAAGATTTATCATCATTTTGCCGATTTTTTGAATACTACAATTACGATGTTTGGCAATTGTTTAATGTGGCAGCTAAACATATTTATTTACTTTTTTTATTATTTATATGCCTTGTTGCAAACCGTTATGCTGATGAGGTTGCCAGCTAACTCAAGCACTGCCCCCAGGAGGTCCCAACCCCCTCATGAGTGTCAGATTACACATAAATAAAAAAAAAACTGAACTCAAAAACACAACAACAAATCACACATTACACAAAAACATAAAACAAAAACAATTTGGAGAAAGAGGACGGTCTCCTATGCCCTCCCAGCCTTGGTCATTAATCCGCTCCATAAAATCCTAATAATGACCACTAACACTAGTTGACGCTATCTCCTTTACTCCTCCCATACCATTACCCTTTAAAAAAAATCAAGCCAACATTATGTTCTTTTCAATTTTCAATTACAATATTAAATTTTCTTTATTTATATATACAAGCTAAATTAACCAATAAAGAATTTTTTTTTAAATAATAAATAATACTTGATTTGAAATTTTAATAAATGGTTCGACTCAAAAAAAAACCTTACAAAATACACTAATATAAAACTAACACTACAAAAAAAAATCGCATGTAGTAAAAATATTCATTACTTTAAATTTTACTCTTTAACTTTTTAACTATTTCAATTTTTAGCAATTTTTGATTATCCAAATACTTAAAGGAAAAATGGCGTTTTTAATGCTTCAAAACAAAATTACTTTTAATCGTTTTACTACATTTTCTTCAACTTTTTTTTTTTGTTTTAAATATTTAAAATTTTTTCCTTCTATTTAAACATATCTAATTTTTGTTTACTCTTTTTATTTTTCTGTGAAGGGTCCAGATCTTCTCTACTCTACCCATCATCTCTATAGATACCGTGTATATCTAAAAACAAATTTAACCTAAAGGAGCGCCCTGAGGAAAAATTTTTTGACTGTCACTTTTTCAGTATGTAACTAAAAAATGAATTAGATGTAAACCCTTATATTTTATTATTTTTTCCTCTTAGACCAAATTAAGTTGGACTTAAATTTATTTTACTGGTTTTCAGATTTTCCTCACAAGATATAAATTTTCTTATCTTTTCCTACAACAATTTTGGTAGCCTTAATAAACATAAAACCAAAAAAATACATAAAATACACTAAAGATAAAATTAAAAATAGCATTTAAATAAAAAATAAGATATTGAATTTTTCTTAAAATAACCTCAAAATTTATCTTTTGAAAATCTTAAAATAAATCAAATTTTGAATCTATCTTTTTGTTCTTCCTTTCATCACTGTGGTATAAAAAAAAAATTTAATAAATGCTTTTTACAAACAAAAAAAATTTAATAAAAAAAAATAATATTCTAATATGCTAAATATTAATATTCTGCACTTTTTCCTCTTACTATTTGTTCTCAGCTTTAATGATTATATAGCAAATTTGTCATAAAATGTTCATAAAATTTCATAAGAAATTATTAAATGGCTTCACCTTTTTGTTACCGCTAGTGTTCTGGGAAGGCTTTTCACTTCGGTTGCTCTAGAGCTACACACAGATCTTCAAATAACGCATTCACTTTATCGCAGGTACAACAAGCTAGCTATTTTATTAAACAAAAGTTTTTTTTTATAATTTCTTATTTATCTATTAAAACAGTTTCCGGAACTGGATTACAAATATTAGATCTGTTCACAATACTTCTATAGGAATATTCTAAAGTTCGTTATTTTCCTTTTTATAATCATGTATTCGGTTTCCAATTGAAGATAGCGTTATTTGATTTAATTTTAAACTTGAATTTTACACTTATAAGTGTCTTTAACAAAGTTTATCTACAGCATATGAAGCTATCAATATTTTTAACTTTTTTAACTTTAATATTATTTTTACTATTCACTTCTACACTATGCGGCTTTTAAATCCGAACTCGTTTAGTTCAAACTGGTATTTGAATTCTGCTTCTGTCCAACTATAAAATTTTACCTGAGTTTCGCTGTTTCTCTCTTCTCCTACTCTTATATATTTTTCTAAATAATATTTATATAGGTACCTAAAGTTATTCCCGCCAGTTAGCCATTTTGTTTTTCTAATTTATAAAATTTGAATCTATCTTTGTTTTCCAATTATTTATTTCATACATTTCCTCCTTTTCGCCATCTTTAATTGCTTTTTAATTTTAATAAATACAAGTTTTTCTAGAATTTTTAACATTTCTGCGTTTTTATATTTATTTTTACAAAAATATACTTCAAAAATAATATTTAACTCAAAACTATCTTTCCCCGCGGTCATATCCTAAAGTAACCGCCAAAACTATATTTAGTTATACAAGGCTATCAGCATTTTCAGTAGGCAAACTTTTACATTCATAATTTCAAAATTTAAATTTTTGAAAAGGCTGATTTAAAATTATCGGTTTTCTCAACGAAAAGGAAGTTGGCATCCCTACTTTATTTTACACATATTATACTTTCTGTACTACTACAATAAATATCAACAATGCACAATGGTAGTGACAAACTAGTGCTGGTACAGCAAAACAAAAATGAGTGGCAAAAAAACGGTGGTGCGACTCTGCCACGAGGTCAATGTTTATCTTCCCTTAAGATAACCGGGACTCAAAGCCAGAGTGTGGTTCGCTTCTGGATATGGCTTTCTCCCTTATATTAAAATCCCCATTTGATTTTAATAAATAAAAAAAAAAAAGTATTCGAGGTTCTAGGTAATTGCACCTCTTCCTGATCTCAATAAAAAAAGAGCCCCACGGAAAAATTTCTGAAGGTCCAGAGCCATGAGGTAAAGTAATCACCACCTGTTCTAAAGGGAACAACCCCACATGCAACATCCTGCTTTTTAATCACTGTATTCCATTGTTGGCAAACACTAAACCTAAAACACTAAAAAAAACTATAATTACAATTTACTACTAACTAAACTTTTAAGCCAATTTCTTGCACGGAAACAATTTTGAGCACTTGTGGTCATAGTGTTTCTTATGAAGTATCATTTGCTCCACTAAAACTCAATCTAAATTTTCGGTTTTAATAACATTTTAGATACTAATGCATAAATCAAATTTTTATAAAAACTTTTCAGCCAATTTCTTGCACGAAAACAGTTTTGAGCACTTGAGGTCATAATGTTTATTATGAAGTATCATTTGGTCCCTGGAGTTGTGCACTGCTTCCTTGAAAGCTCATTTAAAATGTTTGATTTAAATAAAATGTTTAAGAACGTTTTAGGTACTAACGCATAAACGAAATGTTTTCTAAAACTTTTTGCATGAAAGCTGTTTTGAACACTAAATACCATAACATTTCCTAAGACATGTCTGTTGTGAATGGATTTTGTTCTAAATTTATCTAAAAGTTAGTCCATAAAATTCTATTAAATTATTTTATTTTTCAATTCCAAAAAAAAAGTTCCCCGTACTCCCAAAAAATAAGTTCCCCGCATTAAAAAAAAATATTTCCCGTATTCCCAAAAAAACTTCCCCGCATTCCCAATTACCGGCTTTCGACGCTACCATAGCGATGCTAATATTGCGCACGTACAAATGTTCACTTATTTATAAAATAGTTTGTAAATTGTTAATCAAATTTACTTTGAATTTTATTATGTCAATTGAACGAAGATTTTCAATAAAATTTTTATTATCATTCTTTCCCTTGTACAACACACATTCTGGTGGTTATATTTTTTTAATTGGATTGGGTTCCATTAGTTACTATTTTTTGGACATTGATGGAAAAGTAAGGAAGCAACCTTTTAATGAAATAAAAAAAAATTATTTTTAAATCCTTTATTAAAGAATTATGCGTTTATTTTTACACAAAAAGAAAAGATCAAAAATAAGATGTCTATTATTAAAAATTAAAATAAAAAATTAATCTTTTAAAATGCGAATAATATAATATATGCAAATACTACGCTTAATTGGTTTTGTTCATTATCCCATTCCAATCACCTTCTAACAACAATGACCATCATGATTACTATGATCATGATTAGCTGGACCTAAAGATTCGCGATAAATTATTTTATTTTCTTTATTATTCTCTTGATTATCATCACCATCATGAGCAGCCTTGTCTGAATTGGGTGAACAAAATTCTCCTAAATCACGTCTCATGGCATAAGCATCCTCACCATCAGCATAATATTTAGGCTCAATTTCGATTATCTTAAATTTCAATGTATTTGTGTAAAGATTCAAAGCAGCACGATTGCTTTTACGTACATGCAAGGAAACATATTGAGCATCGAAACATTCGACCATAGCCTTCGAAGCTTGATTCATTAGCTTTTGAGCTAAGCCCAAACGACGATAGGAACGTTTAACCGCTAATGAAGTGATATGGCCACGTTTACTATCCTCTCCAGACTCGGGTTCTTCCATTTTGGCCAATACATAACCGACAATGTTACCTTTATCATCAGCAGCCACATAACTCAGTTGAGGCCAGGTTAGCCCATGATAGAAATAATATTTCATTTGATAATTTTCTGGCAAACACAACAAATTACAATGTTGCATTGCCATTAAATCTTCTGGTTTAGCACAGCGAATATTCATATTGTTTGTATATTTTTTTGTATTTTATATACTGTATTGTAGTTTTTAGTTAAATAATACAATTACTATTGTCTGTTATGTCGAAAATTAAGAGTACGATTTTTTAGATCGTGTTAGTCTTTTCTTAATTTTTTTGCTTTACTGTGTTGATTTGTAGTGGAACTGCTAGCAGAGGAGGTAGATTCTGCAGATTTTTCAGTGGATATAATTGGAGTACCGTCAGCGTTTGTCTGTCCCAACAGTTCTCGTACTAAACGGAATTTAGACAAGAATGCTTTCCAAATTAGGAACCAGCCTAAAATTAAAATCAAAATTTTAAATTACTAAAAATTAACAAAATGACAATAATAAACCAACTGTATACAATAGGATGTTTCTTTAAAAACAGATTTGCCATTACTCCCCCTAGACAGAAGTATTAGATTTTTTGGAAAACTTTAAACCGTGACAAATTTCGGACAAAAATAATCCATTTGTGAAAAAAGTGTAAAAATTCAAAAAATTCGAAAATTTTTTAAATATTTTTAATATATTAAAATAAATATTTTTTATTTCATTTATTCATTTAATATACTCAAAATTACGCTGATATCGAATTCTGACTTCATCGGATATCATTAACCCACTTTAGCATGGAATTCAAAAATGATCCACAAATTAGATAAAAATGCAAGTGTTTTTTTTTTAATAATTTCAAAAATTTTTTAAAATTACTAAAGGTGCAACTATATTTGGCGAAGTTGAATTGAGGGAATGAGCGATTGTATGAAAATACATTGAAGCACCCATATTTACCTTAAGTCAACTTTTGTAAATTATTTTGGTTAATTTGTAATCGAAACTCATCGTGCCCAACTTAATCAAATTTAAAAACTTTTCAAACATTTTTAATTGATTTTTTTATCTTTTTTACATTTTTATATTGAAAAATATTATATTTAAAAATATTGTATAAAAAATAATCTTAAAAAAATACGAAACAAATGCTTATTTTCTTAAAATTTTCGCAAACTGCGTCTACAAAGTCAGCCGAAAGAGAATTATATTAATAGTTATACATACACGCTAATGTGATTGTAAAAAAAATAAACTGAACTCACCATTTAATAAAAATTGCTGTACGAAAACGGCATGGAAAAAGGGCTTCGGTCTGTTTGAAGATAATTTATTTAATATGAAAAATTTTTTAAAGTTTTTTCTCAAAATAAAACAAATTTGAAGAAAATTTTATCGAAATATTCGTGTTGAAAATGATATTGTTATTTTTCTGGAGCATAATAACGCTTTCGCTATCATATCGTTCTTTGGTTCTGATTTCGGATATTAAGGTATTTTTGAAAATATGAATTTCCTCTTTTAATACTTATTTCAATGTAATCTTTTATCTCCTTTTTTGTAAGCTATTGAAAAAATTTCACATAGTTACACCAACTGGACTGTACTGAAAATCAAGTTTGGAAATTCAGAGTTTTTTAGGGAAATGAGTTTTTAGCAACATATTTTTTTTACATTTTTTATACCATATTTCTGTTTGCCTGATAATACTTTACCTTTATGTCAATTTGACTAAAATCGTATTGACTAGAATATTGTTATACCTCAAGTCCAAAATCTAATATGATATTGTCATATGTATAAGATTTTATTTGTTGCTTTTTAAAAAGTTTGGTCATTTCCACGAGAGACACTACAATTGTTTGTTAGGCATTACCCTTATCATCAATTTTCCACAATGAGAAAAGGATGATTGGCTTAATTCAAATCGAGACATTACATACAAATGACAAAAATAACTTTACGAGAATTATGTCTGCTTTAGGACCGATTACTGAATGTCCAGTTAAAATTTAACAAACAGGCAAATTGAAAATTTATATGGGAAACAACAAATTAAAGTCGCAATTAGTAGCTAACGGGACAATGTGAAAATTAGGCTAATTTGGTAAAAAAAAAAAGAGATTCACGTCACTCGCATTAATTTTTAATTTGGAATAACGGTTAATTGTATTCTTTTTTGCAATACTATAAAGCGTGTCTCAGCATGCCGTTAGACTGTTAAGTCTAGCCATATGCAAACCGTTCGGATTCCTTTGGAGACATCGTTTACTCCTCCATTGCAAAGGCAATAGTTGTTTTGTGCTCGTGTTGGTCTGATGGAATTCGTTCTTTTTCTGGCGAATTGTGGCCTCATCTCGCTGAGCCTCCATTGCGAAGGCAATGGTTGTGTATGTGTTGCTGATGTTCCTGTTCGTCTGATTTTAATCATCATATCGCACTTAATCAACAAGAGGGTATTAACTCGAAATTTTTAAAATTACACTTTTTTCAAGAAATCAACTAACAACATCAATATCTATATATTGTAAAAATTTCAACGTATTCCGATTACTCTTTCATCTTGAAAACCACTTTTGAGACCATTTTCATGATAATTTAGTGATTACTTTTATTTCAACAAAAAGGTATTATTTCGAATTAATACAAAAGTTCAAATAGAAATGAATCGTATATTTTCATAAAAAATGTATTATTTTGATTTGAGCCTTTATTTATGTTAAAAATAATCAAACCTAGTATCAACCTAGCTAATATGTTTGATTTGCTTTATTTTTGTAAATATACGGAGGTTGAAAGCTCGTTATAAATTGAAAATAACATAAAAATAATCTCGATGTATATAAAAACAAAAAACTAATATAACTGAAAAAAATATTACTTGAGCCAGAGTACACACTAAAAATTTTTATATAAATAGAACATTTTTGGTCTTCAAAATTTAGTAACGTCATGATGCTTGTTGGGAAAAGACCTAACCACGTGGTTGATTACTAAGAAGACAAGAATGGAGCAACATTGATTATTAATAGGTTTTTTGTTAAAGTTCTGCCTATTATATAGGCTCTAGCTTTTCTAAAACTTCGGGTTCTGATGAGATCTTTAGCCAGATCGAAATACTAGTATCAACCTAGCTAATATGTTTGATTTGCTTTATTTTTGTAAATATACGGAGGTTGAAAGCTCGTTATAAATTGAAAATAACATAAAAATAATCTCGATGTATATAAAAACAAAAAACTAATATAACTGTAAAAAATATTACTTGAGCCAGAGTACACACTAAAAATTTTTTATATAAATAGAACATTTTTGGTCTTCAAAATTTAGTAACGTCATGATGCTTGTTGGGAAAAGACCTAACCACGTGGTTGATTACTAAGAAGACAAGAATGGAGCAACATTGATTATTAATAGGTTTTTTGTTAAAGTTCTGCCTATTATATAGGCTCTAGCTTTTCTAAAACTTCGGGTTCTGATGAGATCTTTAGCCAGATCGAAATACTAGTATCAACCTAGCTAATATGTTTGATTTGCTTTATTTTTGTAAATATACGGAGGTTGAAAGCTCGTTATAAATTGAAAATAACATAAAAATAATCTCGATGTATATAAAAACAAAAAACTAATATAACTGTAAAAAATATTACTTGAGCCAGAGTACACACTAAAAATTTTTTATATAAATAGAACATTTTTGGTCTTCAAAATTTAGTAACGTCATGATGCTTGTTGGGAAAAGACCTAACCACGTGGTTGATTACTAAGAAGACAAGAATGGAGCAACATTGATTATTAATAGGTTTTTTGTTAAAGTTCTGCCTATTATATAGGCTCTAGCTTTTCTAAAACTTCGGGTTCTGATGAGATCTTTAGCCAGATCGAAATACTAGTATCAACCTAGCTAATATGTTTGATTTGCTTTATTTTTGTAAATATACGGAGGTTGAAAGCTCGTTATAAATTGAAAATAACATAAAAATAATCTCGATGTATATAAAAACAAAAAACTAATATAACTGTTTTATTTATATTTGGTTGTATTTTGAGTTGATACTGTTTTTTGATAAAATTTGTTTTATTCTATAAATTTAAATCGATAAAATTTCAAAAAAATGGTATTAACTCAAAAAATTGATTTTTTTTTGCAATGAGTGGTAAAATTTAAAACAAAAACAATGTATATATATTTTCAAATGGAATTTGCTTATTATGATATGTTTGCATTTTTAAATTCTGTTAAAATGTGGCCATAAACAGTTTTTTAGCTCTACTGAAAATTTTAAAATTTTGAGTTAATACCCTCTTGTTGATCAAGTGCGATATATCCCAGCAAACAATCCGGTCCGTTTATGTGCCGTTTTCGGTACAGCATATACGGATCCGAAGTCCGTTTCCGTACCGTTTTCCGGATCAGTATACGGACCGGAAAACGGGATAAAAGGAACATCGAATACGGATTCGAAACAGTATAAAGCACGTTTTCGTACCGTCATGCTGTATAGAAACGGAGTGTACAAATTGAGTGTACGTTCAAAACGTACCGTAAACTGTCCGTAATTTATTTTAAAAACGGAGTGGACTCCGTTTTTTAAATACCGTATACGGTCCGAATATGGTCCGTATTCGTGCCGTTTTTTTTTAATGGTCCACTTTTATTTTTTTTAATTTATTTTATCTAAATGATTTCTCCTTTTTTTAGTTTTAAACAAAAGTTTGGTTTTATTTTTAAATTTTTTCATTTAAAAAAATATTAACAAAAATGGATTAACAATTACATTATTAAAAAACAATATGAAACCACATAAAAATTCAATAAAAATCAATAAAAGGATGTGGTTTTAACATTTTGATTTTTTTTATTTTAACTCTGGTGTTGTTTAACATCTTCATCATTCAAATTTTCATGAGATCTGCGTCTCTATATTTAATTGAAAAAACATCTGAAATACAAGTATATGTTAAAAAAGTGGTACATTTAAAAATAACCAATAAAATTACCACTAAAAATCTTAAATACGTATCCAGCCACTTTTTATTTTATGCAGCCGTCCTCGAGTTATGGAGTGACAATCAAAATGTACACTTCTTTTTATATATATAGATGAAAATTACTAATGTTCAGAAAAATCACCACATCTGCCCCAAACGAAAATATTTTTAAAGATTTTTTTTTTAAAACCATCCTTATTGCATGTTCTACAAAACGTATTGGAGTATGGAGTGACAATCAAAATGTACACTTCTTTTTCTATATATAGAAGATTTTATTAATAAATAAAATCGTTTGATTTTTTTTAAACAAAACACACTCCGGTAATACCGGAAGAAAAACGATAACGGTGGTAACGGAGTTTTAACTGATGAAAATCGGTGTAGTCCGGTTAAACGGCACCGAAACGGATACAGCAAAACTGAGTTTAAACGGATAATTTTCGAAAATTTGAGTAATCCAATTTTACTGTACGTTAATGGTCCGTTTTCGTACAAGCTTCGACGGATACGTCAATTCCGGTCCGTTTTCGTACCGTCAATGCCGGATTCATGAATCCGTTTGTAACGGACAGTCCGTAAAGTTGTTTCTTGGGATATATCATGCGTTTCGGGTTAAACGCTTTCTATAACTTGGCAATTTGTGTATTGTTTATACCGTCATTTACATTTAATAACTCAAAAAAAAAAAAACACACGATGTTTTCATATAAGCAAAATTATATGAATCCGGCTATTCAATTAATGTATTAAAAACGTATGTAGGTCAAAGTTTAAAGTGCTGAACATATGGAATAAAAAAAAAAACTAATGCGCTAAATCTTCAACATGCTTATTACGAAGTTGTATAAATAAATTAAAAAAAAACATGAAACTGGTTTTTAATATAAAGGGTGAACTTTAATAAAAATGTAAACAGGTTTTTGTTGAAAAACACTGTACGAACGGATCAGGATTCTAAAAACAGAGTCCACTCTGTTTTCGTGGTCCGTTAATGCCACTTTAACGGTCCGTTTCATACGGCTTTTCAATTTAGTGAACTTTCTTATACCACAAGACGGGAATTCGAATCAGATTCGATGTTCCTGAAAATCTGTTTTCTGGTCCGTATACGAGTCGGATTCCGTTTATGCCGTACAGTAAACGGTATGTAAACGGATTTAAGATATTGTATAATCTTTATCAAGTCTTGTAAATAAAATTAAAACGTAAACTATTGATTGCTGCTTACCCAACAAGATAATTACGGAAACAATGCAAACAGAAGCTACGACAGTAAAAATCAAAGCCAATGTCGAGGCTACAGACATGGCGTATATTCTTTTAGCAATAAATCTTTAATAGAGTACACAAATATTAAAAGAATAATCGGCGTATATTTTAATATAAAAATAATTTTTTGCAATTAAAAAAGTAACACAAAAACTAAAATATTGAGAATTATGTATTTAACACGCAACTAAAATAGTATATCACAGTACAAGATGAATGAACAACAACAAAAACAAACTGAATGATGATTAGAAACAGCTGTTAGAGTTATAGGAATATGAATGGTAAAGTGATAGCACAATAGTTGCCGGACTTAATGATTTATCATTTTGACGATTTTGGTAAAAAAATTAGCTACATAACATTTTGACGATTTTTGAACTCAAAATGATTTTTTTTTATTAAAATACTACACACGAAAAAATCGTTGCAAAGTAATTAGGAGCATTTTAACTAATAAAGTTTATTTGCAAAAATTATCTGAATACTAGTAGAATTGTAATAAATTTTTTATTGATTCTACTTAATGTTTGAATAATTTATGTGAAAAAAATTTTTAGTTGAAGTGCTTCCAATTACTTGGAAACGATTTGTTTGTGTGTACGTTCAATACAATGTTCTTTAATACAAAATTCAAATATATTTTGTGAAAATATATATTTGCAATTAGGTTACAAATTACAAAATATGTTTTTAAATAAATTAAATTAAATATTTTATTTTATACGACATTTTTCCAACGAAAATGTTATAGAACAAGGAAATTAGATCTTAATATAGTACGAACTGTTAATACATCAATGTTTTTGCAGTTTTATTTTTTTTTTGTTTGCTTTGCAACAAAAAATCAAATATTTAATATAATATTCGTTAATACAAATTTTAAATATAATTTGTGAACCTAAATATTTGCGAAAACTTGTTTTTCTAAAATACTTAAGGCTTCATTGCTCGAGCGGATACGTTTCGTAAACGTGCTGTAACTGCATACAATGTGTAAAGTAGTACCAACATACAATATGTTATCTCTGTTTTACATACTAAACAAATGGTGGAGGATTTTGCGGAAAGTAAATTCTGTTGAACATAGAATTTACTTTCGCAAATCCGTCACCAGTTTAGTATGTAAAACAGAAACAACATATTGTATCTTGGTACTATTTTTACACATTGTATGGAGTTACAGTCCGTTTACGAAACGTATCCGCTCGAGTAATGAAGCCTTTGAGGCCTGTTGTGCAATTCCGTAAATTAATAACGACAAAATTCAGTACACTTTAAATTTTCAACCGACGTTTATCGTTAGTTAACGAACTAGATAAAATCTTTAAGCAAGTTAGAGAACCGCACAACCATTACTCGTCATCTTATTATTGGTTTGACCTATACACCTACAAAAATTTATTCGAGAAAAACTATAAAGAAGGTGTAGACCATGGCATAACAATACAAGGTAAATGCATTAGAGAGAAATATGGGGTTTTATTTTTATCTGTTTACTTTTTTTGGTAAAGATCTGCCTATTCTGGAGGCTTTAGCTTTTCTAAAACTTCGGGTTCTGATGAGAAATTTACCCAGATCGAAATATTTTTGGAAATATGCGGAGGTTGAAAGCTCGTTATAAATTAATAAAAATAACAAAAAAAATAATCTCGATGTACATAGTGGTGGAGAAAATAATAACGATTGCTTTTATTTTAATAATATGATAAAATCTTTTTTATAAAATGGACTATTGATTTTTAAAACTGTTAGATTGCGCATAATTTGGTGATCTTTCATTAAACAAATCTTTTTCCGTTGTTTGTTTCACTGAATTAACGAAAATTACAATATAGTCATAACAAATCGACAATTGCTTGGAAATAATAATAAGAACGAGTCAAAATTAAGTTTTAAAAATAAATTATTAAATGGTAAATAACAACTTCTTAGTAAAAAGTGTGTAGACTGGTAAAACTAAAAGAAACAAATTTATTTAATATTGTAATATTTTATTGCATTTTCGTACTTTATTTGTTTTAAATAAGTTTTGGAATTTGATTGATGAAGTTCTTTAAATCTTTCATATTTAAGCGTATGAAACTAAATAAAACTAAAAATGATCCAGGAACTTATTTTTAAGCTTTGGTCTTAAAAATATATGATTTTTATGATATTTGACTAAAAATAAAATAGCGATTAAAATTACTTGATCTGTTCTAATTTTAGTTCTAGAGTTAGAAACAGATTCTATAAGGTTAAATTAAAGTTCACGAGTACGAATATGGAAAAAAAACGTGTCCACTAAAACTTAATAGAGAATATATGTGAGTTTGGACCTGAACCGAATATACCTCCTACTACAAAACCCCCAAAATCTTGTTTTTTCAAAAAAATACCACGAAAAGTTAAGCATGCTCGGACATGCTATTTTATACCGGTGATGAGCATTTCAAATGCTTTTCATTAGATACTAAATGTATATATAGTTTCTTTGGAAGAAATATAGAAAAACATAAAATGGGATAATATATGATCCCACTTTTTTACAGCTAAATGTGAGATTGGGCAGCTAAAAAACATGTTTCTCTTAATTTTTGAGTCTTTATAACATATTAAAAATTATTGGAATCGTTGGGAAAGGACTCTCCTTGTTAGGGTAAAAAAAATCTGGGCTAAGCCACTAATCTTCCCTTGTTCCTGAATTTTTACAGTTTTTGCGGGAATTTTGGAAATATTTCCCAAGAACCCGACCGAAATTTCCCAAACCCTATTCCCGAAGCATTTTGAGTTCTGTCAGATTTTGTACAACCTGGTTAAGTGTCTTGCCACCGCCAAACCGTTTATATAGTTGTGACTGCGTTTAAAAACCAATAGGCAATAAAAACATTAATGCGCCCATAATAACCAAACAAAATGTATGTGATACTATATTTAAACGGAGCAAATAAATAACTCATCTTTATTCCTTTTGTGCAAATCAAAAATACTTCCTAAATACCTGGCCACACCGTTTAGTAGGTTAGAAATTGTTAAAGCCATCTTTATAAATAAATTCTAGTTGGTAGATCTTTGACCATCTAATACGTACCTTGATATGATAATGAGAGATTTTATATATATAATTATTAATGTAATTTCAATTTGAATTGAATATTAAAATTAACAATGAAATACCACACGCGACAAATTGTATAAAGAAATAACGACAATCAGCTGCTTGTGACAATGGAACTCATAGTGGAATAATAACATATGTAGTGTGAAAACATTTGGGACAAGTTTGTCACAAAAGGTAGTAGCAAATATATAAACGTATTAAAGTTTCAACAAATTATTTAAATTTAAATAATACTTTTATTTGTTTTAGAAATTGTTAAAGTAACTTCAATTTTTTATGCTTATTAAAAGAAAATTTAATTCAAAATTTTTAAAACTATTTAAAAAAATATACTACTACATTTTCCAACTATGAGTCTTACAAATTTTAAGGTTATTTTTTCCTGATTGACCAAATTTCTTGTTTTGTTATTTAATATTTACTAAATTAAAAAATTCAATTATTAATAATAAAAAAATGTTAAGGAGTTTTACTTCAATAGTCGCTAACCAATTACGTTATAATATCCAAGAAGCCCCACGTACATTTGCTAGCGTTGCAGGAAATAAGGAAAAATGGGATCTATATGCCGGAATACTGGTGGAAAGATTACCCGTGGTATCCAAAGAATTCAACGAAATCGAAAAGGAGTTTCAGCAGTTTTTATGGCGTGTGGAATTCGAAAAATCTCTTAAATCCAAACACGAACTACAACATGAGCGTGAATTGAAACAGACTGAACTCTTAAAAAAGGGACAATTGGATGTAGATCTTGATGAGTCGGTGTCAAAACAGACTGCACAAGATTTAAAAGATGCCTACACAGAAGAATTAAACAAATTTAAACTTGCATCTCGTGCTACCGCCGATGATCAATCTAATAATATAGCCTCAACCAACCGCTGCCTAGATGTTTCGCTATATTTATTGGTGGAACAAAAGTTGGGTACTAAAAGCCATTTCCTTTTGCCACAAGGTCCACGTTTAGATGGCGAAACTATGAGGCAGGCTGCTGAACGTATATTGCGTGAGAAATGTGGTGAGAAAATGATTGTTCAATTTTATGGTAACGCACCTTGTGGATTTTACAAATATAAGTATCCCGCATCTGTACGTGGCCAAAGTGTTGGAGCAAAATTGTTTTTCTTTAGAGCATCTTTAAAGACAGGCAATGTTGACAAGATTTAAACCAGAAATACGAATGGCTACCGCAAACATTTTAAGTGGAAAATTAAGTAATGGTTCATATGCTGAAAGTGTGGAAAAATTTTATTTTAATTTTTGCAAAAAATAAATATTAATAAATGTTTCAAAGAATTCAATTTAAATTAATCTACTTCATTAACGTTAATCCACCTTTTTAATATTCGTCGTTTACATGCACTCAAAAAAATCAAGGGTAACGTTTATCAAAAGAAATGTTATAATATTACCAAGTACAGAAGCATTTCAACTAATAACTATTTGTAGGAAAGTTTATCAATCAACTTAAGAAAATCGTTTGAAGAAATATATAATGATATTGAACTACAAACACTTGGTAATTCATCCTTTTTTTATTTTATGATATTCAAACAAAACATATTCAAAACAATTCTACACTGTTTGTATACAAATCCTTACATATCTTAATATTTTATCCTATTTTTTTTTAGATTTAAAATGCAGCTTTTTTAATTTAATGTAATAAAACTAAAAAGTATTTATTAAATATTAAAGAAGCACATTAAATTAATTATAATTAATACCTTTCCTAATAAATTGTTGAATCATTCATCACATTTAGCACCAAGAGCAAAGACCAGAAAATAGCAGTACCAATTGTATAGTTTTCAACTGCTAAAAATTAAATTAGGGTTACAATTTGTCTTTTTATTTAACCACTTGAAATATACTTACTTCTTTCCATAGCATTTATTTCGAACTACTGTTGAAAAACGCACAATAATTTGAATATCAGTTCGATTTATTTACTCTATATTTATTGAATTTAATTTTACTTTACAAATACTGAATTCAATTTATATTTCACCATTTTGACTTTGTGTTGCATCTTATTTTTTTATTCATGGCAAAAGCATTTCTAGCTTTTAACACGAAATTATCTATTATTTGTTATCTTCGTCCAAATTTATTTTGTTATAGTTTACCAAGAAATGCTTGATGCAATATGAGTTTGACATTTTGTAAAGATTTATCATAATAGCAACACTTGTATAAATATATAAAAATGTTAAGTAATATTTTATAATGTATGAAATGGCTTGTTACGTGGAAGAGCAGTTTAGGAAAATTGTGTAAATGCAAATACAAAACAATGGGATGCACAATTTAATCAAAACTTGATTAAATCCACAGGATTTGAATGAAACATATTTTACTAAGTATGCATTTTCCGTATTCCCTATGGAAATTTTTTGTGTGTATGCATTTTTTGATTAACTTGAAAGATTAATGCCCAGTTTTTCATCGTATTTAAATGCCATTTGGACTTTAAGTTCTTTTTAAATACAAACGTCAGTTTTTAACTTCAAATTAAAATCACATTTAAGTGATCAATCTTGGGCATTTAAAGTCTATTTAAATTGTACAAATATAACATGATTTTGCCCCCTTTTTTTGAGTTGTAAAACAAACAATAAAAAATAAATTAAATTACAGCAGCCAATAAAAATTCAACTTCGATTGCACTGAAATTTTCAATTCTCTTCATTTTTATTTTATTAATTTAATTATATATATTTGATTTATATATTTTCTGTTATTTTCTGTTTTACGACTCTTTAAACAGCTGTTTTCTGAATAATGATCATTAATTTTTTGACATTTCATGATGCTACCATACTTTTGTCACAAATAAATAACAATTCTCATTTAAGACTGAAAAACTGAAGCTGTATTTAAATACAACTTAAATTTAAATGGCAAATTAACTAATTGCATATTTAAAACTAAGTTAAAAACTGGGCATAAATATGTCAGTTCAAAAACCAAGGTGGTGCCGATAGTGATCCGGCGTAAGAGGAACAAAGAAAACGGCGACAATAGCAAATATGTCGACAGCGCCAAGATATATTGATATAGGTAGTCTTACTAGAACAACAACTACAACAAACAATACAAAAACAACAGGGTTTTGACATTTCAAAATACTCAAGATACAGTCTTTGTACTGTCAAAACCATGTAAGAAATGTCAAAAGCAGGTAAGAGGAAGATAAACAGCTGGGCTACTAAAACTACCTTATAAATATATCTTGGACAGCGCAAACTTTTTTCCGGCAGCCTTTTAACGTTATTTTTTATCTGACTTTGTATTGTTAGCGCTGCCAGCCGAAGACACAGAGTTGCGCACAATTAGCATTTTAATACAGAGTCGCTTAGACATAGTAGTCCGATAAAAAGTTAGATTACTGCTAATCAAAAAGATTAAAAATGGTTTAATCGCATTCTTTAGTGCTTGATTAAGCAGTTAATTACATGTTTATGAGATGAACTTGTCCATGTGAATGCCCTGTAATCGCCTTGTACCAAGGGGGCGCCGAAAGTGATCAAGCATAATAGGAACAAGGGAAATGCCATCGTTAGCAAAACTTTTGAAATTGTTTTTTAACATAAGAATGTGAATATTTAACCAGATTTTAAACTATAAAACACACATTTATTAACAATTTATTACAATTTAAAACCAGCACAAGCAATTAAAGAGTGACCAAATATAATATGATTTTTATTACAGTCTTATAAATCAAATTTGCATGTGAAATAACAACAAAATTTTGTTCATAAGACTGTTATAATAATCAACAATGTGATTTTGCGTATGGCCAATAGGCTTTAACATTTTTAACTAAATTTGGAGGTAAAAAAATGTCTTCAAAAACACCAAGAAGTATAACAAAATCAACAACCTTCCATAACTACTTATGTATAATTTAAGTAATGTTATTTACAAAAATTTTAAACTATACGCTGCAAAATTATCTTTCATCAAATTTGTTTAAATATTTCATATTTTTAAGTAATATGGTCGATATTTTACTACGAAATGCGAAATATAGTATTTAATCGCCTTTTCGAATGCCGTCCTAACACACCTTGTGTTTTTATTGGACAACATTAAAAATATTTCACTGCTCTGATCACTAAAAAGCGCTTAATATGCGAGAAAAGCTCCAAAATGCTAACAGTGATACGAAAAAAATGAATTATCATTACATACAAAAATTTGCAACTGTTTATTTATTTCATCATTTAGTTTAGGGTTGCCATTTCCCAATAATGGATGCTAGATCTAGCACTTTTTTTTTTGTGATTTAGCACTCAAAATTTATAAAACTAGATGCTAGAAAGCACTTTTTTAAAATTATATGATTTTTTAAGCACTTTTTTGCCACGAATATGTTTTTCTCTATTTTTTCACAGATTTAAATAATAAATTTATTTATGGAATACAAAAAAAAAAACTTTCTATACACAACTTTGTGTTCTCTAAAGTTTCAGGGGAAAGCAAAAGTGACAGTCTATTTCGTGATTTTACAAATTAAAATTAATAATTTTTTTATTTATGTCTGCAGTCTTTAATTTTACAAAAAATTATGTTAGTTTACACAATTGTGAATATCGGAGTTTTATTCAGTACACAATTTGATTCACTTAATATTGCCGAATGTGCTTAAAATTTCACTAAAGATTACATACTAGATTTTACATTTAAATACAATTTAAGTTATTGCAATATCAACACAAAATATTCAAAACTTATATACATTTTCTGAACAAAAATATTTTGGTTTGAAAATGTGTTATTTATGCTGAATTTTATTTTCTTATTATGCTTTGTGAATTCGTAAATATTGTTCTTTATTTTGTCAAAACCGTCTAGGGAAACCGAAAAAAAACATTCATTTAGCAAACCTCGTATAACGAAATCATGGCTCTGCCAATTCTGGAGGCTCACGCTTTTCTTAAAATTCGAGTTCTGATGATCTTTTGCTAGATCGAAATACATGTATCAATCTAGCTAAAATAATTAATTTTCTTTATTTTCGTAAATATACGGAGGTTGAAAGCTCGTTATAAATACATAAAAGTAATAAAAAAATGATAAACATTTTTTTAATGAAAAAAAAAAATTCAGTAACTAAAGATTAAAAGAATAACGGAAAGATATGCTTTTGTTCAAAAACTTGCTAAAAAAAGTTTTTAAAATAAGAATTTTTTACCAAAAACATGATCTTAGGATCAAAATATACTACTAAGTGCAAAAAAATGCCCTAATAAATCAATGCCGGAATTCGCCAATTGTTCGTAAATGGATATGGAATACGACGCACCGGAAAAAAACATGATATAGCATATTTCTGGTTGCTTTCATTATAGTACATAAATCGATTCCAATTTATGTTCGAAAGTGACTAAATTCATTAGTAAATCTCAAGGAATAAAATTTTATATTAAAAAGGGAATTTTTTAAATTTCTTATAAGGTCATTACAATATCCTTTAATATTTGATCTATAAATATATTCATAAATGCTGAATTTAAATCCACAAAAAGTAAATAGTCATTTATAAATACACCACATTGAATTTTTGGACCCCTATCCGAAAAAAATATCTCATATTTTAAATATAACGAAACGGGATCTTAAGCCTGTATGGCACCTGCTTTTTTGCAGAAGTTTTAAAAAAACAAAACGGAATGTCAAAAAATGTAAAGTTTTCGATAGAAAAACCCTGGTAAAGTTATTGCAAAAAGCAGACTTCATACAGGCTTTAAAGATCCATTTACAAATCGAAAGTATAAAGTGTGATTTATGCAAACCTAAAATTTAGCACTTTTTCTTCTTCATCTAGCACTTTCTAGCAAAATGTTTTCAACGATCTAGCACTATTTAATATTCAAATCATGGCAACACTGATTTAGTTGCTCGTTAGCTAGCAAAACGACAAAGTGCATTTTTGAAGAAACCTTCTGTTTCAAAAGAAATTTTATACAAAAAATAAAAATTAAATATATTTTATAGTTAAAACAATTGATCTAATAAGGATAAATATTAATTGTTATTAAGATAAAATTGTAAAAAGATAATTAAAATAATTTGCTTTTGAGAAAATAAGGATTTAAAAAAAAAAATTAAACAAAGACGAACTTTGTGAAAGCAAACAAAGCAGCAGAGCTATACAAAAATAAAATTGCATTATAGAAAGAGAATTGAGAAGAATTTCACCATATTTGTAAGAGAATCTTAATAACTTCCTAAATATAACAAATACACTGACGTTTTGCAAAATAAAAATTTCATTACCAGGCACCAATTGTAAACTTCAACTTTCCATTTACGGGCAAAACAACCACGTCAATAACAAATTTTCATCAAATAACTATAATATAATAATATGGATGATAATCAGCGTAAACGCATCATTAAAAATGTTGATCGTTTAGTCAACTTAACAGATTTTGAAAAACTATCTAATGCATGTTTAGCCACCGAAATGTTGTCTCCCGTAATGTTAAGAAATATTTATCACACAGAACCAATAAAAAAGGAACGCCATAAGAAATTATTTGAAAAAATTACTAAAAGGGGACCAGATGCATATGATACTCTGCGTCGCATCTTTGTCGATTTAAGTATAATGATGCTTTGGCGATATTAAATGACTTTGACGATCGTTTTATATCAATACAAACCAGCAAAGTAATAGGAATCCCAACAGCTACTAATAGTTTAGAACAAATTTCCTTATCAAATAACCATAATGAGGAAGAGGTCGACCAAGCACCCAATGGAGAGGTAAAAATTAAAACTATGATGTTTCTATTTGAGATTGTTATTAGGGGTTCTTTCTGGAAATTTTCTTTTAGAAGAATATGCGATTATATAGTAGTTTCCAAGTTATCATAGTAAACTAATATAAATTCTGTCATTAAATATTCAAATTGAACTTATCAAATTAAATATGTATATCTTTTAAGTATAGGGCCTTTATTATAGGTTATAGTCCTGGGACAAAAGTTTAGAATCAGAGGATTTTTCTACATGAAAAAGATTTTAGAATCTTTGAATTTTTGCCTAGAAAAAGTTGTTTAAATCTAATAATTTTACTATAAAAAAAAGTTGTTCGACCCAGAGAGTTTTTCTAAAGAGGGAAGTCCATATATTCTGAAATATTTTCTTAAAGGAAAATCTCCAGTATTTTTTTTATAGAAAAAGGTTTTCTGAAGGAAAGAAACCATTAAGAATCAAAGCATTTTAAAGATATTTCAAACATTTTTCACATTTACATACATATTTTGGTCTGATCAGCAGATCATTTGTTTTTAGAATGAAAATATTCTAGAGAAAAAAGTTGTCAACATTTAAAAAGGGATTTTTAAAGAAATGGCATTTAAGTTAGGACAAATGCCCTTGAAGCTTGACTGTATTTTGTTGGAATCAAGATTATTACTATTACTAATTTTTTATTAGTATTTTTTATACTTTTAAATTAATATATTTTTACTTAATAATATAACAAAAGTGAAAAAATGAATTGGCATTTCCTATTTAAATTAATATCTTATTTTATTTCGAATATTTTTAAATTCAGTGCGGATCTTATTGATTTAAATATGATTTTTAACATTATCCACAGATATTTCCATATAAATTTGACATTTCATAACTATGGTAAAGGCCATAGTTATTATTAGCAGGCTTAGTATTTAAATTAATATGTAGAAATATGATTTTTTCGAAAGTCGCATATTTTGAAAATGGTAACTAGCAGATCCTTCGATTTTTAAAAAGAAAACTAAGGATTCACCCTCCAAACAATATTCTAAGTCAAGTTTCTTTTAAAAAAATCGAAAAATATTTTGAATCATCCTCAACCAGAGTTTCGAAAAAATTAATAAAATTTAATTCAGAACAAATATTTTCAATTACCCTTAATCCATTTCCTTATAATTCATTCATTAGCTACATTCGCAAAGTTTTAATTGGTATTAAATGAGTTCCTAACTTGAATTATTAAACTTTGTTTATAAATTTCGAACCATTAAAAACAAGCAATAATAAAGCATATTTGTTTTTAATCATATACTAACTTTAAGTGCTTTTGTTTGGTATTATGCAAATATTTCACAATTCATTTCGTTTATCATTTTACTAAACGAACGAAAACAAATCTGTTGTCATTTACCCTTTTATAAAATGAATTAAAACTATTTGTAATCATTTAAAATAACATAATACAACATTTTGGGACTCAATTGCAAGTGAAAGTAGCCCAAAAAATAAGAACTTCTGCATCATTCGTTTTGTCAAGTTGGCTACAGTAATAATTTAATGGAAATATGAATTTTTTGCCTCAAAGCGGATTTTTATATAGTTTAACACGGTTATATCTCGGTATACCGTACGGAATATCTCTTTTGTGTCTGAAGCAAAGTTGTAGATATTGAAAAGGAGAAAAAAAAATGTGAATTCAAACACCCGAATTTAATTATTGATATCAGGCATTCGGCAATATTTATAGTTTGCCAAAATATCAGAAAATTTGTAAAGCATTTAAGTGTATTATCAATACATTTTATGTCCATATGTCATGTCCATACTAACTTGGCCAACCCATGCACCCAAATTAAGGCGACATGTCAGAAAATACATTCTTTATTCAGTTTCAGTTATTTCAACTAATCAACAAAGAAGTCATAGAGTTATGGTCGTATTTTACCGCAATGCAATGGTACACAAAAATCAAGCATAACACAGTCTTACCGAGTTATTGCAAATAAATTACTGGTAGAACACTTGTTTGAGACGTTTCACAAGCATATACAAAATGCTCTTTATCAGTATTTGTTTTACAATAATTTCAGTGGTCTACAAAATAAGAAAACATTGGCAAGGAATTAGATGAGGTCACGAT
>CM037853.1:145538712-145559364 GCA_021234595.1 Delia radicum | reverse complement strand
AGATGAGGTCACGATGTCAGTGTTGGCAAAAAGAGTTTTTCCCAGTGCTATCCGGTCAGTAGTTGCTAACGGATCAAAAGTCTAACCTAAAAAGTCTGGCAGAGCATTTTGTTATTAAACTGATGATGCTTTATTTAAAAACGTTTGTAGTCAGAAGGTTTCGAGTTCGATTCTGGTTTCAGGCATACGTTTTTTTTTGTGATTTTTTAAATGAAATTATTTTTCTGTCAATCTGCCAATCTGGCGGCGCCGGTTCGAGTCCCGGCAAAACAAAATTATAGATGAACTTTTCTAGTTTTAAAATCTTCGTTTTAAAATAATACGACGTTTTCATATATACTTTTTACAATGGATTTAAAATTATGGTTTTTTGTATTTTAGAAACTAGAAAACATTATAATTTAGAGTACTAGTGTCAAGTTTGAGTTAAAACTCAATAATAATTAATAATTGAATTAAAATGATTGAGCTTTAGAGCCCATTTAAACGGAGCAATTTGTTGCATGCAACGTTGCCTGCAATTATTGTTTGTAGGCAAACGATGTAGAGAAGCAAGCGGGGTAGCAACAATTGCACGGTTTTCGTGTTTCAAGATATTTTTTGACATTTCTTTTTCTATCGTTCGTATTCTTGTTAATTTGCTTTATTTGTATTCGGCTTCTCAAGTGTTGTGTATCGAAAATATTTCGTAAAATAAAAAATAAATAATGTGGAATAGAGAACTATTTATATATTATTTTAAATTATATTATTTTATATTATATATATTATTAAATTATATTATTTTTAATTATTACGAATAAATTAAATTTCAACGAATGAACAATTAAAGAAGATTGGCAAAATAAACATCAAAAAAATTGCATGCAAAAACTCTTCGTTTAAATGCTCATGATTTTTAGAATCAACTTTAAAAGAGAATTCAAAAATTGCCTGCAATTAATTTTTTCGTTTAAATGGCCTCTTAAATGGAGGATTTTCTGCAGGGACACCCACTGATGTGGATTAAATGTGGAAATCTCAAATAAAAAAAAAATTGTGCATAAAAAAATTGAACGATTTACAGAGCAGGCAAAAAAGCAAAATTAAATGTATTTAAAGCAAAAAATATTTGTAAAAAATGAAGAGTAAAAAAAAACGAAACCTTTTTATAAAAAAAGTTTGAAGCCAATAGAAAACATATTTTAAGTCAAAAAGTCTTCAAAACGCAAAAATCTTAAGAAAAACTTTTTTTAAACTTAAAATCAGGAAATCCAAACAAAAACGCAAATAGATTTGGAAATAAAAAAAATGGAACAAAGCTAGTTTTTCTTCTCAGCACCCCGTTTTTGTATCTAATGCTAGAAGTTTTTGAATCGAAAAAAACATTTTACCCTGGTTCCTACAGGGTGAAGTAAGAAATGATGAAGTTGACTAAATTTTTAGTGCAAAATCTTTCAGATTTTGTAACTTTTAAAATTGTGACAAATGTATTTTTGTAAAACTCATAACTAAGCAGAGAAATAAATTGAAAACCGGTTTCTCGAATAACTCGAAAACCGACCTTTATAAAGCCGGTTTTGAAAAACCGGAAAAATAGAAAAAACCAGTTTATTGAATAATTCGGAAAGCGGTTTTAACAACTAACATTTTGTTTAATACTATTTTTGAAAATCTAATTTTAGACCACTTATTTTATTGTTTCAGCAACATTTTGCCAACGTTGGCTTTTCAGGTACTTTTTGAACAGATGGACATTTTGTCTAATGATGTTATCATATTGCTATTGGGAAAGCACTTGTTTCCAGCTCTTGTAACACCCACCTGTTAAAGTGCCTTGCCAGCGATGGTTCGTTTGTCTTTCTGACTGAGCGAGTGGAAATGTCTTAATATAATTGTGTTGTGTTTTGTACAATACATTTTTTGTTATAAAAATTATCTGAAAATTGGTAAATTTTCCTTAGTTTTATTAAAAAAAAGAAATTATTAGTTTAATTCGATTAATCGTCAAAAATTGATTCGAATTATTCGTTATTCGAATACCATATTTTTTAAATTGTTCGTCCTCAGTTTGTTTGTGTTCGTACGATTAATGGAATAATTTTAAATCGAGTGACAACCTTACTAAGTATACATAGTGCCACAAGTCAGCTTTGTGCATTAGAGGTGAAAAAATATTTAATAGAGTTTTAAATAAGAGTTTTAAAATAACTTACATGAAATTTAATATAGTGGTAAACAGTTTTTTCAATAATATATTTTATTTATAATTTCAGATTGATGATGATAAAACATTGCATGAATATAATGGTGAAATTAGTCCTAAAGTAAAGATAAATGTTAAAAAGTCATTACGCATATGCAAACATCCAAGCATTGAAACTTATCCTATGGAGAGTAAAGACAATCGTGGTGTTTTCTTTATGGTTAATATCATTGACTTTCCAAATAAGGATCAACAACGTGAAGGAGCAGATAAAGATGCCGATTCCTTATTGTATCTTTTCAACGAACTTGGCTTTAAATTGTTCTCCTACACAAATCTTACACAAATTGACTTTTGGAATAGATTGGAAGAACTGTTAAATTCTGAATACACAAAACACGCTGAATGTTTTGTCATGGCTTTAATGACGCACGGAAATATGGAAGATAGTGTACAACGTATCACTTTTGGCGATGGTTCAGTGGTTAAAGTCAATGAAATCGAACAGCGTTTCTATCATCATATTTGTACAAATTTAATACATAAACCAAAGATATTTCTGTTTCCATTTTGTCGCGGTGATATATCCGAGAAGGGGGTAAGCGAGAAAAAAATACAAACTGATAGTATAGGATATGCAGAACCTCGAAAAAATAACATTGCCCATTTGTCGGATGTTTGTATTTGCTATGCCACATCGGAGGGTTTTAGGGCCCACAGAGATCCTGAAGATGGTTCATGGTATATACAAAATTTTGTTAAAAATATGGCGGATCTTGCGCATGATACAGCTTTTGAGGATATTCTTAAAAAGATACAAGCTGAAACAGCGCAATTACGTAGCAATGAGGGTCACTTACAAACCGCAAATTATGTTAATAAAAGCTTTAATAAGGCATTATATTTTAATCCTGGAGCATATAGAGAATAATTTTTGTTTTCCTTCCATTTTGTGCAATAAGTTAAAAGCTAAAGTATGTTTTAGATCATAAGTACCAATTCCAATCTGATTAAATACAGTTTTTTTTCAAAGAGAAATATTAAGTATTTTAAAGTTAATTATAAATGTTTGAAGAAGATAACATTTAATGTAATGAATTTTTGATATGTATTTGATTATAGAATATAAATTTACATCTTTACATAAATTATGTATAATATTGCATTTGATGAAATATTCAATTGAAATTAAAAGAATAAAAAAATATATATTTAAAAGTTTAGTTTTATTGTTATATTCTATTAATTTTGAAATCAGAGTAAAGATGATGTTTAGTTTTCCTTTTTAACTATAGTATTAATTTTTTCTTCTGTGTATGAGTTTTGACAGATTCGATACATTTCCTGAGTATCAGTCAAATTTAACGGATCTAAAGTTGAACTAGGCTGCTCTCTTTTATCATCAAGTAATGATTCCAATCTTGTTTTCATGGTGCGAACATCATCGTCTGCTTCGTCTGTATTCGCTTCATTTATGAGACTCTAAATATAAAATTTTAAAAATTACTATTTCGTATTGTTTTTAAAATTTTTAGCAGCTTATCTTAAAAAATAACCAGAGTTGAATGTTACACAGTGGGGTATTTGAAAAAAATATTGGTAATAAATATGAACATTTTGAACTACGGTATAAATTAAAGTGGAAATTGTAAAGCAGGTTTTATACTGCATCACACTAGAATGCAATTGCCAAAACGAGTAGAAAAGAATAAAGAGCTTGGCAAAATACGTGTTATGCATTCATTACATTTTCAAAAGTTACCCGCTGCAATCATTTTTTATATACGAGGCAGTCAACTTTGACACAATGTTAGTACACCCTATACTAAAACAGGGTTACACAGTCACAATATTTCGAAATCTTAAAATCTTCTTTTTCAATTCGATTATTTTTTCTATTATTTTTTTTCAAATACCCCACTGTGCACAAAAATTTTCATATATGTAAAGTACTAAACTTTGGTTATTTTAAAATATGTAAGCAGAAATTAATGTTAAGATTTTGTATTACCTCAAATTCGTTAGATAAGAATTGGGCAGATTTTGGATCTAGTGGTTTTTGTGGTAGACCCATTAATGCATTACTGATAAACTTATAAATTGATCTAGAAAAAAGAGAAACGTATGTCACCAGATATATTCAAATAACAGTCGTTTTTTTAAATATTTCCAAAGCTGACAGGCTGACAAAACAAACGTATATATCGAGGGCTTATATTCAAAACTTGCCATCTGCATAATCACAATTTTTCAGGAGAGCAAAAAAACAGTTTTTTTTGTAAATTGTAGTAGTTATTACAAAAGTTTCTTCAACAAAGGTATTTAGAAACGACGTCTAAGTTTCACAATTTTTTTTTAATTGCTGTTATTCGCGCTGATATAGCAGATAGCACTTTTTGAAAATATAAATTTTATCAATTCGTATGTTCAAATTATCAGATAGCACTTTTTGTACAAAAATACAAATAAGCTTTATTGTAAACTAATTAACGTTTTTTATATAAATAACACGATTTATGTTGACCATTTTTTGAATAGTTCATGCTGTTTATATCTTTATTATTTTTAATGATTCAATACCAACACTTTTAGGGTTTATGATAATAAAACCGATTTTTTTTATGCAGATAGCAACTTTTTATTCGCAAAACTACGTATAGTAGATAGCAAAATCGCAAATTTAAGAAAAAAAAAATGTTAAATAAAAAAATTTCAGTTCAAATTTAATATGATATATGACCACTTAATCAGTGAACAAGTTGCCATCAAAACCTCATTTTCGAGAAAACTCCAGATAGCAAGTTTTGAATATAAGCCCTCGATATACAAAACATTAAGACGGCACAAAGTAGAATTTCCGTCTAGCAAAGGGATGGCAAGACTTTTTTGTTGTGTGTAAGAAAAATATATATGGACATTTCCATAGAAAGGCCAACCGTCACCTAAAAATTAAAAGTGGACTGAAAATTTCCTCTTTATTAAAAAAAAAATACTTAGATTTCATTAAATTAAAAAGTCCAAGGCATATCTTAGTTACCATGATGATAAACTGAACTGCAAAGTTGCGTTCATGTTTTTGATCACTATCAGTAACATTTCCTCTTAAATATTTATTTCTTTACAAGCGATAATGCAAGCATCATTTCCAAGTTTCCTGATGATTGGAAGATATCACGTGTTGTACCGATTAAGAAGGATGACAATTCTAATTTGTTTGAAAATGTACGTCCAATTTCTGTTATTACCATCCTTTCAAAGATTGTTGAACACATTATAAAGGATCAAATGATGTGTTATATTGATGGCAATAAACTGCTTCATCCAAACCAATCTGGTTTTAGGCGGAATTATAGTACTACAACTCTTCTTGTTCGGCTGACTGATTACATAAGATGAAAGCTTAATGATAAAAATTGTGGTGTGTTGTTGTCCTTGGATTTATCTAAGGCTTTTGATAATGTTGTACATTCAAGATTGATAACGAAATTACGTAGTTATTTTTATTTTTCTAAATCTGCTTGCCAACTTCTAAGCTCATATCTTGGAAATAGGTCACAGTTCGTCTCGATTGGAGATATGAACTCTTGTACTTTGGAGGTTACCAGTGGTGTTCCGCAGGGATCGGTAATTGGTCCTATTTTATTTATGATGTATTTAAATGATTTTGTTGATGTAATAGATAATAACTGTTTTTAAACTTTTGTATATGCAGATGATGTACAGATTTTATTTTCTGGAGAAAGCCAATTCTTTGATGTTTTGGATGCAAACATAGAATTTTACCTTGTTCAGATTGCACGGTGGATAGACACAAATAGGTTCGACATAAATCCTTCGGTTTTGATTCCTGTGATTTAAGGGCATCATTGAGGGGCGTTAGTATCAACTTTGTCTCTAAAATGAAGTGTTTGGTTATTTTTGTAGATGATAAATAACGTTTTTCGAAAAACGTTGATTACGTGTGTGCTCGTGTAAATGCTACGTTGAGAAGATTATGGCCTCGTGATCTATATTAGACTCTACATGTAAGGAAACGTGTTGCTAGTGCTCTTCTTATGCCCCAGTTATTTTATGCTTTGGAGGTATTTACGGATACTAACAGTAATATTGTTAGACGTCTTCATCTTACATTTAACCGCATTGTGAGGTATGTTTACAGTTTGAGGATTAGAGAACATGTCTCTCCGTTTGTGTTGGATTTTCTTGGTTTTTCTTTTGAGAATTTTATAAAACTGAGAATCTTGTTATTGTTTAACATTTCAAAATAGAGAAACATGACCATGTTCGACTTTTATATTCGCTACACCAATTGGTCCACTTGGTCTTACCATATGCTCTTAATATTTTACAAACAGTTAAATATTAGCCTTTAAACTGAACTACGATTTATGTTTTTTTAAAGAACAAAGCAAAATATTCAAACAAAAATATTTTAGTGTGAAAATGTGTCATTTATGCCGAACTTTATTTTCTTATTACGTTTTTATTAAATTCGAAAATATTACTTTTTTCAAATTTGTCAAAAATTTCTATGTAGCAAACCTTTTATAATTAAACCATGGTTCATTGTAACAAATCTAATAAAAAAAAATACTAGGACACATTATGTAGAGTTAATTTTTGTATAAAATTTCAAATCTTGTCACGTCACGTCTTCTGACAAATATTTTACCTTTGAGTAGTAAAATATTTTTATTTTAAATTATATATATATTTTAGTAATTTTTTTTTAAAGGACAGGTAATTGGTTGAACTTGGCTCAGTTTTAATTTATTAAAATTGATGAGCACTTAAGAAATTCAAGGTCAAAGCTTGAACTTTTGATTTTTTTTTTAACATTTAGCGTAAAATATAGGTTTTTTATTTATTAAAAAATCTCATATTTGGATTTTAATAATAATTATAAACATTTTTTGCGATAATGGGAGTTTTTAATGTTTACACTCAAAAAAAACAAATAGTAAATTCAACTGAAAATTTTGCTATTATTACTTAAAAACTAACCATTTTTGTTGTCAAATTTGCAAATTTGTTTACATTATAAAAAATATTTACACTTAAAAAAAAGTTAGTAATATTAATCTTAGCAAAATAAATCTGCTTAACATTAGCGCAATTTTTCCGATTTTTTTAATATTGATATGAAAATATGGGGTTTTATTTACTGAACCTTTCTTATTTATTAAAACAGTTTTAATGAAATTAAAACTGAGCCAAGTTCAACTACTAATTACCTGTCCTTTAAAGAGGACACTTTCACCATTCCCCGGGTGGTATACGTTTCTTGCCAACTTGTTTCCATTAGAAGTTCTATTCCACTGAAATTGAAATTTGACAAAAATATAGTAGTTTATTAAATATTTCAGAACTCCATAATAATAAACGGTAGTGCTGTGACCACTTACAACAACTAAAGACTACAATCCTACCAACCTGATAAAAAAGACCGCAGGTCATTATCGATGATAACTTGCTAGTATGTAGTAACCATTTATTTAAGAAAAAAAACAAAAAAGTCACCTTTTTCTGAAATTAAAAAAACAGTTAAGTTTGACAGCATGCCATGCCCACAATTAGCAATAGTTTGACTTAATTTTTTGGCTACCATAATTTGGACATACTAGCTACAAAATGACGTTAAAATTTTAAAAATCGGTGACAAAAGAAAATTGGGCTTTTGGCCAGTGAAATCAAATTTTCAGCCACTTTGCGCTGGTGCTCTGGCCGGATCAGTTATGTGTTTAACAGCTAGTGTTCGCTACATTATTTCTTAAAGAATATTGTATTTTTCCTAAGCCCATTTATTAATGTTATGCCTTGAAAAAAGTTCATAATCTTTTTGCGCTTGGAGTCGTACAATAATTAAACAAAAAATTACACGAAAATGTCAAACAAAAATATAGGAGTTGCCAATATGAGGCTATGCAAAACAATATCATTTTCATGTTTAGCAATGTTATCCACATTTAAATTTATTTATCTTTCATAATTATCTTTGTTAAAAAAATTATTTTAAATTTGCTATTTAACCATTTTCTATTAGCCTTTTGTAATAAAAAATTTTATGGCTTTTTAGACTCACTGGATGATTGTAATTTATGTGACCTTGAACTTAGTTTTCATATTATTTCTCAATTTTTAAGCTGGGGATCTAATATTTGTACTATTACTAAAATATCTTTCATTTTTAGTTTCTTTTGTTAAAAAATTCGAAATATCTTAAATAACAGCTTAGATAAGGTCGGCGTTGATAGCTTTTCTTCAGATTGAACATATTCTATATTTCACAACGCAAAGTAATCAAAATTGCAAAATTGAAATTTTATTTAAAAAGTATCATCTTTTTCAGAATTATCAGTCAATGGAAATATAGTTAGGGATAGAACAGAAAAGCTGAAACTTTTTAAAGGCCATTTTTTTTTGTTGCAATATATAGATGTTAAACTCCTGATAGAGATGTTACATATATCGCTAATTCAATTAATTCTTGCCTTTTTACCACTTTGGATAGTTTGTTGGGATACTTAAAATCATTAAAACCGATTAAATCTTTTAGTTTAGATAATATTTCTAACTTCATAATTAAGAAATTTTCAATTATTGCTTTACAATATTTAACTATTATTTTAATAACTGTCTGATAGCGTCAACGGTATTTTACTTATTTCGGTATCGGTATTTTAGCGGTAACGATATTTTAGTTTATTTTGGTAATGTTATTTTAGTGATAACGGGTTTCCAGTTATTTCAGTAACGGTATTTTAAGGATAACGTTATTTAATTCATTCAGGCAATGTCAATGCACATCCTTTATGTCCGAATTCTAATGACTAGCTATTATGTCCGAATTCTACTGACTTGCTAGTTTATGGTCAATTATTTCGGTAACGCTATTTTACCGATAACTGTATTTAAATTATTTCGGTAACGGTATTTTAAGAATATTGATATTTTCTTTATATCGGTAACGGTATTTTACGGATAACGGTATTTCAATTATTTCGGTAACCGTATTCTAAGGATAACGATAGTCAGTTGAAAGGGTTTTGAATTGATAACGATATTTTAGCAGGTTTTTTATAGCACCGTTTATTATTATAATATAAATGAGTTTCAAAATTTAATGATTATGTATTAATATTATCCTAACAAATAATCTATAGAGTTTTTGTTTTCAAATTTATTATTTGACCCTTTCAGGGATTGTTACCTCTTTCAAAACGTGTTCTGATGATGGGAACCTAGAAAATTTTCGAAATAGATCTATCAACACATTCTTGAAAGGATCAAATAATAAATTTGAAAACAAAAACTCTATAGATTATTTGTTAGGACAATATCCTAATAAAGAAATATAGAGTATGGCCTCGAACTTAGCAGTGTATTAACAATTAATTTTGCTCCTGCTATTAACTCCGTTGAGGAGAAAGAGCTATTTTTTTTTAAAATAATTCCAAAATAATTTTAACTTTTCTTAGCCAAAGTTTGTATGGCTATTATTATAGCCACGTTCAGACTAGAACTCTTACACTCGTGTTTTACAATCTAGCGTGAATGCCGTTTATTACTCGCGGTTATAAAAATTTTCGATTTCAAGGTAAAAAAGTTGGAAAAATTAGCGGCCTGATTACAAATTCATTCAAATTCTGGTTTAGTTAATTTTTAAAGCTTATATACTTTAACACTACAATAAAGATTATACAATTTTTATTTTCATAGAATTGTTAAAAATAATTTTCAATATGTTTTCTATGATTTGCACAAGCTCACATTGGGATCATCCATCTTTTTTATTTTAATTAGTGTTTATTTACTTCCTATATACTCTATTCTATAGATAAAAGTTCTATTTTTTCTAACTGACCTCGAGGATGAAATATTTCAAATAATAGATATACCCCTTTAAGACCCAATCTCACAATTGAGAGCTTTGATGTTTTCTTATAAAACTGCGAATATTTTAAATCTATTCTAATTCTAATATATTGGAATTATTGATATCAAAAACGTCGTATCATATTTGTGACTAAATTATATTTCATAAAATATGTCTAACTATAGGGAAAGCGTAATGCTTTTTTCTAATTATTTTACGTTAAACTTGAAAAAAAAGCACTGGTAACAGTAGCAGTTACTGTAAATGTTGTTCTTTTAATATTTTAGTACCATCCGTTCTTGAATACATAATTGTGAATAGTAATAAAGAATATTTTTGTCAAAATTTACTTGTTTTCACACTCTCACAAAATATAAATGTTTCTTTCCATGATGTTAATATTTTAGAAAATCGTCGCTTTCTTACAAATTGCTTATTTTTTCTTACTGAAACCCCGTGATCACGGTCACTGTTTAAAAGAACTTTGATTTGAAAATCACGTTACTGAAAAATTACTGGATCACTCATCTCTAAACTCAAGTACACAACAACAAAATACATATGATAAACGAGAATTCGACTTTGTGACGTATTTCAAAATCAGGTTGTTAAACGACTTAATAGACTCTTACTTTATGATCCAGATCGACGGCACAAAGTCGAATTTCCGTCTAGCACATATATTTCGTACACAGCAACAAAATACAAACACAATACGGAAATTCTACTTTGTGCCGTATATTTTAATCACTGGCTTTTAAAGTTAAGAGACTATTTAACTCAGAAAAAGTATTTTTTGTTGTAGTATACTTACTTCAAATTAACACCATCTATTGCTTTTGGATCTGGTTGCGGTTCATTACAAACAATTGCATTCATAATAACAGCAGATTCATAATTATCATTGCGATGGGCATCCAAATCTTCAAAATGCTTCAGCCATTCCATGATATTTCTGAAACACAGTGAATCACATTCCTGATAAACATATTTCTTAGCGTCTTCGACGTGATTGCCAAAAAATTCTGAACATATTAAAAAAAAATATTAAAACCTTTTTATTTATAATAATCTTTTTAAGATGTTCCAACTTACTTTTCAGCTCTTCTCTGTTAACATTGTAGTCCCTTAAGCATTTATCTATGCATTGTGATGAACAATCATTGTCCATAAAATTGCCGAGAAATATTTTTTTAATATAAATAGTAAATGGTAAAACATCCTTTATTCCTTTTTTCCTATACTGGCCTTTAATCACTTTATTTAGAGTTTTATCTTTTTTTGCTGCTTTAATTTCCTTTGGAACCTTTTGCGGTTGGGTGGCAGTTCCGTTGCTACTGCTGCATTCAGAGTTTAATTGGCTTTGTTCTTCTTGATCGTAACCTATTACTTGTATATGATATTCATGTTCTTCAATATTTTCAAATTTTGGTTCAGATTTTATAATAAATGACTCCATATTTTATAAGTTTTTTAGACTGTGTAGTTCGTTAACGAACTAGTTCAATTGAACTACTCACTCAATTGAACGATGTGACCTAGTTCAACATTATTCGCTCTTCTAGTTCAATCGTTCATTTCGTTCCTTGAGGCACAATTTTTTTTTCACCAGGTACCTAATTTTTAAAATAATATTTCCAACCCAAATGAAAGAAATGCAAAAGACTAGTTTTTTTACGAAACTCATATTTCTTTATATTTATTAAAATATTTTTTTATTGTGTATTTTTATTTTTATATTATTAAAATTTATAGTTATTAATTAATACCGGCAAATAAGAAGTGTCCAATTTGAATGGTTTGCTTACAAAATATCAAACAAGCTATCTACCGAAGGATTGAACAAAGTTGTGGAAGATCATTGGAACTAGAAAATGCGCTCACACAATCGAACTAGAATCCAAAATTTTTGGCGACAATAATATGTCAAAATGATGTCAAACTGTCTTCCAGAAATTTCTGAAATATATGCATTTTAATACAAAATATGCATTTATAGCAAAATATGCATTTATAGCAAAATATGTATATAAAGCATAATAACAATTTGCATTCCCGCATAAACCTTCTTTAAATTCGTCACAATTTTTTTGTTTAATTAAGCTATATACTAATATATCGTCAAAATTTAAAAATACTTAGACTCACAACCGATCTATCGATCTGAAAGGACATAAACGTTTTAAAATTTTACGTGTTTCTCGGGCTTTGATAGGAAAACTATTGTACTACATTTCTGCCGTAACCAAAAACCAGCAGTTTTGAAAACTACAGGGTGGGCCAACTTCGACTGACTGATTTGAAATGCTTATAGCTTTTTATTTTATATTTTATATAAAAATATACGAAATTTACACGGTGGCATTTTCAAAAGATTCTGTGGCATGCAATTCTCGCTTGAGGGCGAAAGTGGTAGAGAAGCAATCAGGGTAGTAAAAGAAACCAGTTTTTTTCTGCTTGTATAATTGGAACTTTTGAAATCATTCGAACTTACTACGATAACATTTTGCAGATTAACTGTAAATTCTTCCTTATTGTTTCAACTGTAAATGTTAAATAAAACCTTAAATTCTTTTGAAATATTTGGAATTCCATTTATGCAATTTTTATTGTTTTGCATGTAGTCATGTAAGAGGCAATTTACACGAAGGAATTAATTGCATGCAATTTATGAATTCTCTTTTAAAGTTGCGTCTAAAAATCATGAACATTTACACGAGGAGTTTTTGCATGCCATTTTTTGACGTTTATTTTGCCAATCTTCTTTAATTGTTCATTCGTTGAAATTTAATTTATTCGTAATAATTTAAAATAATATAATTTAATAATATATATTATATAAAATAATATAATTTTAAATAATATATAAATAGTTCTTTATTCCACATTATTTATTTTTTATTTTACGAAATATTTTCGATACACAACACGTTAGAAGCCGAATACGAAGAAAACAAATTAACAAGAATACGAACGATAGCAAAAAGAAAAACGAAACCCGTGCCATTTTTGCTACCCCCGCTTGCTTCTCTACCCCGTTTGCCTACAAACAATAATTGCACGCAACATTGTATGCAAAAATTGCCTCGTGTAAATTGCCTCTAAGAATGAGCCGTAAGCCCGTATGACACTGTATAGTTTTTGTATTGACAATCTAAATTAAAGCAGTACAAATATATTGTTACTCAATTTTTAACTAGTGTAAAGAGTACGAACACATAGTGCCAAATTGTAGTAAATGTCAAAACAAATACTTTTGTTATCGATAAATCAGCGAAAAATTGGGATATCTGTCAAAAGTGCAAACGAAAATTTTGAACTTTATCTTGACTTTTCTCACAGGCAAATAAGTTTGTTGTCAGTTTCTTTTTGGAACTGTCAGTTTTAAAAAAAAAAAACAAAACTGTTTGTTTACAAATTGTATATATGTTTCATTCGCACATTAATGTTGTTTCTTTCTCCCAATACATCTTGAAACTATACAAAAACTATACAGTGCCATAACAGCTGTATAGTAATAGTATTAGAGTACCTTATTAAATATTTGATAACTCAGTACCGGAATACTCAATACTTTTATAACTCTAATAAAGTAGGCTTCAAAAACAGCTGCGAGCTATTACTTTAATGTGAATGTCGTACATTGTATTGTTTACGGTTTGTAAAAAAAAAATAAGTATATTTAAATAATGCACGACTTTGCCATAAAGCGAAATGCACTTTTTGCATGCCTTGATGACGCCAGTAATGAATTAAAGGGTACAACATTGGATCAAAGCAATTCAACATCTGCACTAAAGAGAACAGCTCAGGGTGTCAATGAAATGGTCTACCGCAATGCTGCTGATGGCCCACGAAACAAAAAATTGTCTGAACGTAGTCTTCATCATTTGAGAGGCAAGGAAAGTATATTCAAGAAACCAGAATTACCCATTGCAAGATGTTTGAAACCCAGACGATTGCCAGACTATCAGGTATAAGCATTCAATAGTTGATATAAGCGCTTTGAAACACATTGTGTAATATGTTTTTTTTTCCAGATTAATCCCCATAAATGGAAAAAATATTCTTTGGAAGATGTTGATATATCCGATCAAACAAATTCATCAGCCGCTTTTGAATTTCTTCGTCAAATAGACGATCAAAAAGATTCAAACGATTCAAGCAGCGGTGGTGAAGAGAAACACGATTCGGAGGACAGGAAAATAGAATTTAAAAAATTTTGTAAGATACGTCGTAATTTAAAAACTTTGGAGTCCCAAGAACAATTTGATGCTGAAATAGATTCCCCAAAGCTAAAGGGTTCCAAATTGGTTATGCCTGAATATGTTGTGGGACAAAAGAAACCAATCACTTACAAGAAGAAATCTTCTCACGTTTCAAATAAAGAGAAAAAAGAAAGAGCTGCTGGAAAACTTTTACTCTCACATCTTCAGGAAGATGACGATGAAGTTTGTGATAACGAATAAGTGTTTTAGTTTTATGAATAATATAATAGATTTATGACTTATTAAGGAGAGGAATAAAACATATTTTTTTTGGAACTCAAAATTGGTATATAAGTCCATGTTGAAGAATGAAAATAATGAATAATAAATTCTTAAGTGAATTAATTCGGTTAAACTCGATCAGCTCAGAGATGACTAGTAATCGAATTCTATTTTTTTAAATCGAATGATTTTTTTGAACATTATAAATTTATTATTTGCGATTTATTTGATGTAATGAATTAATAGAGAATTAGGCGGTGTTGTGAAAACTGAATACACATAAAAATATTCGTTTTTGTACAATAACATCAAATTTTATTAAAAACGAATCATTGTTACGATACATTCATGGTTCAGCTTGATGTCCTTGATTTCGTTCTTTAAACTTTTTTTTCGCAAATCTGCGATATCTTTTCTGATAACAAATATAAAAACTGGAGTGAGGAAATATTCCTAAGACTTAATTTTTTTTTTGATATTTCCCTCTTTTGAAGGATACCCCCAAGCTCCAGTTTGATGTCCTTGTATTTTGATTTCGTCCTTGAAATTTCTTTTACAACTTCCTGATATAATTTTTAATAACATAAATAAAAACTGGAGTGAGTAAATTTTTCTAAGATTTTAATTTTTTTCAACCTCTCCCCTTTTGGTTTAAAAGGGCTCCAGATGCCCCGCCTTTTTCATAAATTTTAATGAAAAATTGCATATTATTTATTAAAAATTTCATGCAACTAATGCAAAAGTTTAAGTAAAAATAGTTTCCAAGTTTGATATAATTTTTATTAAAAATAAAAATTATGTTTTTTTGACCTTTAATTTAATTTAGTGGGATAACTAGGTTATATGAATGTTTGATGTTTGCATGGGTTTGTCACTTCTTTCAAAACGTGTTCTGATGATGGGAACCTAGAAAATTCCCAAAATAGATCTATCAACACATTAATGAAAGTGGTCAATTAATAAATTAGAAAACAAAAACTATAGAACATATTACATTAAAACTCGTCCAAGAAATTCTCTCTGTGTAATCTAAAAATATTAAAATAAGAGAAAAATATATAAAAATTTAATTAAACAAGGACTGATTTTCCAATTATTTTAATATTTATTCATTGTTAAAAGAGAAATAGTTTTCAAAATATTTAAAAAAAATTTTTAACATAAATTATTTTATAAACACAAAAAAAAATTCTTGAATATTTTTTTATAATTTCATTAGTTTATACATAATAAATTCATTTGCATAAATAAATGTTTCTTAATATTTTCTAATACGACGAGTTTTAAAAAAAATAAAAAAATACTGAAACGCAAACCTCTCTGGTTTTGATTATAAAAATAAAATTTTTAGACTTTAGTAAACTCAGCAAAAAATAGCAACATTTTTTTTTTTACTAAAATCTCAATTTGAACTAAAAATTTGTTTAAAACTTGCAAAATTTGGATTACTAATGGCTTTACTAATTTTTCTACTAACTTTTTTCTATGGGTGTAATAAATTTTATGAAAACTGGCATTAGTGCAATGAAAAGTTTCAATGGACGAGTTCCAGTTGCTTCTATGCGAAAATAAATTAATTTCATGCAGAGAATTCTCTCAATGTAGTATTCGATTGTACAGTTTGGCCAAAAGATATATTTTATTTTTGTTGTTTGGAGGCATTATGGACAAGTTTCGATATTGCACTGAGAGACCTATCTGCATGATATTAAAGAATTTTGGCATTAAATCAATGAAATAGCTTTGGAATTAGACATATAAAAATTTTCATTAAGTTAAAGCTAATTTTCATAAAATTGTATGAAGAAATATAACTTTATTATGTAAATTTTCTTACACTTAATGAAGATGTTTCATTATGAAACTGTTTTAAAAAATGTATGAACTTTTCATTAATTTTAGAAATTTTTTCGTTCATTTTGTGAAGAAACGTTTTATTGATTTACTGATAAAATTATTTTTTTTCCCCAACAAAAATTCTCCCTGTTTGAGATAGGCGTGGTAGAGAAGATTAAGCATATTTTTCTAAAAATCATAACTACATTGTAAATTTTTTATTGAATTAGACTGTTTGGCAAAATAAAAGTTGAACTGATTTATTGCGACTATGATAAATTGTCCTGACCAAACCCTCGGATTCGACATTTAAAATATTCATCAAATTGTGCACACAAAAAATTTCAGAGGAAATATGATGAAAGCATACTTAGTAAAATATTTTTCATTAAAATGATGTGGATTTGATCAAGTTTTGCTTAAATTATGTATTATTTAGTCTATTCACTTTCCACGTGACAAGTCTTTTCATATATTATAAAAGAGTACTTAACATTTTTATCTATGGATACAACTATTCCTATTATGCTAAATCTTTATAAAATGTCAATCGTATATTGCACTCCTCTAACATTTTTTGTACACGTTTTAATCAAGCATTACTTGGTAAAATGCAACAAAATAAATATGGACGAACATAACATATAATAGGCAATTTCCTGTTAATGAGTATTAAAAGTTAGAAATGGTATTTTCATGAACAAAAAAAAAAAATAAGATGCAAGGGATCTGTATTAGGACCGCTATTATTTAGTATTTTTATAAATGATGTTTTTGAAGTCTGTAAAAATGCACGTATGCATGCCTATGCTGACGATATTCAGCTATATATTTCGAATCGTTTAGGCCTTTTAGAAGACACATGCTTCAGATTAAATGAGGACTTACAGGCAATGAATAATTGGGTACAAGTCAATAAGCTGACGCTCAATCCCGGCAAGTCTTTGATACTTCCTATCAGTAGATACAAACCCTGCATCGAATTTCCAACAGCTTATTTGCGTGAAACTGCTCTTAAGTATGTTAATAAAGTTAAATATTTAGGGTTTGTTATCAACTCCACTTTGTCATGTACCGATCATGTTAATACCATAATACGTAACACATTTCTTACACTTCGTAACCTACGAGTATCGTGCAGTTTTACCCCAGTTGATGTTAAGAAAAAATTAGTCATTCAATTAATAATTCCGCACATAACATATTCAGCTGGGATTTACAGTCAATTAGATTCGCATTTATCGCATAAACTACAGATATCTTTTAACAATGCTACAAGGTACATATTTAGTTTACGTCGTTTTAGTAGCATTTCTTCATGGAACAAAAAGGTACTTGGTTGTGACTTAGATGACTATTTACGCATGAGGAATTTGTTGTTTTTGCATAAATTAATTTCAGATAAAACTCCATCATATCTCTATGAAAAAATTGAATTCGGCAGGTCTATACGATCAGGGACATTAATTATTCCTAGATACTACTATTTAAACACAGGTAGATTTTTCTTCGTTGATGCCATTAAACTTTGGAATTACTTACCCATAAATCTTAAACTCATCACAGAAAAAACAGTTTTAAAAATGAACTTTTTAATTTAATTACTAGAAATAATTTAATTTCTAGAAACAACTAATTACTACTTTTCTATACCTTCTTTATTTTCAGCCTATTCTTTTCATCTTTTGCTATACCAACTAGATAGCCACATATATATTTTTCTTTAACTACTATATGTTTAGAATATGTACCATAATCTTAAGTTTTTAAATTTAAATTATTTTTTTTTGTAAATGATACTATTTTAAAATTTGTTATTATGACATTCATTATGTGATACCCTTTGAACCATAAAAGAATTTAATTCTTAAGGTTCTTATACTGCAATTTTTTACTTAAAAAATAAAAAATAAAAAAATAACACAAAGTCAAAATGGTGAACTATAACACAGGTCAACAGCAAAAAAAGGCTTGACTAACCACTATATAGATTTGATGCATCATGGCTGCCTAAGTACAAAATGGTAAAATTTTTCAATTTTATGGATAATTTTTTTTTTAAAAATTTTTTAAGTAAAATTGACAATATTTTGAGACATTTCTCCACTTATGTTGTAATAACTCAAAAACAACTAGTCCGATTTTGTCAAATTAAATTTACAAAAATTAAGGTTTACAATATCTTTAAACAACGTGTACAAATTTTTTTAATGCGATCAATAGTTTCAAAGTTATGAAACAAATTGTTAGCAAAAAAAAAAAAAAATGCTAAAAAAAAAAAAAAATTTGAAAAACAAAAATCTGGAAAAAATCGAAAACTGCAAAAAATATTACTTTTTATTTTTTTGTAGTAAGCTACATATCATGCGAATTAAACTAGATATGGATCATAAAAATCGATGCATGCTTTACATTTTTATTTACAATTAATTGAAGGTATCGCATATTTACAAGCACTGTAGAAAATTGTACCTACTATATAATGAAAATGCAGAACATAAAAACTCAGGTGCATTTTACGACACGCATTTTGGCAAAACCCCTTTGGGAAAAACCTCTATGACATTTTTATGATTCTAATAATTAAAAAAAAATAAGTAATAAACAAAAGATTGTTTAATTTTTCCGATTGCGGTAGGATAGTAATAAAACCCTCATAAATGTGCGTGTACGCTGAAGTGCTCTTATTTTCCGTTAGCTAAAGAAGATAAAGTATGATGAACATAAGTGGGTAATTTGTGTTGATCTTAAGATGGTAAATTTCCTCTTAGGCCAACAAAGCGGCTTTACAAAATATCCTTGTTTTATATGTTTATGGGGCAGCAGAGCTAAAAACAGAACATTGGAAGAGAAAACAATGGCCTTCTAGGGAAACACTAGTTCCAGGTACGCCAAATGTTATAAATGTGGCTCTAGTGCCCCGAGATCGCATCATATTACCCCCTCTTCACATTAAACTTGGTCTGATGAAACAATATGTTAAAGCACTTAACAAAGATAGTGAATGTTTCCAGTATATTTCAAGGAAGTTTCCCAATCTAAGTATGGAAAAGCTGAAAGCAGGCATATTTGATGGCCCACAAATTCGCAAATTGGTGAACGATACTGAATTTGGCAGTTCAATGTCAGAAATTGAGAAGAATGCATGGGATTCGTTTGTATGGGTTATTCAAAATTTCTTAGGAAATAACAAGGGTGATGATTACGTTGCGCACGTTGAAGAGATGTTAACTCACTTCCAGAATCTTGGATGCAACATGAGCATCAAAGTACACTACCTGCACAGTCACTTAGATCGTTTTCCTGAAAATCTAGGAGACTTGAGTGAAGAACAGGGCGAACGATTCCACCAAGATATCCGGACATGGGAGGAACGATACCAGGGTCGCTGGGATGCACACATGATGGCTGATTTTTGCTGGAGTATTCAGAGTAACACTTCGTTATTCAACAATAGTAGAAAATCGACTAAAAGAAAATTTCAGAGTTTGTAGTTTATAATACATATTTATTTATTTATTTTCTTGTTTTATTTATTATAATAAATGTGAATAATAAAATATAAATTTTCTACTATTTAATTTATTTATTTATTTACATTTAAGCTCATCCAACACAAATGTCTTTCCGAAGAATAGAATCAGTATATTCTAGTTAGGGTTTTGCCAAAAAATACACGAATGTTACTATGTAATGCATTTTTGATGTGAAAATTTGTACATAGCATGGGAAAATGTTTTCAAAATTCAATCAATCGAAAGAAGAACATTAACTACTCAATTTTATGTATATCAGACAAAAAACTAATATTTGGTGAAAATGAGCGAATTCACTTAATTGTGAATAAATTCGAAAAAAATCAATCGATTTTTATGATCGATATCTCATTTTGTTCCTATTACATGTGGCTTTGCGATAAAGCAATAAATCTGAACGATTTTTTGCCGTTTTCGATTTTTTATGATTTTTTTTAAAACAAAAAAATTTGCTATTTTCACGTAAAAAAATATTTTTTCCCTCAATTTTGTATTATAACTCCGAAACTACTGAGCCGATTGAAACGCAATATATTAACGGATTAAAGGCTATGTAAATTTCAGTTTTTCTAAATTTATTTGAATAATATCGGACTAATTTTTTTTTAGTTATCATTAATTATGTGGAGAAACGTCTAAAAAAATTTATAATTTTACTTAAAAATTTTTTAAAAAAAAACCTCTCTATAGAATTTCAAAATTGAACCATATTTGTACTACTGGGACCAC
>CM037853.1:145514333-145538612 GCA_021234595.1 Delia radicum | reverse complement strand
GGTCATTTTTGACCAATGTCTGCTGTAGAGTGCATGTCCAAAAATTAGTGAAATTACATTTAAAGTCCTTTCTACACAGTGGTTGTAGTTGTATTGATTTTTTTTAACACAGTTTCAAAAAATTTGTAAAATGAAAAATATACTTGTGTGGCCAAAAATTATAATTTTTCATAACTTTTTTAAATTGTGAACTGTAAGCATTTTTCACAACTAAACTGTTAACCAATTTTATACCACTCACCGATCCCGTGGGAATTTGTTGACGAAATTTGGTAGAAAGATGTAATGGTGTCTCAATAAGTTACTTATGTAATGGTGTCTCAATTAAGTTTAACGGGCTAAGATTTTTTTAAATTATAATTTTTATTTGTTTAAAGCAAATATCTATCAAATAGTAATACACAATTTGATCGATCGGATTTTCCCGATTTTTGAGAATTTTTTTAAAATATTCCTATTTTTAGACAATTTTTCAAAATTGTACATGGCAATACTGGAGAATCAATTTTTTGTTTGTTGAAGAAAATAGCTACATTTCTACATTAAAAAAGAAAATGAAGTAATTTTCTGAATATTAAGTTTTTAAAAAGTACATATTGCACAACATTCAAAAAATTTTCACACGGTCTTCTTTCTAAAAATTAATAATTTTTCAAAAAAGTGCTACAATAAAATGTCAAAAATGTTATTTGTTAATAAATTATATAGCAACCCTGGAAAAATATTTAGTTTACAATTTTTTTAAATTATTTGTGTAGCAAAGACCACAAGTGTTTACATGCTTTTTACTGCGTTATTATATCTCCCTCCCATTCAAAATTAATGGATATTAAAGCAAAGCCAGTGTAAAATAGGTTGAGGCTACTTTAAAAAAGTTTGCTATCTCTTATTTCGTAAAGTATTAGCAATATTGCTTTTTCTTAATCCATTACACAATAAGGTTTTGTTGGTAGATAAACCAAAAAAAGAACAGACGTGTCAAAAAAATAATTTTTAAACTCAGATAACTTTTAAAGTAGAGGAGATAACGTATAATATATAACCACGTTATCTTACAACGTACATTACTCCAAGCCAATTTTTAAAATAATCCCTCACTTAAAAAGTTGGAAGCACCAAACGATTAGAGTTAGACAACTTTAACTACTTGTAAGTACCTACACTCTGTAAAAACAGGACAATATTTCAAAATATTAACATATATTTTATAATTTCCAATTTGGTTCATACCGATCGGATCAATAGTTTAGAACTGTGATGCCAGGTATTTTTTTACAAATCCCCTAAATTGTACAAAAAAAACACAGATTATCTGTACTACCAAAGAAACCCCCTTTAAAAATATTTTTTCATGAGATCTGCAAAATTTTTAAGTTTTAGATTTAAAATATATTTGATATATTTACTAGCAAGCTAAAAAAAAGTTTACATAAACGCAAAGAATTAAAAGAAACCCAATCATCGAACAAAAAAATTTGTTTATGGGGCAAAATTACACCTTTAATCAGTTTTTACACCCAAAATTCCCCCCTAACAAATTTCTACGCCCTAAAATCCCACTAAATCTAGTGGGTAAGCCCTAACTTGGCAACACTGGTTTAGAAGGTCTATATTTATTACCATTATATTTTTTAAATACTCCTCTGTGCACTATGATGTGCAATTTAGAGGTATATTCAGATTTTCACATTTCTCTGTTAAATTGGGAACCGCTGCTCTCAACTTGATAATTTGTATTCTTAAAAAACAATCTTTTTTGTTAAAAGTTTGTCATTTTCGACCAATGTCTGAGGTGAAATTACATTTAGCCTCATTTTTACAATGTCCCGTTAGTTACTTAACTGGGACTTCAACTGACACATTTTTTGTTGTTTCCCATATAAATTTTCAATTTACCTGTTTGTTAAATTTAAACTGGACATTCAGTAATCGGGAATTAGAAAGATACAAAACATTTTAGCTATCTTGCATAAATGGCAATTAAAACTAGCAATGACTCTAAATTTGTTGCACTGTGTACTATTTTGGATTTTATATACAATGTTTTAGTTATATTTATTACAACTTCAGCAAATGAATTAAGTAAGAAAATAATTCATATATATTATAACACAATTTAATTTAAAATCTAGAAATAAAATTAAGTTTTTGTATTAATTAAAATGATTTACTAAAAAAAAAAAAATGGCCACAAAACCTTCATTTTTACAACTACTACTAAGATAATATACAAAGGGAACCAATAAAACAAATTATTGCACATTTAAAACAAAAGGGAACAAAATTAACCCTAATAACTACATAAGGATATTTTTTAAAAATATTAAAAAAACAAATTCAAAACTCAATGAAAATTAATGTTAACATAAAAAATAATTTTATTTGTATTTAAAAAAAGAAATCTTAACATTAATGTTAATGTTAAAGAAAATGATGAATGCGTAATAGTTACACTTAAAAAAAAAAACAATCAAAATTATAGCATTATTAAACAAATAATTGTCAATTCTCTTTTTTAACTCTAAATGTTAAATAGAAAAACTATCTTAGAAATATTATTAAACTAAATGAAAAAAACCACTTTTGCATATCCTTTATAATTAATTTCAAATAAAACATACTATAAGTATAAAAACTACTTTAAAATATAAAACTATCTAAAAGTATACTTAAAATTTTCTATATTCTTAACTATACATGGACAATCAAAAACTACAAAAAACAAAACTTAAAATTTAACTATTAAAACTATAATATTATACAAATATTTTAAATTAAAGACAAATATTTACATTAATTACATAAATTCTTTATTAGTATACACTAGACATGGGAAAATGCGGTCCAGAACGAATTTCGTGCTCCCTATAACAATGTCAAATCCAAAAACCCCCCAAACGAAAAACAAAATAAAAAGACAGTTTATTATATATAATTTAACCCTATAAAGCCCAAATGAAATCTGTTGAAAAAATGTATTTATAGAAGAGGCAAAGGCGTCACAAAGGATAAAGTGAAATCAAAATTGAGAAAAGCTTAAAGATATTCTTGTAAATTGCTAAACAGAAAAAAGTGAAAAACAGTTTCCCTAATCATTCCATTTCGAAATTTGGCATTTTAAAACTTGATTCATAAGGTTTAATAAGTTCCTGAACAAATACAAAATACTTATAATACATATCATATGACTATTATCAAACATTTTTAAAATTAAAATCTTTCCTTTGCCAAAAATGTTGCCAACATTTAATTTTTTTCATTTGCGTCAAATTTAGGGAATTTAAAGAATAATGAAATTATATGATTAGAAAAAACTTTTGTTCCTTAATTTCGAAATTTATTTAGCTTTCAGAAAATAATTTTATTTTAACTATTGAAAAAAGAGTTCCAGAGAAAATAGCAAATATCAATGTGTCCTCATAAAAACTTAAGCCCAGTAAAAAAATCATTTATTTCTTAATAATATGAAAATTGTATTTAGCGGAATGGTCCTTGCAGCCAGTGATGCCAACTTGGTGCTTTTGGCAAAACACAAAAAAGCACTAAATTGTTGCTTTTTGTAATTTATCGTTAGTGCTTTTAGTGCTTCTTACTAATTTCGTTTTAAATACCAGCACTTGTTCAAAAATCTCTAAAACTGCAGTAAAAAATATCGACAATTTTTTAATTTAATTTTTTTTTCAATCTTAAGGACAGTTTTTCACTTTTCGTCACATTTTTAATGATTTGTTGAATTTATAAGAAAATCCCTTTTTATTTTTTGCAAAAAGTTTGGCAGATATTTTGGCAAAAGAACGATAAAAAATACTTGACCACACACTGAAATTGTCGGTTTCTTTATTTTAGCACGAAATCCAATCTTACAACTTTTTTATAGTTAACTTGAGTTTATTTCTTTGACTTGGTGAACAAATTAAAACAAAATTGTGGCTTTTTTTAGTCATTTTTAAGCAAAAATAACGCTTTTTAAAATTTTAGTTGCTCTTTTTGCTCTCCGAAATTTGTCACCACTGCCTATAGCACTTAAATTTGGTAACACATTTAAATTTTTTTCATACTTCCTTTAAAGGAAAGCTTTTTTTTATTTTGATGTGTTTAGTATAAATTCAAATTTTTAAAGGAATTTAGTTTTTAAAAGGATAAATCCGAAAAAAGAAATTTTGAATATTCTAACGGGTTCTTTTAAACACACTTGAACATTTTGACATGCTAATTCTATGTTGAATTTATATCCATAAAAAATTAAAAGATTTTGATGTACTTCTAAAAAAACTGGTCCATAATATATTTTCCACTGGGTCAGGGATAGAAAAGGAAAGGCCTCAATTTTAACTTAAACTATGGATTTAAGAGAGCACGTCCTTAAACAAATATTTCACAGCTTTTCACTGCTGATTTTTGTTGATTTGTTTAATGTAGTGCGGCCCTCCGTCAAATTGTGAAATACCAAATTTGGCCCTTTAAAACATTTACGTGGCCACCTCTGATGTATACTACAAAAACTTTCCTAATGTAAACATTTAATTTGTTAATTTTGAAAGTAGCGTAAAGGCTGAATTAGTCAGACGCAAACTTCAGACGTTACACCCAGAGAAAAGCTGAGAAAAGTTTCAAACATTTCATAAATATTTATGAAACATTTCATAAACAACAAGAATTATAATGACCATATCATGGGCTTTCTGAACTTAATTATACAAAAAAATAATGAAATCCTTACGGATACAACCTATAGTAAAGCATTTCATAAATATGATGGAACTTATATCCTTTTATTGAATGTTTTATAAATATTATGAAACGATACATTGAACCAAAATCTATGAAATATTTCATAAATATGACCCCCTTTTTAACGCCTAAACAACATATCCAAGTTTCATTCAAATCTAGGGATTCATAACTGTGTACTATACAATTTTGAAAGCATATAAAATTGTTATAAAAATATGTAAAATCGACAAAAAAATGTTATGCAAATTAAAAGCTGAAACATAATTAGCTTAAGTGATTTAGTCAGGTATTGGAATAAAACAAAAATTCAAATTTTTTAAATTTAAACAGTTGTATTACTAAATATTTGTTGCATGAAAATACCTGACTTAAGTCTCTTTAGCCAATTATGTTTCAGCCTTAGAACGTTTTATGTATCGTTTAAAGCTGCTTAGTGTCGGAGTTTAGAAAATATTACTTGAAATTCAGAAAACATCAATTGAATTTTAAAATTTTAATTTCAAATTTAGAAAACATCAATTAATTCAGATTTCGTATTTGAAATTCAGAAAACATCAATTAAACGTCAGGAACATCACTTTAAATTCCGAAAATATCAATTGAAGTTTAGAAAATATCATTTGAAATCCAGAAAATACTAATTAAAATATAGAATACATCAATTGATATTTGGAAAATATCAATTCAAATTTTGAAAATGTTAAATGAAATTCAGAAAATATGATCTGAAAAATATCATCAGAAAATAATAAATGAAATTGAAATGAAAGTTTTCTGAATTTCAATTGATGTATTCTGAATTTTAAGTGATATTTTCTGAATTTCAACATTCACGCTCATGTTTTTCAACTTTTGTGACGGTCGAACTGTTAATCTGTTGAGGGCACATCAACGCGACATGGTGGCATGTACAGAATTACAACATTAACGAACCATTGTTTTAAAATGTTTATTCCATGAAGAGGCGTTAGTGCCCGGTACAAAAAACAACAAAAATTTACAAACTTATATTATATATATATATATATATATATATATATATATATATATATATATATATATATATATAGTTATTTGCCAATAAGATACATGTTGAATTTATATCTCAAGTGTTGGGAGATTTTTTTATTACCAAATGGAATCCAAAAGTTGAAAGCCCAGAACAAAACAAAAAATAAGAACAAAACAAAAATTTCTTTGTACATATATAAGTTTGGTTTGTTTACTTTTCAAGCAATGGATGTTTGTAAACACAATTTTTTTTCATGACACTGCCCAATGCAAAAAGTAATGGCGTCCAAACTAATAATTTTAGCCAATTTGACGAAATTTAGTCAATTTGATGAAATTTAGTCAATTTTACTTCTTAAGAGGATGTAAACTTGACGAAATTTTGTTGATTTGAATAAAATTTGATAAATCTTAAAAAAAAAATTGACAAAATTTCATTAAAGATCTACAAATTTGGTTCGGTGTATTAACTTATTTTAAGTAAATATGTGATGTATCGAAGTAAAAGTTATGTTAACAATAAATACAAAAATGTACTGTTTTTTTTTTTGAAAAGTACTTGTTTTTTTTTCATCAATGTACTTTTTTTCACTTTTCAAATATGGCAACCCTAGAGCCAAATCTCATCGATGTCCAACATACTACAGATGCGTCCGTCAGTATAGGTCTGACAACGCTAATGTATAGTCAATGTGTCATCCTGGGATTCAGACCCCATTTAGATCCTATTGCCCTTCTACAGACGGCCCACGATATGTTTGCCCTCTTCACCCTTTCCTCAATATGATAGTTTTCTATCAAGAACAACTCCCAGATACTAGACCCTATCGGAGATGTGAACCGTTTTTTCCAGGAAGATAGGTTCATCAAAATCAATGATCTTCCTCTTCCTAGTAAAAAGGCATATTTCAGTTTTGTTTATTTTGTTTATTGTTTGATTGACATTTTGGCCAAGGGGGTAGCCCAGTTGTACGCCAGTTCAAGTGCTTAAGATGCCCTCCTACATAGATATCCAGGATTCTGCCCCCTTAAAAGTATCGCCACATCGTCTGCGTAGCAGACAGGTTGGAAACCTTCACTGGATAGAATCCTCAAGAGACTATTAATCGTGGTCACCCATAGGAGTGGAGATAGGACCCCCCTGAGGAGTTCCACGGTTACCCCTGTCTCTGATCCCTATGCCATTTGCCTCGCAATTTATCCACCTATTCCCTAACATATGACCGACCAAGGCTACTATTTCCCGGTGAATGTCAAACTGGTCTAGAGACTGGATAAGCACATTAGTCAATACATTATTAAAAGCCCCTCTATATCAATAAAAATTGCCAGAGTGAAGCAGTTCAGATCAAAAGATCTCTCCAAATGACAAACCACCTCGTGAAGAGCCGTTTCCACTGAACGCCCCTTCAAGTAGGCATGTTGTCCAAACCTAAGTAATTCTCTAGGAATTTGACCCTTAACCATCATTCATTTATCGGCCGATAAGCCTTTGGATTAGCATAACTCTCCTTTCCCGGTTTAGGTATGAATACAACTTTTGCCTCCTGCCATAACCTTGGAGTGTAAGCGAATTTTAGGCACGCAGTGAAAATGTTTACCAGACCAATCCATGCTCTGCTGTAGTAGAGCTGGAAAGATCTCGTCCGGTGTCAAGCATTAATACTTCGCTTAAAAATTATCAAACAAACGATCTAACGAACGATTGTACAAAATTGTCAAAGATCTATTGAACTAGAAGAGTGGCCTAGTTCATTCCGGTCAATGTAACTAGTCTAAAGGTAGGTGAATGTTATTTCCCTTACACGGCGACCACATTAGATTGGATATATTATGTGGATATATTATATGCGCGCATATTTATATCATGTCGTCTCATATTTTTTATTTTTAGTTAAGTAAAGACGTCCGTTTATTCAATCAATTTTTAACTATGCGATTAAAAATTAATTTTAAATTGATTTATAACAGTTCAAAAAATGTTAATACACTTTTTCTTCTAGTATTTTTTTAATTTTAGACGTTTAACTTTTATTTATTTATTTGTTTGCAATCTTTTATGTATGTGTGTGTATATATTTTGACAGCTCATATCATGATATTGTTGTTTAGAGATGTATCATACCAGCACTATTTTGATAACAGATATAATACTAACAGTAACAGTAATGTGTGGTACACACGTAAAATAATTTTCTCTGATATTGAATTTGAAGTTTGCTGACAGAAAAATATCAAAGTTAATATCTAGTGAGGACACCATGTTATGACGACTTTATTTTAGAAGGATTGAGTTTGATTTTTATTGAAGATGAAGACACTTAAACAACTCCTAAAAATTAAATATTTCAGGTGTTGCACTATTTCAAGGCAGAACGGATTTGCCATTTAGCTTGATTTTGAAAAATTACCTAAAGTTCTTAAAAAATTACATAAAGTTCTTAAATTAATTCTCAGATAACCACAGAACTGATACATTTTTTAAAAGTTTAAAAAACTGTAAATATGATTAGCAATATGCCAAAATCGACTTTTTGCGAAAAAGAACTTATTATTTATTATTTATTAATAGATTTTTCATTTTTACATATTCATATTAAGATAAGTTTCATGATTCTTAGAATCTATATTTGGCGTAACATTATAGTTGTATGCCAGATTGGCAATATTACTAGAATTATATAATTTTTTAAATGCAATATAAATTATAATTTTATTTGTTTTATATAAAATTAAAAAAAAGGATTAATTTTTCTCAAAAATTGAATTCATTAATTATCATTTTTCTATATTTTAAACATGTGTCTATGTATTTGTACAAGTTGTAGAAATTGGAGCCATTTAGGATTAACAGCACTTCCTCTGAGTTAAGTTGAGTTTTACCAAAATAATTTCGTCTAAGTCCATTATATATTGGACAGTTTCCAATAAAGTGGAATGTATTTTCCAGTTCATTTAGGTTACAAAGTGAGCATATTCTAACTGTGTCGTTTCTGAAGCATCTAGCATTTAGATCAAGTAAACCACCTCTCACTTTAATTAATAGGCATGTAATGCGCGATGAAAAATTTGCCGCCAGGGATGGTGTGACATTATAATTTAGTTTTGAGTATAGATCATGAAATTGCGAATTTGTAGCTTTTAAAACATAATCCTCACGCTCTTTTGATTTTAAAAGATTTAAAATTGGTTTCCAATAAACGCATAATGGGGGTATTAGCATTGTCTGGGGTAAATTCTACCATTTGACATATATTAGCCCACTCTTCCGCCCATAATACCTTTTGAGATATGATCTTATCAGCAAGGATTCGAGGTAATCTATGATGATTCATATTTAAAACTTTATTTATGTAATCAAAGTGTAATTTCAAAGTGGAAATAAATAATGAGTCAAATCCGGTTTCCAAATATAACATATAGTTGGGAGTTGAGTCTGGAAGGTATAACATCTTTTTGATAAAGAAACGGAACAGTTTTTCAACATCATCATATTTTTGATATCCCCATACTTGTGCCGCATAGAACATAATTGACCTGGAAGCTGCATGAAATATTTTTAATTTGTTGTCTTTTGAAATCTGAGGATGACTTATGTATTTAGACCACGTAGAGTTAATTGCTAGTCTTGAAGCAGATAGTTTGTTGTTTAAATTTTTTTTGAAGGACATGTTAAAATCTATATCTATACCGAGATATTTGTAGCTGTTCACAATCTCTATATCTTCATCTCCAAAATGTCAGTTCAAGTTTGAAGAAATTCTTGTGCCAGTACGAAAAACTAGAATTTTTGATTTATCAAGGTTAGCTTTTAAGCTCCACGTTCTGCAGTAATTATATAAAGCGTCAATCATGAGTTGCAATCCATTTGGAGAATCAGATAAGATAACAATATCGTCAGCGTAGAGGAGAATTTTTACATTTATGTCGGCAACATTCACACCACCAGGTAACACATCTGCTAAGTCATTAATGTATAGTGAGAATAGTATGGGGCTTAGTATACACCCTTGTTTGACACCTAATCCAACTGTAAAAGACTCTGAGTAAGAGGTGCCATCCCAGATACGGCTTTCTGTATTCTCGTATAAGCACTGCAAAATTCTAATTATTTTTGACGACAGACCAAGACACGATAATTTGTAAAAAATACTATTTCTGGGGATCATGTCAAAAGCACACGAAAAGTCAACAAAGAAAGCAAAAGTATTTTTACCATTAAGCTTGTTGAGATTAACAATGTTTACCAGATTAAAGATATTGTCGACTGTTGAGTAATGCTTTCTGAAACCGGCTTGATATTCATTTAGTATGTTATTATTATCAATCCATTCAGTAATTCTATTTAATAGAATAGAATTAAATATTTTACATAATGTGTCAATCAATGATAAACCACGGTAATTTGATGGCAGATTTGGATCTCCTTTTTTAAAAAGCGGAATTAAAATAGATCTTCGGAAGCTTGACGGTATTTTTTCTTGTAAAAATATTTTGTTAAAAAGAGATAATATTTCGTTAATAAAACAATTGGGAGCGTTTTTATAAAATTCGTAGCTTATTCCATCTTCGCCAGGAGCTTTGTTTGTTTTTAAATTTTTAATAACTGAGTAGATTTCGCAAAATTCAAAAGGGCGAATCCAAAATAGCATCTATATAATAGGGCAAGGACCAATTTATTGTATTAATATAATCACAATTTTGCAGCATCGAGCTAAAGTGCAATAAAAAGTCATCAGCAGATAAGTTACCTTTAATTTTAGTAGAGCGAGCTTTCAGAGAATTTGAAAGCTTCCACCATTCACTGCTGCATTTTACTAAATTCAATTGGTTTAAGTTTTTATTATATAACTCTAGTTTTTTACTTCTACATAGATTAATATATTTCGATTTAGCTATATAATAACGAGATTTGTTTATAGTTGTGTGCTTTTTTCTATATAATCTTAGTCTCTTTAACATATTTTTTCTATAGCGTGCACACTGCCAATCAAACCATTTTTGACGGGGTTCAAAAACCTTTTTACTTGCACTTCTCCCATTAGCTTGCTTAATTTTGGCTTTTACTAATTCCACCATTTCATCCACAGATATATTATATTGCCTATTGTCATTATTGTTAACATTGACCAGAGAATTAAGATTATCAGCATATCTAGAAGCCATTTTATCATTCCAGTGTAATTTTTGAAGGGAAGGATTTTTATTCCTGTTAGAAGTTGAGCAAAGGGACTTTATTGTTAAACATAGTGGCATATGGTCGGAGTATGGTTTCATTGCAACAGAGAATGTATCAACATATTGAAGAAAACTATGAGAACAAATACCATAGTCAATAACAGTACTACCCCTTCCACCATAAAAAGTGTATTCCCCTTGTACATCATTTGCCGTCCTTCCATTAAGCACTATACCGCCGAAATTTTCAATTAAATTTAATAATTTTCTTCCTTCTGAATTTAAATGTTTGTCTTTTAAAGATCTTACTTCACAGAAGTGAGGCAAATCTTGCAGAAAGTTGCTGTCCAAAACTTGTGCATCACCGATTCTACCATTCAAATCTCCTAATATACAAAAATTTATGGGATTTAATTCGAGTAAAAATTCTTCAAGTTTTGCGAAATCATTTTTCCAATTCGAGCAGTTCAGATATCTTCGAATTAAGTAAAAAGTTGTTTCTTCAAATTTAGCAGTTAATATTGAGTTGTTGTAAATATTAGTAAACTTTAAACTATATTGTTTTTTCAATTCATTTCTAAATCCATATAAGCAGCCACCACTAGCACGGCCGGCACTGTGGGTTTTCTTAGCAGAGATCCAATGTAAGCAGTAATTTTTAAAAAAAGATGAAAAGTGAAGTTGCCTTTCAGCTATTACATGGGTTTCAAAGAGGAAAAATATATCGAATTTATTGACATAAGAGATAAAATTTCCAAAGTTTAAAGAACTTTTTTATTGTTGAAAATGGTTCTTTAGAGTATCAGAAGCAACTTTTGTTCCGTTACCGTTATTTTTAGGTTCTTGAAGAAAATCAAAATTTTGACCGTTAAATTTCCAGAATTCGACCAAATGTTGTTTGGCAACTTTGTACAAAATCATATGGCGAGTACTTTTGCAGAACATATGAACTCAAAATATTTGCAAATACAGGGTGTTTTGATGCATTTTTTAAAAGAAATGAATTTTACGCCATCTAGCGGCAATAATTTGTACTAACAAAATTCAACAATTAGAAAGGTAATTGAATACCTCTCCAACAAAAAAAAAACTTGAAAATCGGATGAAAAATAACCGAATGAGAAAGAAAAGATCTATAAGATAGTATCAAATTTATATTAAAATATGTATGTAAATTTTATTAAATTGATCATTAAAGTTTACATTTTTAGTTTTGCGAAAAAAATTTTAGTTATTTTACTAGAATTGTATTTAACAGAAATCTTTATTATTTATACTTTTAAAAACATCAAGTTATTTTATTATTTAAATTTTTAGAGATCTACATAAGAGTGCAAATTCTTTAGCTTTTCTTTGAGTTGGGACTCTAAATCCAAATTTGCTGTTTGCCAAACTTCTTCACCGTGATAGTTATAATTTAAACCTCTCAACATGTTTATTTGCTTTTTAAGAATTTTTATCCGATTACTCTGTACATCGACATAAGATAGTTCATTTAATAAATTAAATAATTCCATAGGCTCATTCACATCAAGCAAATTTAGAAATAGGACTTTACTCTCCGTACGTCGTTTTTTTTACTTGTTGTTTGCTCTCCATCTCTTCCAATTTCTTTATTCGTTCCTCAGCATTCCATTTTTTATTTTGCTGAAAAACCTTTTTCATTATTTTCACACCATTTTCCATATCTTGCTTCGTTGGATAGAACTGCAAAATATCGAAAAGGAAGTGAATGCATTTGTTTTGCCGGGCCTTTACTTGCTGACATCTGGTGTATATTTCTTTATGAGGTGCCATATCCTCGTTCCTCTTCGCCATCGCATGACCCAGAAACTAATCCTTACCTAATTTGTATTACAAATTAGGTAAGTTCACTTTGCGGACTTTGCTTGTAAATTACATGAAAACCCAACGATATAATTCAATTCTTATGGCGGCATCGCATTCAGGAGGTCATAATACATAAGGATTGGTGGGTCTGGTTTCTGGGTCAGAACCTTTTTATATTTTTGTGAGGCTGTGTAATTCATAAGCACGCAAAGGTGACGGCTAAAATATCTACTGCCGCTTTATCGCAATAGTAAATGAAATATAAGTATATTTACTTATCACATGGAAAGGAATTTTGTTTCCCAAAGTGAAAACAGTGTCTATGTTCTTAATAACTAATGTATAACTAATTTCAGTAGCATAAATTTACGTTTTTTTTAAATTCACCCTGTTTTTTTAATCAATTAATAAAATTTGTCGAAAATAGGCTGTACTGTTTGTAATACGGCACAAATTCGGCTGAATATTATGCCTTGGGAGACAACATAGTTGTTGATGACTAAAATATCTAAAATTCTGCCGTGGTGCTTGAAGATAACATTCCTACTTCAAAAGTTATAAGTGAATGAAGGTCAAAAACCCCAATTTTTTTCATTTTTTTCGCCTTTTTTTACATTTTCCTAATTTTTTTGTAAACGAAAAATGCGATCGCCAAGCACCACTGCAGAATTTTAGATTTTAATGTCATTAACAACTGTGTTGCATGGCAAGCCATAATATTCAGCCCAATTTGTGCCGCGCTAAATGTTAGAAGTAGTATTTTCTTACTTCCAAGTTTTGTTGTTGCCACTTTGTTTTTTTCAGTGTATTATTCCAACAAAAACCAAAAATGGAAGATTACTACCCAAACTAACTATTCAACACATAAAAACATTGATTTTGTAGCTATTAACATAAATAATGCGTTAAATTCATAAAAAGTCAAAAAATCCAAGTTTTAAGGGCCACCCTAAATATCCGTTTTAGGACAAGTGAGGGGCATTCTAATAAGCAAGTAGGGTACCTGACTCTACCCCCGAAACATATAAAATCATTCGGGATTAATAGCTTGAAAATGAAAAAGTTGTTTTTTTTGGCATATTGCTAAATATGATTGAGAAAAATTGCTCTAAAGTTCATACAAAAAAGTTTCTAGGTATATTTAAAAACCTATGGATTTCCTCGGACCACAACCGATATGCTTTCTTTTATTGTCGTTTGTATTACATTTATTCTATATATATTACTTATGTTCCAAAATTTAGTTGCTTAACATTAAGCTCTTGAAATACTTTTGTATTAAAAAAAATATATAAAAATATATATTTATATATATATTTATATATATATATAAATAAAAAAAGGCGGGCCACTCCCACATAATACATCTGTGGACTTAGTTTCTGGAAAGTATATATAAAAATATACATGAATTTTACTACAGAAAATATCTATTTACAAAGTGAGTGTGGCAGTAGTCTAACTCCTCCCATTTTTGGTGGGAACATTAAAGACTGCATACAAAATTTCAGGTCAATATCAGTAAAATTACATTTTTGTCGTTCTACGTTGGCCAAATGTGACACTGTGCAGCGGATGAGAGATGAAGAGTTTATGGTTTTATTCGTTCACATACAAGCAAATTTGTAATTTGCATTAAAATTGATTAATTAAACCAATGATTTACAGAAAATTTTTGTTTTAAAAAAAGGTTAAATTAAGATATTTATTAAAAATTTTAATTAATTAATTCTGTAATTAAATTATAACATCATTAAAATCAATACATTATAATTTTTCATACATATATTTAAAAGACAATCAATAAAAAATATTTAAAAAAATTACTTTATATTTATTTACAAGACTAATCTCATTTTTTTAATGTAACTAACATAAACACTTTTAAAGTCAAAATTAAAAAACAATTACTTTATTTACATTTTAATATACATTTTTAGAAAACCTAAAAAATAAAATATTTGATGCATATCGTTTTATTAAAGAATATTTTCACCCGATTTATTTTATAAAAAAAATTAAATTAATTTTAGAAGACAAAAAAAAAGTAATAAAAATTAAAGCTCAATTTGGACTGAATTTTTTTATTTATTAAAAAATAAATTATAGTAAATTTGTTATTTAAATATGTTACATATTAATTAAGTTTTATTTAAGACACACACATACACAAATTTGAGCTTAAACAATTGATTATTATTGTAAAAACAAAATACTATATTTTAAACTATTTTAACTAGTAAATTTTGTGATGTCTTCAATAAATTTATTTTCTCTTTAAGGAAATCTGTATAAACAATCAGTTCTACTTATCTCTATTAAAATTCAATTTTTAAAATTTTATCTTTATAATGCACTTTTAACACTCAAATTTAAAATCTACACGCAGAGAAAAAAATTTCATCAATTTGATGATATTGTTTCATAATTTGTCATCAATTATTCATCATGTTTATGAAAGTTTAATAAAAATGTATGAAAAATGGTTCATATGCCTTCATCATTTTATAAAAAACTTTCATAAACTTGCTGAGAAAAAATGTTTGTTTTTTATTGAAATTTTTATTTAAAATTTAGAAAATATCAATTGCAATTAAAGACTGAAACATAATTGGTATATGTGACTTAAGGCGAAATTTGGAAATACAATTATTTGAAATAAAAAAATACAATTATTTCATACCAACACCTAACTTAAGTCACTTCATCCAATTATGTTTCAGCCTTTAGACATTTTAAAACTAAAAAACTACCAGAAGTTTTTTTAAACATCAACTAAATTTTACTTGATGTGTTTCCAATTTTAAACACAATATTTTGAATATAATATGAAACGTTTATGGAACGTTTCATAATATTTATGAAACATATAATAAAAATGTATAAAACTTTAATTAAAATTTGTGAAACTACTTCATTCTATTTATAATACATTTAATAGCATTTATGAAATATTTCATAAAAATTTATGAAACTTTTTAATCATATTTATTTATTTATGAAACAGCTTCATCATATTTATAAAGTGTTATATTGGACGAAAATCAACGAAGTTTTTTCATCATATTTATGAAGATTTTCATAAATATGATAAAGCTTTTTTCCTGAGTGTATCTACAATTTTTTTTTGAAAATTATACCATCAATATCACATAATTGTTTTAAAAATAATGAAATTTTATTATACAATTTTGAAAATGTTTTATGTCACACAAATACTTAAAATACCTTGAGAAACAATAAAATCAAAAACAAAAATATATATAATTAATGTAAAAAAAAACTTGTACTTTACGTACGTAATTGATCTCTGGAAGTATTGTACTAAAATATTTGTGAAATATATTACAAACATATTAACAAATGAAAATTATTATAAACCAAAAACAATCTTATTTGAAATAAATAAAACAAACAAGTCAAACATTTTGTGTAGTATATTGTATGTACGTATGAATACTGAATGTAGAATTTTAAATTATGACATCCTATTATTATTATTTAATGCATTTATTAAAAAAAAAAAAACAAATTGTAACAGAAATACACTTTTATTGTTCAAACAAAAAAATATATCAAATTAATTAAACAGAATAATAAAGAATTAATTGTTAAATGTCCGCAACCGTTTTTTATTTGTTTGCCCACAATGAGACTCTTTTGTGGGGTTCCATCATAGGGAAAGGGGAAAGGGAAAAAAGGAAAGCAAAAATTAAGATGAAAATGGACAAAGGAAAATGGTTTCAAAATTTAAAAGTTGTTTCTACTTTAACAACACGATATTTCCACAAAAATCTACCGTGTAAGTGCATCTTAGGAAAAGTGCACACACAAAAAAATGGGGATATTTGTTAAAAAAAAAATGTATAGTATTACCATGTATAGCAGTGACGTTCCGTCTAAGGTGTTGAGGTGTTCTCTGAACACCCTTAACTATTTTAATAATCATGTAAATTTTTTATTTTTATAATTTTTCAAAAATATTTCAAAATATTTCAGCAACATACTACATATACACCATTTATTCATTGTTTTAATCTATATACAATTGTGTTTGTATATTTTTTTATTCACTGTGTTCAAACTGTTAAAAGAACCAAAACAGCAATAGCACATGTAACAAAAAACGAATACAATAATTTTCTAAGCTACGTGATCAACATTGTTGCTAGTAATTCAAACTAGAATGTATGGATTTGTTCAATAACAGGCAGAGAAACAAATTTTCTATGCATAATCAAATGTATATTTAGAAAGTTGCAAAAGAAATACACGTTAAAATGTTCAAAATGACGCACATTGGGTTGAAATGGGTCCAAAGTGGCGCTTAATTGAAATTTTAGAATTAAGTTTTTGCCATAATGATTGGTATCGAATAAAACTAGATAAAATTCGACATCACTATTTAAAATTTGAACCATCTAAGTTGTTTACTTCATCCGTAGTGAGCTGTCAAAGTTAGCTAATTATTGCTGTTTTCTTAAAAAGTGAAAAAATTTAAATTTGATAAAAAGCAGTGCTTATTTTTTTAAATTTAAAATTAATAAAGTTAAACTTGTATGATGGAACCTTCAACTTCAGGTATTTAAGTGTACAAAAAATGATTTTGTGTTTATAAAAATATGTGTGGAAATATTTGTAATATTTTTTAAAAAAAAAAAGCTCTAAAATTGGGGTATTTTCCATATATGATGGACCAGAAGTAACAAAGTAGTAAAGTGCCGGCTTTGAAGTTGTGTTTTTTGAAAAGTATGGGATTTCTACTTGATATTACAAACAAAAAAGTTTGCCTTTTTGTTGTCCCGTTTAAGATATTAATAATTTTATGTAAAAAGTCTTGTTTTCAAAACTCCTTTATTTACCATACCCACAGTGTTTTTGTTGTTACTATTGTCTTACTCTCAATGTTAGCTATTTTTGTTGTTGTTGATATTATTGTCAATATATTTTGGTATTTAATAGAGATGGCTGCGTGAGTGGCGTTTGATCACCTATGTTCACGCGGGTGACCAATTTACCAGAAAAGAATAAAAATTAACACTCAATTCCAGCGAAAAAAATAGGTCTTTTTAATAATTTACCAAATTCACGTGATGGTTTTACATCTTATACTAATTTGCCCGTGCCGAGATAGTCACGCCTATATAATAACTGTTTTCAATTACGTACTTTGGGCAATCAACTTTTTTTTTACCAATGCGTTTGACGTTTAATATTTTTTGAAATTAAACTAACTAATTTAATTTATAAATAATAATGTTTGCGAATAAACTGTTTCACGCGCCAATCTCTATTGCCGTTATTTTTGTGCTTGTTTTTATGTTTTGTTTTTCAGTGGTGTGTTTTGCTGTTTTACAATTTGAAGTTTTTGTAAAGTGCGTATTTTTTAAATAAAGTAGTCGGTATTAGGTAATTGGAAAACCGATTAAACAGTTAAATTAAATAAGAACAAATTTAATATTTTTATGAATAAGCCCCAAAACTATTTTTATATCGCGCCTAGAACTATACAACTTTATGAGAAATACCGCTTTAAATGATTGGAAGGATAAAATCAATTTTCTTAAAATGAAAACCATTAAGCGTATAAACCCCAGCAATATGAGTTTTTTCAACCAAAAATTGTTGCTGAAACAAAACTACAAATTCAGAAAGAGTTTCGTGAAAGAAGAGGTTTAATTGTTGACCAGCCAAAGCCCGGGCTTAGGTAACTCTAACGATGGAAACACCGCTAGACGTTTTTTTTAAAATGCTGAAATATCAGCTGAAATAACAAAAGTGGACCTAACACTAATTAAAAAAATGCACACAATACTTATTGTTGCTTCATGTGGTCACGAGATTAATTGGAAAGTTTTCGTAATTTCGCTCACAACACAGCAAAGTACTTTGTTGAAATATATCCCTGGTTTTGCATGCCTCCCACATTACATACATTTTTAATTCACGGCCCGGAGATAGTACAACAGCCGCTTTTACCAATAGGAGAATTATCAGAAGAAGCTCAAGAAGCAAGGAATAAAGACTTTAAAACCTACAGAGAGCACTTTGCTCGAAAATGCAGCCGGGAAAAGTCGAATGAAGATATTTTTAATAGATTTCTATTAAGTTCAGACCCATTTATATCGAGCATTAGCAGGCAATATGAACAAAAAAAAAGAAAATTTATCGAAGTCAGAATTAGATCTATTAATATTACCAAAAATTTCTCAAGAAAATCGTGATGATGACAACAATGAGAGTGATAATAATGATGATGGTGATGATAGTGATGATAATGATGATAATGATGAATAACGATGATAATGATGATAATGATGATAATGATGATAATGATGATAATGATGATAATGATGATAATGATGATACTGATGATAATGATGATAATGATGATTAATAGATGATAATGATGATAATGATGATAATGATGATAATATAATGCTGATAATGATGATAATGATGATAATGATTGATAATGATGATAATGATGATAATGAATGATAATGATGATTAATGATGATAATGATGATAATGATGATAATGATGATAATGATGATAATGATGATAATGATGATAATGATGATAATGATGATAATGATGATAATGATGATAATGATGATAATGATGATAATGATGATAATGATGATAATGATGATAATGATGATAATGATGATAATGATGATAATGATGATAATGATGATAATGATGATAATGATGATAATGATGATAATGATGATAATGATGATAATGATGATAATGATGATAATGATGATAATGATGATAATGATGATAATGATGATAATGATGATAATGATGATAATGATGATAATGATGATAATGATGATAATGATGATAATGATGATAATGATGATAATGATGATAATGATGATAATGATGATAATGATGATAATGATGATAATGATGATAATGATGATAATGATGATAATGATGATAATGATGATAATGATGATAATGATGATAATGATGATAATGATGATAATGATGATAATGATGATAATGATGATAATGATGATAATGATGATAATGATGATAATGATGATAATGATGATAATGATGATAATGATGATAATGATGATAATGATGATAATGATGATAATGATGATAATGATGATAATGATGATAATGATGATAATGATGATAATGATGATAATGATGATAATGATGATAATGATGATAATGATGATAATGATGATAATGATGATAATGATGATAATGATGATAATGATGATAATGATGATAATGATGATAATGATGATAATGATGATAATGATGATAATGATGATAATGATGATAATGATGATAATGATGATAATGATGATAATGATGATAATGATGATAATGATGATAATGATGATAATGATGATAATGATGATAATGATGATAATGATGATAATGATGATAATGATGATAATGATGATAATGATGATAATGATGATAATGATGATAATGATGATAATGATGATAATGATGATAATGATGATAATGATGATAATGATGATAATGATGATAATGATGATAATGATGATAATGATGATAATGATGATAATGATGATAATGATGATAATGATGATAATGATGATAATGATGATAATGATGATAATGATGATAATGATGATAATGATGATAATGATGATAATGATGATAATGATGATAATGATGATAATGATGATAATGATGATAATGATGATAATGATGATAATGATGATAATGATGATAATGATGATAATGATAATGATGATAATGATGATAATGATGATAATGATGATAATGATGATAATGATGATAATGATGATAATGATGATAATGATGATAATGATGATAATGATGATAATGATGATAATGATGATAATGATGATAATGATGATAATGATGATAATGATGATAATGATGATAATGATGATAATGATGATAATGATGATAATGATGATAATGATGATAATGATGATAATGATGATAATGATGATAATGATGATAATGATGATAATGATGATAATGATGATAATGATGATAATGATGATAATGATGATAATGATGATAATGATGATAATGATGATAATGATGATAATGATGATAATGATGATAATGATGATAATGATGATAATGATGATAATGATGATAATGATGATAATGATGATAATGATGATAATGATGATAATGATGATAATGATGATAATGATGATAATGATGATAATGATGATAATGATGATAATGATGATAATGATGATAATGATGATAATGATGATAATGATGATAATGATGATAATGATGATAATGATGATAATGATGATAATGATGATAATGATGATAATGATGATAATGATGATAATGATGATAATGATGATAATGATGATAATGATGATAATGATGATAATGATGATAATGATGATAATGATGATAATGATGATAATGATGATAATGATGATAATGATGATAATGATGATAATGATGATAATGATGATAATGATGATAATGATGATAATGATGATAATGATGATAATGATGATAATGATGATAATGATGATAATGATGATAATGATGATAATGATGATAATGATGATAATGATGATAATGATGATAATGATGATAATGATGATAATGATGATAATGATGATAATGATGATAATGATGATAATGATGATAATGATGATAATGATGATAATGATGATAATGATGATAATGATGATAATGATGATAATGATGATAATGATGATAATGATGATAATGATGATAATGATGATAATGATGATAATGATGATGATAATGATGATAATGATGATAATGATGATAATGATGATAATGATGATAATGATGATAATGATGATAATGATGATAATGATGATAATGATGATAATGATGATAATGATGATAATGATGATAATGATGATAATGATGATAATGATGATAATGATGATAATGATGATAATGATGATAATGATGATAATGATGATAATGATGATAATGATGATAATGATGATAATGATGATAATGATGATAATGATGATAATGATGATAATGATGATAATGATGATAATGATGATAATGATGATAATGATGATAATGATGATAATGATGATAATGATGATAATGATGATAATGATGATAATGATGATAATGATGATAATGATGATAATGATGATAATGATGATAATGATGATAATGATGATAATGATGATAATGATGATAATGATGATAATGATGATGATAATGATGATAATGATGATAATGATGATAATGATGATAATGATGATAATGATGATAATGATGATAATGATGATAATGATGATAATGATGATAATGATGATAATGATGATAATGATGATAATGATGATAATGATGATAATGATGATAATGATGATAATGATGATAATGATGATAATGATGATAATGATGATAATGATGATAATGATGATAATGATGATAATGATGATAATGATGATGATAATGATGATAATGATGATAATGATGATAATGATGATAATGATGATAATGATGATAATGATGATAATGATGATAATGATGATAATGATGATAATGATGATAATGATGATAATGATGATAATGATGATAATGATGATAATGATGATAATGATGATAATGATGATAATGATGATAATGATGATAATGATGATAATGATGATAATGATGATAATGATGATAATGATGATAATGATGATAATGATGATAATGATGATAATGATGATAATGATGATAATGATGATAATGATGATAATGATGATAATGATGATAATGATGATAATGATGATAATGATGATAATGATGATAATGATGATAATGATGATAATGATGATAATGATGATAATGATGATAATGATGATAATGATGATAATGATGATAATGATGATAATGATGATAATGATGATAATGATGATAATGATGATAATGATGATAATGATGATAATGATGATAATGATGATAATGATGATAATGATGATAATGATGATATGATGATAATGATGATAATGATGATAATGATGATAATGATGATAATGATGATAATGATGATAATGATGATAATGATGATAATGATGATAATGATGATAATGATGATAATGATGATAATGATGATAATGATGATAATGATGATAATGATGATAATGATGATAATGATGATAATGATGATAATGATGATAATGATGATAATGATGATAATGATGATAATGATGATAATGATGATAATGATGATAATGATGATAATGATGATAATGATGATAATGATGATAATGATGATAATGATGATAATGATGATAATGATGATAATGATGATAATGATGATAATGATGATAATGATGATAATGATGATAATGATGATAATGATGATATGATGATAATGATGATAATGATGATAATGATGATAATGATGATAATGATGATAATGATGATAATGATGATAATGATGATAATGATGATAATGATGATAATGATGATAATGATGATAATGATGATAATGATGATAATGATGATAATGATGATAATGATGATAATGATGATAATGATGATAATGATGATAATGATGATAATGATGATAATGATGATAATGATGATAATGATGATAATGATGATAATGATGATAATGATGATAATGATGATAATGATGATAATGATGATAATGATGATAATGATGATAATGATGATAATGATGATAATGATGATAATGATGATAATGATGATAATGATGATAATGATGATAATGATGATAATGATGATAATGATGATAATGATGATAATGATGATAATGATGATAATGATGATAATGATGATAATGATGATAATGATGATAATGATGATAATGATGATAATGATGATAATGATGATAATGATGATAATGATGATAATGATGATAATGATGATAATGATGATAATGATGATAATGATGATAATGATGATAATGATGATAATGATGATAATGATGATAATGATGATAATGATGAAATGATGATAATGATGATAATGATGATAATGATGATAATGATGATAATGATGATAATGATGATAATGATGATAATGATGATAATGATGATAATGATGATAATGATGATAATGATGATAATGATGATAATGATGATAATGATGATATGATGATAATGATGATAATGATGATAATGATGATAATGATGATAATGATGATAATGATGATAATGATGATAATGATGATAATGATGATAATGATGATATGATGATAATGATGATAATGATGATAATGATGATAATGATGATAATGATGATAATGATGATAATGATGATAATGATGATAATGATGATAATGATGATAATGATGATAATGATGATAATGATGATAATGATGATAATGATGATAATGATGATAATGATGATAAAATGATGAATGATGATAATGATGATAATGATGATAATGATGATAATGATGATAATGATGATAATGATGATAATGATGATAATGATGATAATGATGATAATGATGATAATGATGATAATGATGATAATGATGATAATGATGATAATGATGAT
>CM037853.1:145499075-145514233 GCA_021234595.1 Delia radicum | reverse complement strand
TTTTTATACCAAATTTATTTTCAATTAAAACAGTTAATTGAAAGTAACAAAAGTTTAATTGAAATTTTTTTGACAATGATTTTTTCTGTGTATTTTGACATAATCTTTTAAAATGGAGGTACCACTAAGTACACTAAAAGTCGTTACTTTACTTACAGTGCAATCTTTTTATATAAATTTGGTTTGCTACGCACGCATCTGGTAACATAGTTTCAGTATTTTTTTTACGATATATATTACGATATCTCATATATTTTTTTAATTTTTTGAAACAAATTTAGCCTCAAAGTTTGATCGATATGCATAATGTGTTAACGTGGTCCAATGTGACTCAAATTTTCCCATTTTTTTTTAGACTAAATGTAAACTAATTTCTATCGGCGCACTGTGTTGCGGCTAGTGGAAAACTAACTTTTTTCCGATTATTTTTTCAGTGTTTTTAATGATGCAATTTTGTCACAGACATTCCAAGTAAACAAAAAATACATAAAGCTTATTTTATGTTGGCCCGTTGATTTTTAATTGATTTTAGAAGTCTAATATACAAAATTTTTCACGAAAAGAGGGGATTTCAGGGCTGTATTCAAAATGATCTCATTTGATTTTGGTGACAGATATTTTGATTTGGAAAAAAAATCTGGCTTCGGACAAGTAGCTTCTGTAAAAAAAAGGAATGTTGTTTGAGACATTTTTATATGCACCTTTTTTAGAGCGAAAAACCCGACTAAAGGTCCATTTTTCCCTTTAAATTTGGGTTAGGTAAGCAATATCTAAAAAGTCCCAGAGAGTCCCAGTTCCAAACCACTACAGAAATGTTACATAATTTGTTTTCAACGAACTGTGAAAAAATCAGCTGCCCATACCAGCCCTCCTGGGAGTTATAAGCGATTTTAGTATATCACTCTCAGTATTTATTCCATAGAAATAGAACGGAAATTCTCGGAATCATTTATTTTTTATTCTACATCTATTCTAGCACTCCACAGAAATGAGCATAACTCTCTTAAAACTGAAGCTATTGACTTCAACCGGTATCAAATTAAAGCTTTTATTGCCACCTTTCAAATAAGAAATGAATAGATTTTGGTTTTATATAAATTTCAGAGTTTTTCAACAAATATCGAAAAATCATGAAAATTTGACGTTTATAATTCTTGTTCGGACCACCCTATAGTTTATTTAAAAAACTAATCATAGGGTATTTATCAGAAATAAAAGAACAATTAAAATAAATTTTTTTTGTAAATTTTTTCGAAATTTTTTTTTTTTTTGATTTTGTTGAAAATTTGACCCAACAATTTTTTTCGGTGTACATTTTTTTTCAATCATTCTGTTTGGGATTTCATCTGACCAATCTGTAGAAGTTTCTCATCGATACAATTAAAATTACAGTTTAGGCAATATGATTTCAAAAACTTCCGGTTTCGCAACACTGTGCGGCGCTCCTTGAAATGCGACATTTTAAAATTAAGCATTTTAAAGGGTTTTATTTAAAAAAATTGATTAAAGACAATTTGAAAAAGCGTTTGAAATTGTCCAAAATTCGAAATACATAATTTAGTTTAAATAGACCTAGGCGATGTCAGGTATATTTTTAAATTTTCCAATTTTATATTTTTTCTTTATTATTATTTCTTTCAGACTACAATCACGCTTGCTTGTAAAATTTACGATTTTTTAATACAAGACATGAAGTCGGATATATGAAAAAGGGGAAAAAATAGCGAATAATTTGTTAAAATAATTCAAATAAGTGGCAGCCGGGGTCCACGACATAGTGTCAAAATGGTTTTCAAAATGTGTGTTTTCTAGAGCATTTTTAAATAAGTCTAAATTTCCTAAACTTTCATACAAAGATTTTAAAAATAGATACGTTTTTCATATATTTTGCTGCTTATCACCTATCCGAATTTCATTAATTTCAAAGGGACCCATAGGAAAAGCTTCAGGCAAATTATATAGGATATTTGCTTTTAATTTGTTTTTTGGACGGTTATAAATCTTTAATTTCCCGAGTTAAAACGTTTGCATAAAATAATACATTATTTTATATACACTTTATAGGTTTTGTCTGCCAGTGCATTTATGCGGACATAATATATAAATTCATATATAAAATTAATTTCGTAGAAAAAATGTAATATGATGTCATATATAGTTGCGTATAATTGTATTACGTTATATTTATATACCTAGACATTGCAAAATAGTATATATTTTGATATTATATCATATATTAAAAAATACAATTTTATTTTAGATAAAATTGTATATTACCCCATGCAGAGTCACATTAGAAAATTTGTCAATTATATTTTGGATGTAAATATGTATTACATCAATACATCAATACAAAAGTACAATTAATTGTATCAGTTTGTGTATACTTTTATACACAAAATTTACCCCAATGTTTGTCTTTTGAATTGATTTCTTTCGGTTCTTAACCCTAAAAAAAGAATTTGTTTCATTTGTAACATTATGAGTTCTTAATTAAGTCTAAGATTTTTTTCAATCTAAAACTCTAAATTTAGTTCAAACGTTTTTTTCCGTGTTTGTTATTCAATGGTGTAAGTTAATAAATTCCACAAAATCTTCATTTCATTTTATTATTTTTTATTTTTGAATATAATAAAATTTCCAAATGCTATGGAATTTGTTACAAATTGTAAAGTTGTAAACCTTTTGCAAGTGGCTAAAGTCTAAAAGGATTAATAGATATTTCGGATTTTCATGACGTTTAGTAAAATCAAAAACCGGATACAACTATAGCTTATTTTGTATATATCAGTATCACTTCAGACATAAATTTATACCGCTATATAAATCGTATTAATTGTATCGCGTCATTATTCGGACGCGATAAAAACTGTAATTAAGACTCATATTAAATTTCGTATGATTATATAAAGCATCATATTAATTTTAATCGGGTTATTAGAAGTTGAAACTTTTTTAATTTTTTTACATTTATCAAGTTTGAGCTACCCTAGACGTATATTAGCGCATACAAATATAAAGTAACTCAATTTTATTTTTCGCGGTTTTCAAAAAGTTTTCCGCATAATCTTTTTTTATTTAATTAAACTAAAAATAAATATTTAGCTAAAAATTTAACGTAATTAGACAATAACGATGCATATCCAACTTAAAGTACACAAACGTTTTCAAATTTGACGTGTTTCGTGGATTGTGATCAAACAGACTAAAGCGATGTTTCGCGATATAGACATTAAAATTCGCAAAATAATGAACACAATAAGTCAAAAATGAAAAAAAATGCATTTTAAGGAAATTCACTTTATGCGGGAGGTTTTTGTTTCAAAATGACCTGAGAAAGCGATTTCTATTATTAATACATGATTGCCCATTACGTGTAGGTAAAAAATTAGCAAAAAAAAAAAAAAAAGCTGTTACTCTAGTCTGCAAAAAAAAAATATACTTATAATCAAACAAAAAATCGAAAAGCCCCCCCGAAACAAATTCCTAGCTACGTGCCTGTTATTAACTCAGCCTGTTATTAACTCATTTTGGAAAACTTTAAAATCTATTTTCTTTTAAATATATTTGTCAGGAATTCGTACAACGGCGAGAAGGGGTTCAAAAAAAAAATTTCGTCCTCATATATTGTCATATGTGATGAAAAATTAAAACATATTGCCCATATATGGAATAATATATGAATTCATATATGGAAATATATGGCATATATGAAGCAATATACGAGCCAATATATGCAATATATTACACAAGGGAACAAAATTGAACTTTTTTGTGTTGATTTGAAATTTGTAGCAAAATTTTTACTAATTGAGGTCGCTGATTTCAAATCTGCACTTGGTTTTTCTCTATCAGCTCGACTTTTCGAGATATACCGTTATGTTCAAAATTAAGGCACTTCCGCTACATATATTGGAATAACTTGAAAACGGTTCACCATATTAAATTAAAAAAAAAAAACCGAAACTCGCAAACAATATTCTCTTTAAGCCGTGCTTACATTGTTTTTAAATTTTCCAAGTAGTTTTAGAGATATCGTTCAAGTTTGAAAAAAAAATTAAAATTTAAAAAAAAAAAAAAAAATTTTTGTTCTTTAAAAATTCCGAAAAAATAAAATTGGGACAAAAATCACAGTTTTGGTCTAGAAACAGTTAGTTAAATATATTTCGAATGAATGAGCTTTATTTCATTGCAATCGGTGCACAACTTTTGATTTTGTTCACGATTTACTGAATTGATATAAATCGCGATTTCCATACAAAAATAACATTTCTAATGTGTAAGTGTTGTATGTAATAAGTTAGTTTTTATGATTCTAAGAATTAAAAAAATTAAGTAATAAAAAAAAGATTATTTAATTTTTATGGTTGCGGTAGCAAACTCATAACGCCTATAAATTGTATTGTTCCTTTATGACACCTAGTCAGTTCACAGTCAATTAAAGAGAAAAAAGAAAAGTGCACTTGTTTTTATTGATGTGTGGTTTACCGTTGGTAACGCATGATTTTTTAAAGAAATCCCCCTTAACACATGTGTTCATTCATAAGTGACTGTCAATAAATTGTGGATATAATTTTTTCTAGGTACTTCAGTAAAAAACTACGAAGTATTTACATGTGTTCATTCAACCAATTTTTCTCATTCAACAAGTGTTTACGAAAGCGAAAAGTATAACGACAAAAAAATATTAAAAAATTTTAACCTAGAACATTTCATCAGTGAACACAAAAAAACTTTTGATTTTTATCCCTTGTTTTAATTTATTGAAAACTGTGTTACTTTGAAATATAGTCAAAATTGGGCTATGACTACGTCAAGAAACACCTGTAAAATCAATCCCAACTATTTTTTGTAACATATTTTTGTAACATATTTTTGTAACATATGTGGTAGAAAAAGTGTGTCAGATTTTATTAAAAAAATTTATTTTGACTACTTCGGATTTACCATGAGAAACCCGTGACAAGTACTGGATTCCTAATACTGTATGTAAAAACTGTGTAGAGTATTTAAGGTTATGGGCAAACAAGCAACGGACCCAGTTTAAGTATAAAACACCAATGATCTGGCGGGAACCTTCGAATCATTATGATGATTGTTATTTTTGCGCTGTCAACATAACAGGCATTAATAAAACAAACCGGTCTAAATGGATTTATCCTAACGTGTTGTCTATAACCCAACCAGTCCTGTACTCTAGTGAGGATTCAGAATCACAACCATCTACATCTACACACAATTTTCACGACTTACGACAAAATGTTCCTTCACCAATTTCTGAATGTGGATCAGATGACTTCCATTTAGATATTTCTTCTGAACGCGAGCAATTTAATCAGGAGGAGCTTAGTGATTTAGTGAGAGACCTTGGACTCTCTAAAAAAGCATCTGAAATTCTTGCTTCTCGATTAAAGCAAAAAAATCTGTTAACCCAAGGAACAACAGTTTCATACTACCGTAACAGAGCATATGATGGCGGACTATTGCTGGAGCATTAAAAATAATCCCTCTAAACAAGATTATTTAAGAAAATCTTATAAAAGAAAATTTTTCGATGAGTTGTAATTACATTGTAATATTTGTGTATTTAAATTTTTTATTTTTCTTTAAAATTCTCTTTTGTGTTAAATTAAAAAGTATAGCTGATAGAAATAAACAAATCAAAAGTTGTTATTTTTGCATGGAAATCGCGATTTATATCAATTCAGTAAATGGTGAACAAAATCAAAAGTTGTGCACCGATTGCAATGAAATAAAGCTCATTTCATTCGAAATATATTTAACTAACTGTTTCTAGACCAAAACTGTGATTTTTGGTCCCATTTTTATTTTTTAGGAATTTTTAAAGAACAAAAAATTTTTTTTTTTTAAAAAAATTTTAATTTTTTTTTCAAAACTTGAACGATATCTCTAAAACTACTTGGAAAATTTAAAAACAATGTAAGCACGGCTTAAAGAGAATATTGTTTGCGAGTTTCGGTTTTTTTTTTTAATTTAATATGGTGAACCGTTTTCAAGTTATTCCAATATATGTAGCGGAAGTGCCTTAATTTTGAATATAACGGTATATCTCGTAAAGTCGAGCTTATACCGTTATATTCAGTTCTTAAAACAATATTCAGTTCTTAATCAACAGAACCATTGTTCCCTTGTGTTATCATATATGGTGTCATACATATCCATATATGAACTTTTCCTTTGGACGTTTTAACCCATATATGATTCCATACATTACATAAATGCACATATATGCACATACATGGAACAATATATGCTCATACATGAAACCATATATGACAATATATGATCATATATCAACTTTTTCACCTGGGCTGAAGTTTTCATTTTTTTATCAGAGGATATGAGGACGACATTCTTTATTTTCACCCCCCTTCTCTCCGTTGTACGAATTCGTGACAAAAATATTTAAAAGCATTATTATATCTTGAATTATATTGCTTATATGTCACCATATACGCTCATATGTTGCGTTATATATGAGAAAGAATATATGACAATAGATCTATTATATCTTATTATGTATAGCAAATATGCTTAAATGCCAATATATAAAAATATATCGTTCTATATGTTACCATATGAGAAACATATAATCAGTTATGGCCATGCATGACATCATATATAATCACATATTATAATATGTTCTAATACGAAAAAACATAAGACCATATATAATTTTTTTACTCGGGTAGTTAGTTCACAATAAATAATCAGAAGCAAGTGCGTGAAAAAGTTTTTTAAACGTTTCGAAATAATCCAAGGTGGCCTTTCAAGAAAATCTCAAAAAAGTTACACGTATCCAGTCAGTTTGTTTTAAATGTGGTATTACAGTTTAACGAGGACCTAACAATTTTCAGAAAACCTGAAACTGGTAAAACAAAGCAACCCAGGAACTCTTCCAAGGCCAAAAAAGTGGAGAAGATTTTGACAGTTGATCCAACGCGTGCAATGTTCGAAACATTTGTGCGACAAGTTAAAAAAATTGTTTGGTTTAGGACATTTAAAAATGCAGATAGGAATGCAAAGAAGAATACTGAAGCCGAAAAAGAAGCAAAACTATTAAAAAAAAAATTCGAATGGTGTATTATGGACGACAAAAGTTATGTATTTGCGGATTTCTCAGAGCTTCCCGGACGGAAGTTTTATGCAGCTGATAGTCTCAGAGACGTCCCGGAATAGTACCAACAAAAAAACTATCGAAATTTCGAAAATAAAGTTCTCAAATCTATTTCCAACTTTCGACATAAGTGGACAGAAAAATCACAACAGAAATTGCTTATGGGAGGCATACCAGAAAAATTAATTAAACGCTTAACTTTTACATAAGATGGTACATAATATAAATCTGTATAAAATTTTAATTAATAAAATATTTTATTTTAAACTATCGCTAACTAAGTCTTTACACTAATAATAATCCATACATAAAAAACGAAATTATTGTCAAAGCTACAAAAAATTTCGTAAAATGTAAAAATTTTCGTTTATTTTACAAAAAGTTTGGTTATTTTGACATGTTATATATAAAATTTAAAAGATCTTGATCATATAGACTGAAGATTCTTCTTTAGTCTATATGTCCTTAAGTTCAAAACCGAATAATACAGTTAAACACTAAAAATGCCTCGGATATGCGACTTATCAATTTTGATAGATTTTAGGACGTAGATCACGAATGTGAACACCAAATTTTAATATTAGCTCCGGTTTTGGAAATATTGGAGAATTTAACTTTTAATTTTAATTTTTTTATCTTTAAAAATAATATAATAAATAAACTTCGAATAACTTTTAATACGGTTTTAAAGTATGGAATTTGAGCATCTGAAACCATATTAATTAATTACGATTGGGCGAAGGATGTAGGATAACCGTGCAATTAAAGTGAAAACTTCACTTCTTTGTATTTTTTTGTGAATATTATAAAAATTCCTAATCGAATTTATATTCCACTTAATTAATTTCATAAAAAAAATACAGAAATCCAGAATTTGAAGTAGTATTAAAAGCTTTAGATATACTGAAACATAAATTACAAAAAACTGCGTAAAGAGCTTAATTAAACCTTATATATCCAATATTATAATTAAAATAAAAGTTTATCTTATTAACCAGGCACGTAGCTAGGGGGGGGGCTTGGGGGCTAGAGCCCCCCCGAAATGATTTGACAAATTTAAAAACTTAATACAATTCGTTAGAAAGTAACAATGTTATTGATAAATTTAATATGAAAATATTTATTTTTGACTTGGATCAAATAGGAAATAGTTTTATATGGTACGAATCTTAAAATTTCGTTAGAAAACATCGCCTGCAAATGGGCGGCTATCATTGTTAGAGTTGATTTTCGACAAAAAGCAATAAATAAAATCATTTCATAAGAGATTTCGAAGTCTTTGACTTAAAATATAATCAAAAAATTGTTTGAGACAATGCAAACTAAAAATTAAATAGGTATACACAGAAAAAACTAAAATTGAGTTTTAATTAAAATATTTGTTGATTCAGCAAAAGTTTAACTGAGTTCGGTCGTGTTGATGCAATTGTAGTAACAACTAAAATAATTTGTATCTATTTAATTAATATTATTTTCAATTACATATAGTTTTATTCACATCTATTAAAAATTTAATTGAATATTGTTTACTATTGGGAAAAATTACAAAATTTTAAAAAAATCACCAAAATTGTAAAAAAATCGCCAAAATTTAAAAAAAAATCGAGTCCATTTGAAAAAATCACAAAATTTAAAAAAAATTGACAAAATTTTAAAAACAATCCTCAAAATTGCAGAAATTTAAAAAACTCCCAAAATAAACGCCAAAATTCGAAAAAAATTTTAAAAAAATCACCAAAATTAAACCTTTAGACGATTTTTTTAATTTCGGCGACTTTTTAAAATTTTTGCATTTGTTTCAATGTTGTTATTATACGTTATAAAAACTGAAAATTTTTTTATACCAAATTTATTTTCAATTAAACAGTTAATTGAAAGTAACAAAAGTTTAATTGAAATTTTTTGACAATGATTTTTTCTGTGTATTTTGACATAATCTTTTAAAATGGAGGTACCACTAAGACTCAAAATTAAGTTTACTTGTGCCGTAAAAGTCGTTACTTTACTTACAGTGCAATCTTTTATATAAATTTGGTTTGCTACGCACGCATCTGGTAACATAGTTTTCAGTATTTTTTTTACGATATATATTACGATATCTCATATATTTTTTTAATTTTTTGAAACAAATTTAAGCCTCAAAGTTTGATCGATATGCATAATGTGTTAACGTGGTCCAATGTGACTCAAATTTTCCCATTTTTTTTTAGACTAAATGTAAACTAATTTCTATCGGCGCACTGTGTTGCGGCTAGTGGAAAACTAACTTTTTTCCGATTATTTTTTTTCAGTGTTTTTAATGATGCAATTTTGTCACAGACATTCCAAGTAAACAAAAAATACATAAAGCTTATTTTTATGTTGGCCCGTTGATTTTTAATTGATTTTAGAAGTCTAATATACAAAATTTTCACGAAAAGAGGGGATTTCAGGGCTGTATTCAAAATGATCTCATTTGATTTTGGTGACAGATATTTTGATTTGGAAAAAAAATCTGGCTTCGGACAAGTATCTTCTGTAAAAAAAAGGAATGTTGTTTGAGACATTTTCATATGCACCTTTTTTAGAGCGAAAACCCGACTAAAGGTCCATTTTTCCTTTAAATTTGGGTTAGGTAAGCAATATCTAAAAAGTCCCAGAGAGTCCCAGTTCCAAACCACTACAGAAATGTTACATAATTTGTTTTCAACGAACTGTGAAAAAATCAGCTGCCCATACCAGCCCTCCTGGGAGTTATAGCGATTTTAGTATATCACTCTCAGTATTTATTCCATAGAAATAGAACGGAAATTCTCGGAATCATTTATTTTTTTATTCTACATCTATTCTAGCACTCCACAGAAATGAGCATAACTCTCTTAAAACTGAAGCTATTGACTTCAAACCGGTATCAAATTAAAGCTTTTATTGCCACCTTTCAAATAAGAAATGAAATAGATTTTGGTTTTATATAAAATTTCAGAGTTTTTCAACAAATATCGAAAAATCATGAAAATTTGACGTTTATAATTCTTGTTCGGACCACCCTATAGTTTATTTAAAAAACTAATCATAGGGTATTTATCAGAAATAAAAGAACAATTAAAATAAATTTTTTTTGTAAATTTTTTCGAAATTTTTTTTTTTTTTTGATTTTGTTGAAAATTTGACCCCAACAATTTTTTTCGGTGTACATTTTTTTTTCAATCATTCTGTTTGGGATTTCATTCTGACCAATCTGTAGAAGTTTCTCATCGATACAATTAAAATTACAGTTTAGGCAATATGATTTCCAAAAACTTCCGGTTTCGCAACACTGTGCGGCGCTCCTTGAAATGCGACATTTTAAAATTAAGCATTTTAAAGGGTTTTTATTTAAAAAAAATTGATTAAAGACAATTTGAAAAGCGTTTGAAATTGTCCAAAATTCGAAATACATAATTTAGTTTAAATAAGACCTAGGCGATGTCAGGTATATTTTAAATTTTCCAATTTTATATTTTTTCTTTATTATTATTTCTTTCAGACTACAATCACGCTTGCTTGTAAAATTTACGATTTTTTTAATACAAGACATGAAGTCGGATATATGAAAAAGGGGAAAAAATAGCGAATAATTTGTTAAAATAATTCAAATAAGTGGCAGCCGGGGTCCACGACATAGTGTCAAAATGGTTTTCAAAATGTGTGTTTTCTAGAGCATTTTTAAATAAGTCTAAATTTCCTAAACTTTCATACAAAGATTTTAAAATAGATACGTTTTTCACCTATCCGAATTTCATTAATTTCAAAGGGAACCCATAGGAAAAGCTTCAGGCAAATTATATAGGATATTTGCTTTTAATTTGTTTTTTGGACGGTTATAAATCTTTAATTTCCCGAGTTAAAACGTTTGCATAAAATAATACATTATTTTATATACACTTATAAGGTTTTGTCTGCCAGTGCATTTATCCGGACATAATTATATAAATTCATATATAAAATTAATTTCGTAGAAAAAATGTAATATGATGTCATATATAGTTGCGTATAATTGTATTACGTTATATTTATATACCTAGACATTGCAAAATAGTATATATTTTGATATTATATCATATATTAAAAAATACAATTTTATTTTAGATAAAATTGTATATTACCCCATGCAGAGTCACATTAGAAAATTTGTCAATTATATTTTGGATGTAAATATGTATTACATCAATACATCAATACAAAAGTACAATTAATTGTATCATTTTGTGTATACTTTTATACACAAAATTTACCCCAATGTTTGTCTTTTGAATTGATTTCTTTCGGTTCTTAACCCTAAAAAAGAATTTGTTTCATTTGTAACATTATGAGTTCTTAATTAAGTCTAAGATTTTTTTCAATCTAAAACTCTAAATTTAGTTTCAACGTTTTTTCCGTGTTTGTTATTCAATGGTGTAAGTTAATAAATTCCACAAAATCTTCATTTTCATTTTATTATTTTTTATTTTTGAATATAATAAAATTTCCAAATGCTATGGAATTTGTTACAAATTGTAAAGTTGTAAACCTTTTGCAAGTGGCTAAAGTCTAAAAGGATTAATAGATATTTCGGATTTTCATGACGTTTTAAAATCAAAAACCGGATACAACTATAGCTTATTTTGTATATATCAGTATCACTTCAGACATAAATTTATACCGCTATATAAAATCGTATTAAATTGTATCGCGTCATTATTCGGACGCGATAAAACTGTATTAAGACTCATATTAAATTTCGTATGATTATATAAAGCATCATATTAATTTAAATCGGGTTATTAGAAGTTGAAACTTTTTTAATTTTTTTACATTTATCAAGTTTGAGCTACCCTAGACGTATATTAGCGCATACAAATATAAAGTAACTCAATTTTATTTTTCGCGGTTTTCAAAAACTTTTCCGCATAATCTTTTTTATTTAATTAAACTAAAAATAAATATTTAGCTAAAAATTTAACGTAATTAGACAATAACGATGCATATCCAACTTAAAGTACACAAACGTTTTCAAATTTGACGTGTTTCGTGGATTGTGATCAAACAGACTAAGCGATGTTTCGCGATATAGACATTAAAATTCGCAAAATAATGAACACAATAAGTCAAAAATGAAAAAAAAATGCATTTTAAGGAAATTCACTTTATGCGGGAGGTTTTTGTTTCAAAATGACCTGAGAAAGCGATTTCTATTATTAATACATGATTGCCCATTACGTGTAGGTAAAAATTTAGCAAAAAAAAAAAAAAAAGCTGTTACTCTAGTCTGCAAAAAAAATATACTTATAATCAAACAAAAAATCGAAAAGCCCCCCCCGAAACAAATTCCTAGCTACGTGCCTGTTATTAACTCAGCCTGTTATTAACTCATTTTGGAAACTTTAAAATCTATTTTCTTTTAAATATATTTGTCAGGAATTCGTACAACGGCGAGAAGGGGTTCAAAAAAAAATTTCGTCCTCATATATTGTCATATGTGATGAAAAATTAAAACATATTGCCCATATATGGAATAATATATGAATTCATATATGGAAATATATGGCATATATGAAGCAATATACGAGCCAATATATGCAATATATTATACAAGGGAACAAAATTGAACTTTTTTTGTGTTGATTTGAAATTTGTAGCAAATTTTTACTAATTTGAGGTCGCTGATTTCAAATCTGCACTTGGTTTTTCTCTATCTGCTCGACTTTTCGAGATATACCGTTATGTTCAAAATTAAGGCACTTCCGCTACATATATTGGAATAACTTGAAAACGGTTCACCATATTAAATTAAAAAAAAAAACCGAAACTCGCAAACAATATTCTCTTTAAGCCGTGCTTACATTGTTTTTAAATTTTCCAAGTAGTTTTAGAGATATCGTTCAAGTTTTGAAAAAAAAATTAAAATTTTAAAAAAAAAAAAATTTTTTTGTTCTTTAAAAATTCCGAAAAAATAAAATTGGGACAAAAATCACAGTTTTGGTCTAGAAACAGTTAGTTAAATATATTTCGAATGAAATGAGCTTTATTTCATTGCAATCGGTGCACAACTTTTGATTTTGTTCACGATTTACTGAATTGATATAAATCGCGATTTCCATACAAAAATAACATTTTCTAATGTGTAAGTGTTTGTATGTAATAAGTTAGTTTTTTATGATTCTAAGAATTAAAAAAATTAAGTAATAAAAAAAGATTATTTAATTTTTATGGTTGCGGTAGCAAACTCATAACGCCTATAAATTGTATTGTTCCTTTATGATACCTAGTCAGTTCACAGTCAATTAAAGAGAAAAAAGAAAAGTGCACTTGTTTTTATTGATGTGTGGTTTACCGTTGGTAACGGATGATTTTTTTAAAGAAATCCCCCTTAACACATGTGTTCATTCATAAGTGACTGTCAATAAAATTGTGGATATAATTTTTTCTAGGTACTTCAGTAAAAAACTACGAAGTATTTATATGTGTTCATTCAACCAATTTTTCTCATTCAACAAGTGTTTACGAAAGCGAAAAGTATAACGACAAAAAATATTAAAAAATTTTAACCTAGAACATTTCATCAGTGAACACAAAAAACTTTTGATTTTTATCCCTTGTTTTATTTATTGAAAACTGTGTTACTTTGAAATATATGTCAAAATTGGGCTATGACTACGTCAAGAAACACCTGTAAAATCAATCCCAACTATTTTGTAACATATTTTTGTAACATATTTTTGTAACATATGTGGTAGAAAAAGTGTGTCAGATTTTATTAAAAAAATTTATTTTGACTACTTCGGATTTACCATGGAAACCCGTGACAAGTACTGGATTCCTAATACTGTATGTAAAAACTGTGTAGAGTATTTAAGGTTATGGGCAAACAAGCAACGGACCCAGTTTAAGTATAAAACACCAATGATCTGGCGGGAACCTTCGAATCATTATGATGATTGTTATTTTTGCGCTGTCAACATAACAGGCATTAATAAAACAAACCGGTCTAAATGGATTTATCCTAACGTGTTGTCTATAACCCAACCAGTCCTGTACTCTAGTGAGGATTCAGAATCACAACCATCTACATCTACACACAATTTTCACGACTTACGACAAAATGTTCCTTCACCAATTTCTGAATGTGGATCAGATGACTTCCATTTAGATATTTCTTCTGAACGCGAGCAATTTAATCAGGAGGAGCTTAGTGATTTAGTGAGAGACCTTGGACTCTCTAAAAAGCATCTGAAATTCTTGCTTCTCGATTAAAGCAAAAAAATCTGTTAACCCAAGGAACAACAGTTTCATACTACCGTAACAGAGCATATGATGGCGGACTATTGCTGGAGCATTAAAAATAATCCCTCTAAACAAGATTATTTAAGAAAATCTTATAAAAGAAAATTTTTCGATGAGTTGTAATTACATTGTAATATTTGTGTATTTAAATTTTTTATTTTTCTTTAAAATTCTCTTTTTGTGTTAAATTAAAAAGTATAGCTGATAGAAATAAACAAAATCAAAAGTTGTTATTTTTGCATGGAAATCGCGATTTATATCAATTCAGTAAATGGTGAACAAAATCAAAAGTTGTGCACCGATTGCAATGAAATAAAGCTCATTTCATTCGAAATATATTTAACTAACTGTTTCTAGACCAAAACTGTGATTTTTGTCCCATTTTTATTTTTTAGGAATTTTTAAAGAACAAAAAAATTTTTTTTTTTTAAAAAAATTTTAATTTTTTTTTCAAAACTTGAACGATATCTCTAAAACTACTTGGAAAATTTAAAAACAATGTAAGCACGGCTTAAAGAGAATATTGTTTGCGAGTTTCGGTTTTTTTTTTTAATTTAATATGGTGAACCGTTTTCAAGTTATTCCAATATATGTAGCGGAAGTGCCTTAATTTTGAATATAACGGTATATCTCGTAAAGTCGAGCTTATACCGTTATATTCAGTTCTTAAAAACAATATTCAGTTCTTAATCAACAGAACCATTGTTCCCTTGTGTTATCATATATGGTGTCATACATA
>CM037853.1:145478519-145498975 GCA_021234595.1 Delia radicum | reverse complement strand
ATATATATATTGTTGCGAATTTGGGGATTCTTGTTGCTAAATATAAAACAGCAAGATGGCAACACTATGAAATACAGTCAAACAATCACTATTTTCCGTTAAATTCAAAATTGCTACTATTCTGTAACCAGTAATGCCAGATCAGTCGAGCTTTTTCTAGAAGTGATGCCAACTGGTATAAATACCAGTGCGCCGCGAATAAATGAGTCAGTCAGTAGTAATTAAATCGTCGAAGTCGTTAAGTGTAATCGAAACGTGAAGCGATAACTATCAACCTTAAGCTACAAGCTAATTAATTTAGTGTGAAAACGGTTATTTAATAAATCTAAAGTTAAATTAAATAAAAAGTGTTTTATTTGCAAATAAAAGAATCCGTTAAAATTGTTTATTCACGGGAATTAAACAAAACACGATTATAAAAAGGCTAAATCGTAACAATTGGTGTCAGAAGTGAAATTTGCAATAAACTTTAAATAAAAAAAAAAAAAAAAAAAAAAAAAAAAAGGACAATCATGAAATTTGAGGAGCTGAAAGTTGAGCAACTCAAAAAGGAGTTAAATAAGCTAGATCTTCCGACAGCAGGTAATAAAGCGGAGCTGCAAAAAAGGCTTATAGATGAATTCAAGCGGCGTGGCATTTGACAGGAGCGCACGATTTTGAGGAAGAAAAGTAATGGAAGTATCCACCCTCACTGCACAAGCAATACAGACTTTATGCAATGTTGCTGCTGCAATGATGGAGCAAATGACGAAAAGAAAATTCAAGAAACTTCTAGAGCCACCAACGAGAAAACTTCTATCGGAAGTTCAAGAAACTTCTAGAGCCACCAACGAGAAACTCGCAGAAGTTCAGGAAACTTCTAGAGCCAGCAACGAGAAACTTTTAGCTGAAGTTCATGAAATTTCTAGAACCACAAACGATAAATTACTGGAGATTTCTGAGGTAATAATAAAAGAGTATATTCCATGAATGCAAATCGATGAAGAGCTGGCTGACTTAAAGAAAAAATGAACAATCTAGAATTGATATAGAGGCAAAAATTAACAATCTGCAAATCCAAGGCGGACCGGTGCGAGTAATATCAGAAACTTCTTGTAAGACAAAGACTCCAGTTTTGATGGCAGTACACCATTACAGTATTCCAGTTCAGTTTGATACGGTGCCAGCAAATGGTTGGAGCGATGAAGAAAAAAGCAATACAGTTGATTCTTGCTTTAAAAGGCACGCCGCAGAGAAGTTCTCGAAAACTGTCCCTATTAGCTGCAGAAAACAATCATGGTGACATTATGGCGGCACTACATAACGTAAGTATGGTGGTGAACATAAGAAAGAGATTACCGTATGGAGCTGCGAGGCGAGTACAAAAAGCCATGAGTCTCTTACAAGACTTTGCAATGGAATTGAGCGTTTGGTGCAGCTGACTTATCCTGGCGAAAAATCACCGTTTTTGGATCAGTTTAAATAGAGGCATTTGTGAATGGCATTCGTGATTTCGATGTCAAGCATGCGGTCTGTGCTACGCAAAAGTTATCTTTTGCAGAAACTGTTTCCTTTGCGTTAGCTCAAGAGACTGCTAAAGTAATTTCGAAGCCACAATTTTGCAGAGCTCGAAAAATCGAGGTACCGACGAAAAAGAGAGTAGTCTCATTAAGGACATCAAGGAGGCGATTAATGAGGCATTTGCGCAGAATCAAAATAAAGCCCGAGGTAAATGCTATAACTGCGGAAAAGTCGGCCATTTTCAGCGAAATTGCAAAGCGCCACGTAAAGATCCAGATCTGCTTCTCCACCGAGAAACAATAAGCGGTCTATCTACAATGCATCATCACACGAGTCACCGTTAAAACTAAAACGAGCCAGCACAGAGGGGCATGAGCTGGCTCCCACAAACGAGGGCCTCACGATCTTCATATCAGTAATGCAAGAAAAACAGCAACCTTACTGCTTGTGGCTACATCAACGGAGAAAAGCGCATTTGTACTATAGACACCGGAGCATCACATTCCATTATAAGGACCGATTTAGTAAAGCGAGAATCGAGCAATTGAGCAATATAAGATTGCGTACAGCTACGGAGAGTCTGCCACTGTTCATGGAAAAATTAATGTGAAGGTAGCTATGGCCAACATCGTGTGTATCATGAATTATTATTTATTTGCCGATATGTGGACGAAGTCATCATTGGTGCAGATTTCATGATAAGACATAACATTAATCTGCACATGGGACAACAAACAATGATTTGGCGTATATTGAAATACCCCTCGATGTTGGTTATGAAAGTAGGCCCAGTAAGAAAGCTAGTAGCCATTGAGAACCAAAAATTACCACCACAATCCGAAAATTTGGTATGGGCCGTGTGGAGGGAGATTGTGAGGATAACCGTTTGTGGGTGGTAGAACCACTGAAATAAAGAGTGACTTATTAACAGCAAAAGCTCTCGTCAAAACTTGCAAAGATGGAAGAATTCCCGTGAGAGTGCTAAATCTATCTAGCCATGAAAAAAGTCGTCAAACAAAACATCGAAATAGCTCAATGTGCTCCAGCAGAGGCAGTAATAAATAGCGAAGTGAAGCCCGAACCTGTTAAAATATCCGCAAGAGAACGTGAAATACTAGACGAACATATGGGAAAATGGATAGCCCGGTTTAGCAGCGCCTGACAAGAATAAGGCGAAACAGCTACTTAAAAAGCATGCATCTGTTTTTGCCTTAAAAAGCCAAAATCAAGGGTAGAACAGCAATTGTAAAGCACGAAATAAACACCGGCGAAGCAAGACCAATAAAACAAGCGCCCAGAAGTGTACCCCTCGCAAACGAAATGAGGTGAAAGAGATAGTAAACGAAATGGAGCAGAACGGCGTAATCGAACCATCTTCAAGTCCTTGGAGCTCGCCAGTGGTCTGGGTGAAAAAGAAAGATGGCGGTACCAGATTTTGTGTCGATTATAGAAAATTAAATGACGTCACCAAGAAAGACAGCTATCCACTACCTAGGATCGATGACACCTTGGATACGCTTGCCGAGCCAAATGGTTTTCCACCTTAGACTTGCAAAGTGGTTACTGGCAGGTGAGATTGCAGATAAGACCAAAGAGAAAACCGCCTTTAGTACAAGTGAAGGTTTGTGGCAGTTTAAAGTTATGCCATTCGGACTCTGCAATGATCCGGCCACATTTGAACGCCTTATGGGAACGGTATTAAAGGGACTTCACTGGACAACATGCTTAGTGTATCTTGATGACATAATTGTCATAGGAAAGACTTTTGATGAACATCTCAAAAACCTGGTTGAAGTCTTTTAAACGTATATCATCGGCGGGACTAAAACTTGGCATAAAGAAATGCACACTGTTCCAGAAAGAGGTAAAATATCTGGGTCATTTGTAACAGCAGACGGCATTTCTACTGATGAAGATAAAATACGAGCTGTAAAGGACTGGCCTCGCCCGAAAAATCTTCATGAATTGCGAAGTTTTCTGGGTCTTTGCACTACTACCGACGATTCGTACCAAATTTTGCCAGCATAGCCCGCCAGCTTACATGAACTGACCAAAAAGTCGAGACCGTACCAGTGGGGTGAAGCACAGGAAGTGCGTTCCAAAAGCTAAAAGAATTGTTGTCTACGGCACCAGTTCTGACATATCCCATCGCTGGAGAAAAATTTGTGCTAGATAGCGATGCGAGCGGCTACGGAATAGGAGGCGTGCTTTCACAGGTGTCAACGGGACAGAAAAAGTTATTGGCTATTACAGCCGAATACTTCGAAGCCTGAGAGGAACTATTGTGTTACGCGACGCGAGCTGCTGGCGGTATAGAGTGCATAAAACATTACCACAAGTATTTGTATGGCCAACATTTTACGCTGAGGACTGACCATGCTGCACTTAGATGGCTGTTACAATTTAAAAATCCTGAAGGACAACTTGCGCGCTGGATTGAACGCCTGCAGAGCTACGATTTTAATATCGAGCACAGGGGAGGTACAAAACACAGCAATGCGGATGCCCTCTCGCGGCGACCCTGTAACTTGGAGTGCAGACATTGCGTTAAAGCGAAAAGAAAGAATGTGTAGTTGATATTCGGCTAATGCAAATAGAATCGGAAGAAGACTGGTCAACAGCACAAAGGAATGACCCAATCCTGTCAAAAATTGTAGTGGCTAAAGAGGAAGACAGAAGACCTACCCGCAATGAAATATCAGCAGAGGGACCACTTTTGAAATCTTATTGGGCACAATGGAATAGTTTGAAAACTGGTAAATGGTTGCTTATATCGCACGTGGGAGAGTGCAGACGGCAAATCTTCATCTAATTTAATAGTCGTGCCGTCCTCTAAGATGAATGAAGTATTGAAAGAGTTCCATAATGGTCCCAGTGGAGGTCATCTAGGCATAACAAAAACCCTAGAAAAAATTAAAAACAGCGGTTTTATGGGTTGGATGTCAACAAGCTGTAGCCCGATTGGATAGCAAACTGCACAGAATGCATCGCGGCCAAAGGTCCAGTAAGGAGAAGTCGAGGACTACTTCAGCAATACAACTCAGGTGCGCCATTTGAGAGGATAGCGATGGATGTTGCAGGCCCATTTCCTGTAAGCAACGCTGGAACCGATATGTGCTAGTAGTAATGGATTACTTTAGCAAATGGCCAGAGGTATACGCCATCCCCAACCAAGAAGCAAAAACGGTAGTGGAAGTATTTGTGAACAACTGGGTGTGCCGTTATGGTGTTCCAATAGAATTGCATTCTGACCAAGGTAGAAATTTCGAAATCCGGCGTGTTTAAGGAAATGTGGGAGCTATATGGCATAAGAAAAAACCCGGACAACGCCACTTCATCCACAGTCTGATGGCATGGTCGAGAGATTTAAATCGCACTCTGGAAGAATACTTGCGAAAAGTGGTGAGCGCCCATCAGAAAGACTGGGACGAGCACATACAAAAATTTTTATTAGCATATAGGTCGGCTGTGGCATGACTCTACCTCTAGAAACACCAGCAAAAATTATTTTTGGAACCGAATTGAGACTGCCTGGAGATTTGGAATTGGCTTTAAGCCTACACCGTTAGATGGGAACGAGGAAAACTCTTCTCGAGCGCAAGAAAATTTGAATGAATTACATGACTTTTTGCGCGGTCGAATTAAAATGACCAGGATAGAATGAAAGCCAGATACGACGACCGAGCCGCAAACTCTGAGGGATTCACTGAAGGTCAGCTGGTTCTACTTTTCAACCCACAACGAAAGAAAGGATTATCTCCTAAACTACAGACGCATTGGGATGGGCCTTATCGAGTGATCAAGAAGTTGAACGATGTTGTCTACAGGATCCAGAAGTACAACAGCCCAAGATCTAAAATGAAGGTGGTCCATCTTGAACGACTAGCAAATTACGGAAAGGGAGATAGTGTGCCTATTCGGGACGAACAGGCTTAAGTGGGCGGCAGTGTTACGAATTTGGGGATTCTTGTTGCTAAATGGCGATTTTAATAAACAGCAAGATGGCAACACTATGAAATACAGTCAAACAATCACTATTTTCCGTTAAATTCAAAATTGCTACTATTCTGTAACCAGTAATTGCCAGATCAGTCGAGCTTTTTCTAGAAGTGATGCCAACTGGTATAAATACCAGTGCGCCGCGAATAAATGAGTCAGTCGTAATTAAATCGTCGAAGTCGTTAAGTTGTAATCGAAACGTGATAACTATCAACCTTAAGCTACAAGCTAATTAATTAAGTGTGAAACGGTTATTTAATAAATCTAAAGTTAAATTAAATAAAAAGTGTTTTATTTTGCAAATAAAAGAATCCGTAAAATTGTTTATTCAACGGGAATTAAACAAAACACGATTTATAAAAGGCTAAATCGTAACAATATTATTTAATTGAACTTGAAAAAATATATAAAAAAAATTAAATTTTTTAAAAAAAATTCAGAACTGTTCCGAATTTAGTAGAGTTATGGACAACTACATATATCTTAAATCGTTCAAAAATGTTTTTTAATTTTTTGTTTGTTTTTTTTTTTAATTATTATTATTATATTTTTGTACCGATCTGAAAAGTTTAACTCGTATTAGTTATGAAGAAAATATTCGTTGTATTTCTGTGATATATCTAGGTACCTTAGACGTACGAGCACTAATATATTTATGATCCGTATAAAATTATATACAGAAATATTTAAATATATAGGAAAGATAATATTCAACAGATATTTTTCAAATTGGATTTTCCAGAAAAGTTTCTAGATTGGTAAAAGACATTTTTTATAAATAAACCATTTTTATAAATAAAAAAAAAATAAAAAATAAATTTTGACAATTGTGTTTTCAATAACTATAAATTCGGAACTAGTTTAGAATGTTTTTAAAAAATTATGTTTTTCAAATCTTCATTAAAAAATAAATTTTTATAGCAATTTATAGAATTCGTCAAATTCAATTAAAAAAAAATCCACTTTACATATATAGCCAAAGTACAGTAACTTCGTCAATTTTCAAACCGATTTTAAACCAACGATGAACCATTATTACTCATAAAAACACTAACTTTAAGAATATTGTTAGAAGATTCAAAAAACCCCTCGTAGAAGTTGCAAAGGGTAAAAAAAATCTTAAATTATAATTGTATTTCAAAAAATGCTCAACATAAAGGTGTTTTTTATAGAGGTAATATAACTTTGAAATGGAATAAAACAAAGATGAATTTTTAAATTGTCATCAAATTTAATTTATTCGAAAGATATTCTTCTGGCATTATAATTAAAATATGACTTCTGGCATATGACCGCCACGGCTGGTCGGACGTAGTCCATCTGGAGATCCAATTTTCTATACTTTTTCCAACATTTGTGGCTAATGTTGTCCTCCAAGTGGTCAAAATCGTTTCGAGCTTATCGGCGTAGACTAGCACTTCATATATCCCCACATAAAATAAATTGCACGATCTTGGAGACCAATTCACGGGTTCGAAACGTGAAGCTATGCGATTACCGAACGTTTCCTTCAATAAATAAATTGTAGCACGAGCTGTGTGACATGTTGCGCCTCTTGTTGAAACCACAGCTCCTGCACATCATGGTTGTTCAATTGACGAATGAAAAAGTCAGTATTCATGGCTGTATAGCGGTCACTATTGACTGCAACGTTCTGACCAGCTTATTTTTTAAAGAAGAACGGCCTAATGATTCCACCAGCCCATAAAGCACACCCAAACCAGTCACTTTTTCTGGATGTAACGGTGTCTCACCATACACTTGAGGATTGTCATCACTCCAAATACGGCAGTTTTGTTTATTGACGTAATCCATTTAACCAAAATTTCGAACAAGAGGAAGCGTTGTTCATGCGTCAGTCTATTCATGTTGAATTTCCAAACAAAAACTAACTTGACAGCTGATAAAATGGGTGCCAGTTAAAAGTTTTGCCACCTTAAAGTTCTATATCTGCATAAAAAACACCATTTACTTATAATAATAATACAAAGAAAGTATATAAATTTAAAAAGACCAGGTAAATTTCTTTTAAATACCGTTTAAAAATTCAATATCGGGTCACAATATCGCCAGTCACAACAAATACTCATTTACCGCTATCTCGAAAATTTGAGGGCATATTGCTACTTTTCAAACCGGTTTTGTAATACACCCTGCTAGACTAACAACCTGCACTAAGTCCAGTTGCAAAGTGAATTTGGGGTGTAGCGAAGTGTAATAAATAGTACTCTAAAAATTATAGCAACATTTTTCAATATCTAACCACGCCTAATTCGGCCCGGTATACTTGTTCTTGTAGCTGGGCAGTTGGCTTGGAAAGCAATATATTTAAACTACGGCATCCCCTGCATGGGGACGTTTTAAAAATAATTGAAACAAAAAAAAAACTAAATTTTCAACTTCATCTGATCTGATTATATTAAAACTTGGTAGAAACATTCTTCTAGTAACTTTAGAGTTGGCGTATTTTTTTCTTTTTCCAAAATTCGTTATAGCTTACGTTAATCGCTACTCAAAGCTAGGGATTTTTAGCAAATGTGTAAACAAGTATCAGTTGTGGCCACCGAATTTGTTGCCAATCGAATTCTGATGGTATCGACAACTATCGTAATGTTAAATTATGTTTTTAGCCGTGAAGGCTAATATTCAGTTGCTTAACCCAAAATTAAATTCCCAAATAAATATTATTTCGTTTCACACAAATTTCAGTGAAATTAAAACCTTTTTTGTTTTTCTGGTATTTAACCGTGGTCTTCAGACTAATAGACCTCTGTCCTACTATTGTCACCACAATCACTTTTAATTTTCATTGCCTTATTTATATTTAAACATTTGAAAATTTTTATTTTAGTTAAAAAACTTTTTGTTTTTTTTTTTCCGAGATTGAACTTGGAAGTTCGGAGTACAAGGCAAACTATCTACCCACTACACCACAAGACTTACAAATGTTGCGTGCTAAATATGAGTTTAAATATTTTGTTAGGAAAACAAACATTGTCTCAAATTCGTTTACCAATACCAATCATTAGTTTCTTCTATAAACAATGCAATCAACAATTCGGTTAGTACTACTAAACCTCATCTAATTTAGTGGCATATTTGATTGCGAATATCGTATTTGCAGTAACCACCTTTGATTATAGACAAATTTTTTATGATGATGGTACCAATTCTCTTGTATTATCACAAAATAAATGGTTGCTTCTACCATAAACAATTAATAACCGGCATTTTATTGAGAAGTTGATTGGAAATACCAATAATTGGGATAAACGTATGGTTTTTTAGTTCCTTTTCCCTCTTTTTTAATTTTCAGTACAGATGTTTGCTTTATTATCGATTATTGGTAGTTCCAAGTAAAATAACGCGATATCAAATAAATTATAATGGATTCGACCGAATCCCAAACCATCCCTTTTCTGGTTGTTAGACATATGCAATGTTTGAATTCTCATAACTTTGGACGCAATGACAGCAACTTATAAATTTGGTGTCTTTAACCCTCTGCGACTGACGTGATATAGTTCTCACAATTCTAATGACGTGGTAGACTACCAGACACCATTTCCATGGCTTATATTTCCAAAGTTCCGTTTTGTAAAACTAATAAAACTATTTTTGTTTATGTTTATGAGTGTAAGTTATTATTTATATAGTTATTTTTCTAATTCAAAGCGAAAAATTCGTGTTTTATGTATTTATCGCATGGCAATGAATTTCTGTAAAAACTTAGTACCTGTACTAGAACAGCAAAAAAAAATTCAAAAATAAATTTTTTGAACAATTTTTTTTTATTTTTTATTATTTAGACTAAATTTAGCAGTTGTAACAAAAAAAAATTTAATTCAGTGGTTAAAAAAAAAAAAATAAACATTTCAATTGGCACATCAAAGCCTATAACTGAACAAACAAAAATTTTCATGTTATAATTTATGATGAATAATTTTAGATTTAGCTTAATTTGCACTTAAGTTAATCAGTCTTAAGTCTTGAGATCATATATATATATAAAAACTACAAGTTTTCTTGACAGGTTTCCGCAAAGAGGCTTGGAGGCACTGGAGGCAAATTGGGCTTCACAACAGCAATACCTAGTTACCCTTTTTATCTTTGGGGGACAAATTGAACACAGTTTTTCTTCCACTTGGTGGAGTAGATTGAATAGTTGGTGGCGGAGGGGGTAGATCTTTGCCAAGAACCCTGGTGAGCGTCATTCTCAGTTCTCGTGGCAACCTTTCATTGTATACCCGAATTTCATATGGTCTAGCACCAATTCTATATATAATATATAATAAAATATATATATGAATATATATATATATAATGAATATATATATATATAATGAATATATATATATAATGAATATATCGAACACTTTTATCAACTCCTCCTTTTGTTCGTTTTAATCTACTATCATAACAGGTTTTTTTGTGTCAGTATCTATTTCTTGACAATGGTGTAGAAGACGAATCAGCAGAACAGCTTTATTTTTTTCGGTACATATGATAGCAGGGTATATTCTTTCGTAAAACCATACATGGAACTCCCGACTTCTCTAGTTTTTGCACGGTAAGAAAGAAGATGGTATCTCAGCTTTATTTTTTTAGGGTTCCTAAGTAGTTAAATCCGTTTTTCAGCAGAGCTTCCGTAAGTGGTATAGAGCTAAAACCAATTGTCAGCCGTAATGTTTCGGGTTTGAGTTTTCGACAGACTTTCACAAGTCTCATACAGACTGACTTGGTACTGCCAGTTTCCGTTCCTGTTTCATTTAACCCTATCCCGTCAGAATTTTTACCATAATAAATATAAGCATTGTGAATGTATATGTGCGAGCATCGACTAACAACATTATTATAATGCCATACTTGGCTGGTTTCTGAGGCATTAAATTATAGACTTGCAGCGAACCTTTAAAAACGGCAGTAACATTTCCATCGATGCAGAGGTATGGTCCAGGAGTATATTGAGATTGACTGTTAGGATGAATTTGTTGAAGAAATTTGAAATGGGTGCAAGTGGATCTCCTTGAGACGCTCCGCTCTAGTAGTTGAATCATCTGAGGCAGTTTATCAAACAAGAAAAATGCAAATTGGACATCCCACAACGAAATATTTCACGGCCACTGCCATCGGTTGCGAACACTGTTCGAAGATCTTCGTCATTACATTTGAAACCTGAGTGTAGTACAATAGACCAATGAATGCTTTCATTTCCGTTACATATGTATCCATAAGTTCTACCTTTGTAGTATTATTAAATTTTGCTCGGTAACTACAGAGTTTTTGATTAGTATATTGTACTAAAACACTCCAACATGGATTCGTCAAAAATTTTGGACCAAAGCTGCAAATATCCTTCAAAGGTAGAAGTATGCAGACGACCTGGCAATCTAACTATGTTGTGGGATGCTGTTCTGGATGTTTTTTGGTCGCTCTCTAGTACTCCACATAAATTCTTTCTTACCTTTATAATAGTCGCTTGTTGGGTCCTTGATTCACTTCTGCAGAAATATTTTGTGGCTCAGAGGTAAACGCAAATTGTTCTTCATCGTCTTCATCATTTGAAATTTCATCATTATCTAAAAGTTCGTTTCGTTCTGGCTGAAATTGGGTCATTGCATTCATCATCCATATCGCTGAACTCATGCTCACTCTCTTCCTCCAACCACTGTCGTATTTGCTCATCGCGGCTTTTAAAAGTTCCAAATGACGTTCTCTTAGAAGATTGGTGGAACTTGCGATGTGTTTGAAGTGCTCCATAATAACAAAACTAAAAAAATAAAATTTTGTTGACGTGTTGGTTTGGGCAGACACTAAGAAAATATAATTATTTTACTGACATGCTGTTTAGGAGACACTATGAAAATATAACAAAAATACTGATGTGATTGTCTCTCAGACAACCTACCTTAATATTGATGTGGTTGACTTGCAGACACTTTTTCGCTTACACTGGCACGTGTGCTTACAAATCAATCGATCTAAACACATAACATGCGTATAAGTCCACAATAAGAAGGTACATAGAATGCGGAGTAGATGTTTGGAAAATAACCGGTATAAAATACTCTTTTGTGTTTGTTGGTGTCTGCTAGACTACCACATCAGTCGCAGAGGGTTAAAAGACCAAATCATTTTCTATAACCAGCGTTGCACAAAAGTTAATTTTGTTTTCAAAAAGTATTACGAAAATTAATTCAAGCATCAATAGTTACAACACATACAAATTTAAACTTGAGAAAATTAACTGCATTTTTCCAAAAGTATCTTGCTATTTAATATAAAATTTTGTATATTCACACCTACGACAAATTCAAAATTCATTTTTATGATTCTATTTTTATCCTAAAAAATCATATAAAAAAATATTTTTTAAACTTATCTTTTTTGTTTTAAATTAACGACACATTGAGCGATATTAAAATCATTCAATATCTGTTAATATATAGAAACTTATTTAACTTCAAAGTTTTAAAAGGTATTTAGAAAAAAACACTTTTTTTATATTTTGCTTGTTGTTTCGGCAAAAGTGTTAAAAAATTTTTATATATTACGTTTCTTAGAAATTCTCAAAAAGAAGAAGTAAAGGGTGATTTTTTAGAAACTTTCTTTTTGGCAACACTATTTTTGTCATCTCAGCTGCTTTCGTGTAACATGTTACGTTAAACATGTTCAGATTGGTCTATAATTTAACCATGAATCGACTTACACACGAACAATTCTTGCAAATTATTGAATTTTGTTATCAAAATTCATGCTCGGTTAAGAAAGTGCATCGTGCACTTCTTCCAATTTATATTAATTTGAGCGACCTTCTGATGCAGCAATTCGGAATCTTGTGACTAAATTTCGCGCAAAATTACATTATTGGACATTAAACCACCAACACGTATACGTGGAGTGCGGACAAAGGAAAATATCGCAGCTGTATTCGCCAGTGTTTGTTGATGACCGTGAATTGTCGATTCGCAGCAATAACTTACTACGCGCGGAAACTTTGCGGAATATAGCTGGTGCAAGAATTGAAGCCACACAACCTACCACAACGGCTAACTTTTGGTGAATGGGCGCTGGCAAAGTGGGATGAAGATCCACTTTTTGATGTGGATTATGGGCCGATGGCATCATTGGACCATACTTTTTCAAAGACGACAAAGGCAGGAACGTTACTGTGAATGACGAGCGCTACCGTGCGATGATTACACATTTTTTTTTGCCACACAACACGCTAAACCATGGCCCAATTGAGAGGCGATTTCGGTGAACAGTTTATTTCACGTTTGGGCGGTCAATTGGCCGCATAGATCGTGCGATTTAACGACTTTAGATTATTTGTTGTGGGGCTATGTTAACGCTCATGTCTATAGGGACAAACACGCAACGGTTGACGCACTGGAAGACAATATTGAAGAATTTATTCGTGAAATACCGGCCGATATGTTTTAGAGAGTATGCCAAAATTAGGCCCAGCGTATGAACCATTTGAGGCGTAGCCGCGGTCAACATTTACATGATTTCATCTTTAAACATTGAATTATCTAAATCGTTCTATCGACAAAAAAAAATATTTCATACATTTCTCTAATTTTATATGTTTTTTTAAATCAAATCCGAAAGCTCTTAAAAAATCACCCTTTATTTACCTATTCATCATTATATAATGTCTATATTTAGTCGTGCTAAAAGGTAATATATTGCATTTGAAAGCTAAAGTTCAAGGAAACCTCTTCTTAAACATAGACAGGTAGTACAGGTGTATGCATAAAACTGTTATTTTACTTGTTTTTTACATCTTAATACATTTTGAAAAAAAGAAAATATTATTCAGAAACTACAAATTTACCTGTAAGGCTTTTGTCAATAAAACATGTAATATTCCGTAGGTATATATCTTATTTTGTGGTATTAGGGACATTGAGTATTTTTTCCTATATATATATTTGGGAAATTGCTTTCCTAGAGAATTACCGCGAAATAATTTACTCGAGTTAAAGTTAAAATATAGTAACGTTTATTTTAAATATACCAAATAAAAATTTGAGTTTTAAATAAAGAAGACTTGTTGAATCGCGTGAAAGCAAGAGATTAATAATCATGGTAGTTGTTTTAATTAGTGACATTTAATGTTAAAGTACGAGGTACTGTGTACAAATGACAGTAATTGGGTTTTAAACCCGGTAGCTAGCATGGCAATAGGGTGCCACATATATATATATTTATATATATTATATATATAAAGCCAAGATGATACAATTGATACTTAGTTCACGGACGAACATACGTTGGCCCTTAGTCTTAATATGAATTTTAGAAGTAATAAGTACGATCAATTAAGAAAGGAGCCTATTGAAAAGGATGAGGTCAATGCCTTCTACTTATTCATTAATGCAGCAAAGAAAAATATGCTTAAACCTATTTCTGAAATAAGTGATAAAGGCGCAAGTGTTAGTTTAACTCATCTCCTTAAGAATACAGCTTCAGGAATCATGTTCACCTTTTCTAAAGAAGAAATAGTCATATGCAAAAACTCAGAGGTAGCATTGATAAGCAAATGGGGATGTGATGGATCATCTGGATTTTCAGAATATAAGCAACAAAGTGAAAGTAACACAAAAATTTCAACGGTTTTCGCTAGTACCATTAGGAATCATCGTCATCAAACAACTTCTTAAGATGTGTGAATAAGTCAACACCTGAATCCAAGTTATTATGTCGGCCAATTCGATTCGAATATACTAAGGAAGATACAGAAACAACTAAAAAAAACTGGTGGATGTATAGATACGGAATATAAAAACTTGTCATTTATTTCTGTTGCAATATCTGGAAGTGTAATTTCAACTTAATCTAACAATGATTGATAGAATGGTAGCAAATGCGATTATTAATACTAAATCAAATTGGCAATGTAACATAATGTGGAAAAGAAAATTCATAATTTCAAGAAACTTCAGATGAACCCCCAATAATGAAGATGCTCTCAAATATGGAATTTCTCCACTTCATGCCCGAATGAGATTTACACCTTGCTTATGAACATTATCGTCGAAAATAATACATATATACATAATATTTTTTGAAGATCCTGAAACTACTTCTAAATGACTGGTCTCGATAAAAATTTAATTAGACGTTTTTAAAATAATATTGTCTGTTATCAACAGAAAAAATCCAATTAATGCAGAGAAATTAAAATGATTCAGATGAAACTCAAACTTTGATATCGACTTTATATCCATGATACCAATAACTCCAACAGTGCATGAAGTGCTTTCTCATGGAAAAGATATACTAGAAAACAGCATACTACCATTAGGATAATTAACCGAAGAAGCACGCGAAGCTAGGAGCCGAGATATAAAACAATATAGACTATTTAACACACGAAAATGTTAGAAATTAGCTCAAATTTCCGATATAATGAAACATTTATTGTTGTCATCGGATCCAGTATTGTACAATATAAGACAAAATGATAACCAAAGATATGCACAGAAATTGAGTGGTCTACATAGTATTCTAAGTGTAACTAAATTATTTTCATAGTTTGTACAATTTGCTGTCTGAGCGCTATGGGTTGCTTTTGGGCTTATCCAACCCTCGGAACAAACATTTTCATTCACAGAATTTTTCCGGTAAATTTGTGGATTTCTGAATGATATATATTTTTGTTTCCAAAATAAATTAAGAGGTAAAAAACCCTTCAAATAACATTTTTATGCATACACCTGCCCTACCTACCTGTCCATGTTTATGAAAGAGGTGTGCTTGAGGTTTAACTTTCAAACGCAATATATTAACCTTTAACAAGATTAAAGATAGACCCCAGCAAAATTTTTTAGAACAGATTACCTCTGAACTTGTTCTAGAACAACTTCTCTTACCACCGGTACATGGAACCGGTTCTAGAACAGGTTCCTGGGAGTCGAAATGTAAGGTGTCACCATCCCAGAACCAGTTCTATAACTGGTCTAAAACCGGTTCTAACGCAACCTGTTTTTGTTTGGAGGTAAAGAGCCTATTGCAAATAGGACAAACTCCATATAAAGAAACCAGTTGCAGAACAGAAATTAGCACCTGTTATAATACAGTATAAGCTGTTCTGCAACCAGTTATTTATTGGGACATATTATATATCAATGAATAGGTAAATACTTCTTCTTTTTGAAAATTAATAAATAAAAATAATATTTAAAAAATTTGTTTAACACTTTTGCCGAAAACAAGCAAAATATAAAAAAATGTTTTTCTCTAATTACATTTTAAAACTTTTAAGTTAAATAAGTTTCTATATATTAAGATATTGATATAATTTAATTTAACACAATAAGAAAAGTTTTAAAAATATTTTTTATATATGATTTTTTATCATAAAAAATTACTTTTTCACAAAATCTGCTCTCTTATTTGAAATTAAAAAAAAATAAAATCCGCTGGCAAAATGGACATACTTGCAAAATCAAATTTTCGTTAAAAATTCACAATTTTCGGCCAATGGTGTAGAGTGCATGTCCAGTAATAAATAACATTAAAGTCCGTTTTTTTGGAAACGGTTAAAAAATAGTAATAATTGTTAACAAAAGTTCTGAGAAAAATGTAAATAAATTAAAGTACATTTTCGGATAAAATTGCCGATTAATATTTTTATGGACTTAACGGATGAGAAAAACGTAAATGAATTAAGGTACATTTTCGGATAAAATTGCCGATTAATAATTTTATGGACTTAACATATATGATAGGATGATCATATATTTGTATGCATTTGTGTATATTTTCAATCATCTAGAAAAATGTAACATTTGCTGCAACCCAGCAAAATCAAACATTACCAAATCATGGTAAAATAATGTATCGACAGAGGGCTGCACGCATTACATTACACCTTACTTCACTGATGAATTTTACAGGCATTTAACAAATTTAAAAATTTAATACAATTCGTTAGGAAGTAACAATATTATTGATACATTTTATATAAAATGGATTAAATATGAAATGCCTATTAGTTCAGTATTATATGGTTCGAATCTCCAAATTTAATTAGAAAACATCGCCTGCCAATGGGCGGCTTTCATTGTTAGAGTTGAATTTCCACAAAAAAAGCAATTAATAAAGTTATTTCATAAGAGATTTCGATGTCTTTGCCTTAAAATATAATCAACAAATTGCTTGAGACAATGCAAACTAAAATGAAAGACGTCTACACAGAAAAAACTAAAATTGAGTTTCAATTGAAAATATTTGTTATTCAGTGAGAGTTTACTTGAATTCGGTCCTATTGAGCAAAATGTAGTAACAATTAATATATTTGTAACTATTTAATTGATATTTATTTTTATAGTTTTATTCATATCTATTACAAATTTTATTGAATATTGTTTTTATTTCAAACAATTTTTAGTAGATACTATTAAAACATTAATTAAAATTTAAAAAAATATCGTCAAAATGGGGGAAAATATTGCTTAAATTAAAAACAAATTGCTCAAAATTACAAAATTTAAAAAAAAAATACCAAAATTGTAAAAAAAAAATTACGAAAATTTAAGAAAATCGAAAACATTGAAAAAAAACGCCAAAATTGAAAAAGCTGCCAAAAGTTAAAAAAAAGAATCCTCAAAATTGCAGAAATTTAAAAAATTGCCAGAATATTCTAAAATTGACGAAAAGTTGCCGAAATTAAAAAAATTCAATCGAGTTTTTAATTTTGGCGATTTTTTTAAATTTTTTCCATTTTTTTCCATGTTTTTATTAAACGTTATAAAAACTGGAAATTTTGTTTATACCAAATTCATTTTCAATTAAAGAATTAATAAATATTATTAAACATTTAATTGGAAGGTAGTTTGAAATCGAGTAATTTTTAATAGAATTTATTTGACAATAATTTTATCTGTGTATTTGACATAATCTTTTAAAACGGATACCACTACGACCCTAACTTAAGTTTACATGTGCCGTAGTGTCATTTCAAAAGTTGATACTTTACTAGCAGTGCTATCTTTTATTTTAATGTGGTTTGCTACGTACGGATCTGGTAACATAGTTTTCAGTATTTTTTTACGATATATATTACGATATCTCAAAATCCATCGACTAGTATTCAGCTCACAGAGGCCATTTTTTTTAGTTTTTCGAAATAAATGTAAGCCTCAAACTTTGCTCGATATGCATCATGTGCCACCTAGTCCAATTTGACTCAAATTTTCACAAAGTGAGTATCGAGGCTATGAAATTTTAGTTAGGTATGTTACATACCGTCGGAAAGGTTAATTTGTCTAGTTGCTCAGTAGAATTTTTATTTTAAGGTTTTAGATACACTTACACACAAATAGGAAATAATTCAAAATAGTGCATATGCTAAAAATTTAAAAACCCTTTGCCTTGAGTTACATACCATTTATTTAGATAGATATCCAAAGCGACCAAAATGCTCTGAAAGAAAAGCCCTAAGCTTTCTTTTGAGCAAAAAAAAAAAAAAAAAATGGGGATATTGTGAAAAAAAGTCAAAAACGTTTTTGATTTTGAAAAAAATAGCCAAACAAATTTTTTTTTTTAATAGTTTTTTCGAAAGATTGAAGAAATGTCTATCTTAACTATTATTTAAAACAAATTTTGCTAAGAACAATAGGTTACATGGAGGCGAAAAAACACCCGTTTGTCCAAAATGTCAAATTTTGACCACCTTAACTCAGAGAGTTCTTGACAGATCTTGTTGACAAATTGTGTCTAAACTACTATCCATATAAGTAACTTTGGTGTAAATTTTTTCCCGATCGGAAGACATCGATTTCAAAAGTTGGGTCACTTGCGATGAAACGCCCCATATACCAAACAGCGCAAAATACAAAATAGTAAAAAAATATGATATATTCAAAAACTAACAATCTAATTTTAGATAAAATTGTATATTACCTCATGCAGAGTCAAACTTTAAAATATGTCAATCATATTTGGATATAAATATGAATTACATTAATAAAGGGTCCGCCATCTAACGTTTTTTTTCAACTAGTGCTTATTTCGTGAATGGCAGCACTTAGCTCATGTCTGATTTGACAGATAATTAGTTTTATCCTTCCGCTGAACGAATATGGTTGTGTATACGCTTGAACAACGCTGGGAAATATTGCGACATTACTTTGAAAATCATGGTAATGTTGCAGAATGAGTGCGAAAATTGCGTACGGATTTTGGAAGAAGAGAAGTACCGTCATCATTTTGATCTTGGCGGGTATGTAAACAAGCAAAATTGGCTCATTTTGGGCACAGAAAACCCGCACGCATACATTGAAAAGCCGATACACCCAAAACGAGTCACTGTTTGGTGCGGATTTTGGTCCAGAGGCATAATTGGGAATTTTTCTTCGAAAATGAGCAAGGAGTGGCCGTTACAGTCAATGGCGATCGTTATCGGGCCATGTTGAACGAATTGTTGACAAAAATTGAAGAGGAGGATATTGGCAACATTTGGTTTCAACAGGACGGTGCTACGTGTCACACAGCCGAAGCTACACTCGATGTTTTGCGCCCTGTTTTGAAGATCGTCGTTTTTTAAGGGTGCCGTCAAAGATAAGTGTTACGCCAACAAGCCAGAGACAATGACGCTTAAAGGACAATATTCGTGAAGCCATTGGTGAAATACAGCTGCACACAATCGATAATGTGCTAAAAAATTGGACCGATCGTGTAGGCTACTGCAGCCAGCCGAGGCAGCCATTTGAATGAAATTATTTTCCATTATTAACCGGAAGGATTGTACTTTCGAATAAAAAAAGAAATTTGAGAAAATATTCAGTAGTTTTTTTTTATAGCATTTTCAAAAAAAAAAGTTATTTGGCGGACCCTTTACAATAGTACAATAATTGCTCTCTTATTTTGTGTATAATTTTATACACAAAATTTATTTTTTTTTTAATTAATTTCTTTCTGGTTCTTAAATTTCTATTCCTATACAAAAAAGATGTAGGAACCCTAAAAAAGAACTTGTTTCATTTGTAACATTAGGAGTTTTTAATTTAGTTTTAGATTTTCTTCAATGTAAAAAGCTAAATTATGTTTCAACGTTTTTTTCCGTGTGTTTTTATTAAGTGGTGTAGTTACAAAACTCCAAATAATCTTCATTTTCAAAATTTTCTCTCAAACAACTTATTTTAAGTAATTTTTAGAGAATTTTTGAATAAAATAAAATGTCCAAATGGAAAGAAATGCTTTTAATTATAAAGTTATAAACTTTTTGCAAGTGGCTAAAGTCTAAAAGGATTTATAACGTTGAAGCAAAGCTCGTATTTGACGGTAATTATTTCTACAAATATTTCGGATTTAAATGAAGTGTTAAAATCAAAAATCGGATACAACTATAGCTTATTTTGTATATATTAGTGTCAATTCAGATATATATTTATAATTCTTCATTTCTACAGATAGTCTTTGGAAAAACTCCCCTACAGAATTCAAACCATAAGCAATGCATTGCAGTTTAAAAAGGAGTTAGAAAATCTTTTTACTTTGTCATAATCAAATTGGGTTTCTTAACTTTAATTACACTAATTTAATAATAAATTCTTAAAAAATAATTCTGTTTTTCTATTTAACTTTTTTTTCTTCTCAAAATTGTATTATTTAAATATCCATTCAAAATGTATATATTTACAATACTAGCAGTGTCCTTTATAAGATATCAATCTTGTTGTGCTAGTTTTTAACTAATTTTCAAATAAATAAATAAAATAAATAAAATAAAATATTTATAAATCAGATTTTAATTGTGTCGGGGGCATTATTCGGACTTAATTTTATCTGATATTATCAAATAAAAACAAAACTAATGCAAACTTATAAATTTATATGGGTCTATTTCTCTGATAAAACTGTATTAAGACTCATATAGTTCGATGATATTAGCTACACTGACTTTAAATCGACCCATGGACCAATCCTTTTAATATTAGTTA
>CM037853.1:145229791-145478419 GCA_021234595.1 Delia radicum | reverse complement strand
ACCAACTTTTAACAAAAAAAAAAAAAAAAAAATTTCTGAAAAAGGACCTTTAATGCCCGATTAAAATGTCCAGTTAAAATTTAACAAACAGTTAAATTGAAGATTTATATGGGAAACAACAACAAATGTGTCAGTAAAAGTCCCAGTTAGTAACTAATGGGACATTATGAAAATGAGGCTAAATGTAATTTCACGAATTTTGGACATACACCTCAGACATTGGTCGAAAATGCCAACTTTTAACAAAAAAGAGAGTATGTTAAAATAAAATTGAACATTGATATCGGACTTCTTTTAGTTTGAATTACAAACAAAGTGTTCTTAATATTTTTCATGAATATCTTGCCATGTGGTTTATAATTAAAGTCAGGACATAAGATTTTATAAATAATTACAAATTTTGAAACAAAATTTTTCATCATAAAACCAGCCATATTCTAATTATTTTTTTTTGAATTATGTATTTTGAGCTTTAATGTTTGAAAATTATGATATTAAAAGTTGAACTCAAACAAAACATCTATTTAATTTTTTTTTATCGGTTTTTTTTTACAAAAATGTTTTAGTTTTTTAAATTCTTAATTTTTTATAATTTTTTTTTTAAAACAACACGTATTTTCCTATCTTTATATTAACTCCAGGCAAAAAATTTTAGAAATCATTCTAAATTTAAATAAGTTAGGAGCAGCAAACGTCGTTTTATACACGACGTAGTCAAATTTGGCAGCCTGTAAGTACATCCTGTACTAAAACAGGGTGACTCAATGAGAATATTTTAAAAGATTACACTTCTTTTCAATTTTTAATTTGATGTATACCGTTCGGATCAGTAGTTTTGAGTTATATAATTTTACTAATATTATCTTCATATACTCCACTGTGTAGTGCTTTGTTTAAAATATACCATTTGGTATTGAGAATTAAGATGTGTCATACAATGACAGAAAAAAAGTAACATTTTTTTCTAAAACTACTAAAAGTTAGTAAAAATTACGTTGCAGAAAAAAACTGCCAAAACTAGCAGAGCTGTTTACTAAATATTAGTAGGATAAAAATAGAAAAAAAAATCTTTGAATCTACAAACTTTTGTTATATTTGAGCTAAATTTTAGTGAATTGAAATTAAGAAATTAAGCTGCCAAAATCAGCTAAATATTAGTAGAAAAAAAAAATCATAAAAAATATGAAAATTTTCAAAGTTTTTTTAAATTTTTTTTAATGACAATAAAAATCTGCACTTCTAAAATCAGCAATCTTAGCAAAAATTTCTGTTGATTCTAAAAAAATATGCTGTTATTTGCATTCCACTAAATTTATGTAATTTAGCAAACATTTTTGTTATAGAGTTTTTGTTTGCTGTTTCTAGTCTAAAAATATTTAGTAAAAGTTTTTGCTAATTCAAGCAGAGTAAATTGTTATTTCAAGTAACTAAAATTCAACTGGAATATAATTAAATTTTGTAAAGTTTTACAGTTTTTTTATTTGCTGTTCTTATTTTATTAATATTAGCAAACAAAATCTGCTAGTTTTAACAGTTTTTTTGCAACCTCTTTTTTAGCTTATTTTTAGTCGCTGTATTTTTTACAGTTTATTTCTATTATTATACATTTTCAGTTCTCTCTGCTGCGTAAGACGTATATATACGTTTTTCCAACTCTATCCTGTTGCGTAAGATGTAGATATATGTCCACCTTACATAAGCGAAGTTTTTTTTATTCTTCACTAGACTGATTTTGCTAATTTATAAAATCAACTGTGCAAGCGTGGAAAAGCATTCCCATATAACTGGTTACAAGTACATATTTGGTAATGGGAAGTACATTGTCATTACAACCACATTACCTTTATATGGATGTCGAGTAAAATAATGACATATCATTACGAAACACATTACAAAAAATAGAATAATATGTGGTTACCCATATCCTTACCAGTATGGACAAAATTAATGAGTCTAGAAATAAATAAAAAACTAAATTTAATAAAAAAATATTTTTCTACCATCTGAGCTATCTCGACATGTTATACTTGACAGATTAAAACGTAAAACTTGCTTGCACAAAATAACATTTCTTTCCAGCTTACAAAAAATCAAAATTAGTAGTTATATATGTAATTACTGGAAGTCAAAAAATAATGAATCTAAATATAGATTTTCAAAATTCTTTTAGATCATTACATTTTTATGAAATAATAAAGTAAGTGCAATACTTACGCGTAATACCTTATTTTGTATATTGAAATAATGGGAAAATTAACTAGTTATTAGTAAGTCCCTATTATTTGTATTAAAGTAATGCAGAGAGTAAGCTGGTGTCATTACCGGTAGTGATAAAGCAATTTTTTTTGCACTGTGTTATGAATTGTGTGCAAAGTTATAAATATGATGGTAATATGTGTAATTTTGAAATTTTAATTCCCAGTTTTTTATATATAAATTTCAAACGTTTCGTTTTGTAGTATGTGGTTAGAGTGCAAGATGAAAACATACAGAAAATAAAGATTAACATAATTTTATGGTGACTCCTAAATATTTCTGCTCTAGCGATAACATCCAAAAATACAATTTTTTGAGAATGTAAAATTAGTTGCGTCACCATTTGTCAAAATTTGGACGATTCTGCATTAAAAAATTATGAAAACAGATTTCTCGACTGAGCTAATAAAAATTTTTATATAATTTTGCCAAATCTTTATTTTCAGGAGTATATCATGCACTTTTTTTTGAGGCAATCTAATGTCGGTCTTATCATGAGAATAAGTTTTATGTGTTTTAAAATATTGTTGAAGTTAGTAATACTAATTATGGTTTTTAATTAATTTAAAACACCTATGATATTTAGTTTTTGTTGTTATTTTGAATATATGCATACTTTTTTTATATGCGGCTATATGTGGTTAATACGTTGATATGATTTTTTGTGTACTTATTTTCGATAAAATATACAATTGAGTTAAACACAGTTTTTCTATAATCAATTTTTTTTTAATTTAATTAAAAGTTACATAAACACATCTAGAATATAGAAATTTAAACAGTGAATGGATTGCGTTTACTTAATATTTTAAATTTGGTACCTTTGAGTGAAAACATGTCAGCTCAATCACCATTTCCGATCGACCATCTCTCCGATTTCAATAAATTCACCAGACTCCAAATGCGTTTCGGTTTCCGAAATATGATAATTGCAAAAACGATCAAATTTGACTTAAGTAACGCTAAACAATTGACTATTACTTTTAAACTATACAAGATAAAAATAAGGGTTGGCTTTATTTTTTAGGTTAGAATATCTTTTAAATGATATGCATATGATTTTTTTCATGCAAGGGTCAAAAGTTCAAAATCTCCATATCTAAAAAGGCGTATTTTTGATTTCTTAAAAATATATGTATATGCTTGAACTCGCCTCGATATTTGTGTGAAAAAGGACTATAAATCTGAGATCAATCGAGATACCACCCTAATATAAAGAAGAGTTCAAAAACAAGGATATATTTTTCAAATATTTTATTAAATTCACATTTCGAGATATGGGCATTTGAACTCAAAAACCCAAAAAATTACCATTGGCCCTTACATGAAAAAAATGGGTATGTATGTCATATTAGGGAGCACATTTTAACCTAAAAATAATGCCAACAGGAATTTCGTATCTCTTATAGTTTAAAAGTTATATTTCAATTACACTTTAGTCAATTTTTAACGTTTTTTGCGATTTTCAGGACGTCGTATTTCGAACCGAAAGGGTCTGGAAACTGAAATTTAAGTTTCGTCAAATTCTTGTCGAGTATGAAAAATGTGGTGAATTTCATTGAACTCGGAGATGGCCGTTCCGAAAATGCCATATTTTTGATTGAGATTACAAAATTAAAATTGAGTTTTTTACACAAGAAATTTTCCAAGTAGTTTCTTTTATAACACATTAAGTATGTGAAGTTGACACACCAAAATCCCGGGGCAGGTAAACTTAATTTAGGGCCGTTAGAAATCCAGTGCTATACTCCGCTTTACAATATTAGGTAAAAATAAAGAGTTATTTCAATTTTAAGTTTGCAATATGTCAAGCTAATTTTGGATATTTTAAGAAAAATACATCGAAATCTCTTTTGAAATGCATGTATTTATTGTTTATTTGTCGAAATATAAATTTAGCAATGATGGCCGTACATTTTTAGATGGATAAATTCAATGTCTTTTACTTAAAATATAATCAAAAAATAGCCTAAGACAATGCAAATTTAAAAAATGAGATTAGTAATTTTTTGACCTAACGCGACAAAAAATTAAGTTTACGTGTCCCGAGATTTTTGTTGAAATTTTACTAACAGTGTAATTTTTAAACTCCTGAACAATGGAAAAATTGTATTTTTTATTTAACTTTTATCGCTTTCAGTTTTCAACGAATTTAAAAATTTTAAATTTTAAAAGTTTAAATTTTGATTTCCTAAGCGAGTTCCCATTGCCGGTTTTAATTTTTCAGCGTTAATTTTTCACTAGTTAACAAATTTTAAAGAATTTGTTAATTAAAAAAAAAAAATAAAAAAAATGCTACAAGTTGTGAATTTTTTAAGAGCCATATTTCCTAAAGTAGATGGGCTAAAATTAAAATTACAAAACTACCACACATTTGAATGAAACTACCACACATTTGAATCATAATGCAAAAGCAATTTCTGAATGCATTAAAAAAAATGTAAATGCAATCAAAAATTGTACTTGCCTAAGAATGTATTTTCGCAAATAATTGGCTAATTTTAAATTACAATTAGTAAAGTAGATAATTTTAGCTCTCACATGTCTTTTAAATCTTTGAAATAGGTCATCTACTTTAGCAAATATGGCATTTCAAGTTGCACAACTTTAAGCGAAGTTTTGATTTTTTAAAAACTGAAAAACGACAATAAAAATTCACAATGTTAAGGAACTGAAAACAAAAGTGAGTAAAATATATCATTTAGTTGTAGGGTAGGAGGGCGAGCTGTTGGCAGTGGGGCACAAACACCACCCCCTATTATCACCCAATTTAAGGGAGATAATAAAAATGTTAAATGACAATTTGTTCAACTATACTGATATCCTCGTACAGACACATTTTTGTGTTTTTAGAGGTGTTCAAAAATATATGAAAATAAGTGTATTCCTTGATAACTTTTTTAATTGCTGTATTATAAAATATATTTTATAGTATGATGTTCTGTTGACTTCAATAAAAAATATTTCTATTGGATTTTTGCAAAAAGTTTTTGGAAAAGTGTAAAAAAGTTATGGTTATGTGGTAGTGGTTGCACCTGGGGTACATTCACCATCCTGCAGCCATAGCTATTTCTTTGGAAATATTTCCAATAGGGTTGGTGTCCATATGGTAAACGTTTACCAAAGACAATAAATACAGTGAAACCTACCAATAACGGACACTCATACATCTCTCCTTAATGAACAATTTTGGTGCAAGGGAATCATCAAATCAAACTTGTTTTAAAATGACCTCTCATTTCCGCTGTCTTTTCTAAACTAATGTAGACTCATAATTATAACGTAATTATGTCCAAAACCCGTCTAAAAAATGCACACATTTAGAGTTAATCCAATTGTGAATAGTGCCCCACGAGAAGGGACAATTTAGCCGTTTTAAGGGCGTATTAATAATAAGAATTTTATGCATTCAAATGAAAGCCAGAATGTGTAAATCTTAATATTAAAAATAATTTTTCGAAAAATTTATTGGCTTGGCTTCGCTTCAACAAAAAATGGGCTAATGGTACCCAGTCTACCCTACGTTAAAGCGGGTCGAAAACACAATAATTTTTTAGTTGCCCCTATAAATCACTTTCACATTTTTATGAGCATTCCCAAAATATTTAATTTTTGCAACAACCGTTAGAAAAGCTGGACCATTTTGAAAAAAGTGTATATATTTTTATTTATTTTTTGTTTTTTTTTTTAGATGCGTCTTCAAAATATCTTGTATTTGATACCTCTTTTGTATACAGATTTTGGAACAAAAAAGAATATACTTGGAAAACAATTAAAAAGTAGACCTTTTTTAAAAATTATTTAATTTTGTTTTTTTTTTGAAACGACGCACCTTATTGTACATATGAAAAATAAAAAACAAAATCATGGAAATTTAAAATTTAATATTATTTTCGAAAAAAGAGATTTTCCGTGTAATTTCGACCCATATGTCCTAAACTACTGAACTGGTTTAAAAAACAGTACACAATTTTAAGAAACTGAAAACAGTACTGACTAATGTACATTCTAGGGAACATGTTTATAAAAAACAAAGGAATTAAAATGACTCCAGTCAGATAAGGCAAACTCCGTACAGCTTTCAAATAGTGCAAAACGAGAATTTTTAATTCAATGAAGATCGAATTCAATCTCAAGTTTGTGAAACTTGTAATAAAAGGTCTATAACGGAAAACAGTTCACCTTCCAAAATTATGTATTTTTTGTAATTAATTCCGACCTGCAGGAATACCACGACTTTATTAATTTAAATCGAATGCTTTAAATTTTTGTTTATTTGTGTTCTTAATAAAAATCTTTCTAAGTGATTTGCAATGCAACTATTTACCATAGTGGATAACTTTAACCATATTTCGCGACTCATATAATCTGAGTCCTAAAATTTGGGTCTATTTTTATTTAAACAATAACTCAATAATAAGTAGTTATATATGTACTTACTAGAGTTGAAAAAAATAATGAGTCTAAAAAACGGATTTTCAATTTTTTTTAGATCATTATTTTATATTTAAAATAATGATAAAAATAAGTATAAGAGAAAATTAACCACTAGTTAGAAAGTTATTAATAGTCCTTATTATTCGTTTAAAGTAATACAGAGCGTAAGCGGGTGCCATTACTGGTAGAACGGAAAAATAAATGACATACCATTACCGTTTCCACACTGGGATGTACAGATTTGCCCAAAACTATCTTTGAAATACTATAAGTCAGTGCGGCAAATTCCATTAAAATTTATTTATATTTGCTACATATAGCGTGCGAACAACAAATACTTGGGATATATATAGAGAAAATCTTAAATTTGGATACTTTTACATAATTGATCATAACTTTGATATCGTGTAAAAATAGTTATATAATTTGCTTAAGTCATATCTGACTTTGAATGGAGTCACATTACGGCTTATATCATTATATACAAATACATCTGATCATTTTATTAAGATAATTTTTTATATTGTGCTTCATAGTTTATTATATCCCAGTAACATATTTCATTATCACGTAAGTGATCATATAATGCAAATAAATATCTTAGCACATAAAAATTTGGTGTCAGCACTAGTTATTTTTGTTTGACGAATTAGTTTTTATAAAAAGTCAAGCTTTTGTCAACCACTTATTTTATTAATTACTGACAAGTAAAGGATAAACCTTATTACTTGTAATACTAATAACAATGTATTTTAATAACCACTTATTTTTTTGTAATGTAGCGGATAAGCGAGGGTATACATTTTGTGCGATTTTTAATTGAGCAAATATATAAAACTACTGACAAAAACGACCTCGTCGAAGAAAAATAATGACTTTTGACGCCGAATACATAATACATAAACTGAGTCTTGTTGGTTTCCAGAAATTTGAATTTTTAACATAACTTCAACTAACAAAAATCATACCTACTATATATATATCAGATATATTTATATCTAATAAGATATAATTTAATGTCCCGGATAATTTAATGTCCATATCTCAGATAAAATTGTATAACATTTAAGATAATTTAATATATTTAGATATATGTAGATGAAGAATTTTTCGGATCAATTTGTATGTGTATTTAGGGCGACAATGAAATATATGGAAAAAATTTTTTTCCAGAATTTTAAACAAAAATGTGAAGATTCTTTTGCCACTTGGTCTAAAACTGACTTGCTGAAAATTTGAGCCAAATCGGATAACTCTATCCCGTGCACCTTTGAGGTCAAAGTTCAAATTTTGGGAATTATAGTGTATTCGCCTATATTGGAGCTAAAAAAATAGCTTTTCGATATGAATTATACCGAATCCAATGGGATTAATGTGCCACATAGTGTTGAACTTGCATGCTGAAAATATTAGCCGAATCGGGTAACTCTATGCCGTGCACCTTTGAGGTCAAAGTTCAAATTTTTGGAAATTCTGTATATTTAACTATAATTGATCTAAAAATATCGTTTTTTGTAAGTATATTCATTTAAATTGTACAGAAACTTGATGTTTTAGGTATTTTTAAAAGTATTCTGAAATATTATGAGTAAATTTAACCCTTTTTTGCTACGGGGGTCAAAACTACACATTTTTACCCAGTTTTAGATAAATTAAAATTAAGCTCTAGAGATACTGTTCACATGCTTATTGCAGTTTTGGATGCAGTTGAATTAAACTCATCAGAGTATGTTATTAACCGCACGTCTATTCATCAGCAAAGGGATGCATTCAGAAAAGCAAATAGGGTTAAAACTTCAATCCAATACTCAGCCACTAACGATACACTGGGATACAAAACTGTTATCTGACATATCAGGAAAAAACGAAGACCGACTGTCAATAATTGCAACCGCTCCCGATTTTGAACAAATAATTAATATTCCTGATATACCGGCTGGAACTGGCGTTGAAATAGCATCTGCAGTATATGATTCATTAGAAGAGAATCAAGTTTTGGATAGAATCGAGGCATTTGTCTTTGACACAACCGCCTCAAACACTGGCAAATTTAAAGGGGCCTGCAATATATTAGAAAAAAAATACGTAGAGACATTTTGTTCCTAGGATGCAGACACCATGTGTTTGAAATAATTTTAGCAGCTGTTTTAATGAAACAAAAATTTGTTCTTCGACTGGCACAGAAGTCAGCTTATTTAAAAAATTCAAAAAACAATGGTCGAACGTAAAAAAGGATGAGTATATGACGGGATTAGCAATACCTCGAATAAAAGAAATGGTAGGTGATGATTGCGCTAAAATTTTAGATTTTGCAAATATAAAAGTTAAAGAGGACTTTCCACGAAATGACTACAAAGAGTTCCTGGAATTGATTATCATATTTCTGGGTGGAAGTCCTCCTAGTGGCATAACATTTTTTAAGCCCGGTGCTCTTCATTTAGCTAGATGGATGGCTAAGGGAATATATTACCTTAAGATATTGATGTTTCGCAATCAATTCCCAGAAATCAACAGAATTGGAAATAAATGGTCTAGTTGAAGTTGCAGGTTTTGTTATAAAGTGCTATGCATTTTTCTGGTTCAATTCAGATAAAGCGGAGCAAGCTCCCTTAAACGACATACTATTTTGAGAAATTTAGAAGATTATAAAAAAATAAATGCACAAATTGCTGATAGAGCCATAACAAAGTTTATTAATCATCTATATTACCTTAATGAAAAATGCGTAGCATTCAGTTTATTCGATGATAGAATAGACTTTGAAACAAAAAACAAAATGGCTAAAAAAATTTTGACTTTTATGGAAAAAGTTTTTAATTAAAAAAGAAAATCTTAATACTTTCTTCGCTAAAGATAATTCATCAATTTTGATTGAACTTGTATCCAAAACACGAAAAGTGTTTTGAAGAGATTCCAAATTTCAATGGATTTTTTACAAAAAGACCCAAGTAGCTAGAAAGATTGTGAAGATTACAGAAAAGGAAAATTTATTATTCAAAAACTAAAGGTTGTTAATGACTGCGCCGAACGAGGTATTAAGCTTGTTGAAGATTATCATGAGAAGATCACAAAAGATGAACAGCAGCGACAATATTTATTCAAAGTAAGTTATATATAAATTTAACTAATTTACATTTAAATAATTATTGTGTTTCTTTTTAGGTTGTTCAAAACTATCGACAACAATATACGAAGCATGCGAATTTAAATAATTTAAGAAATGATTACATTTAATCAAACTTACCGAAAAAGACCTTTCACGTTGCCTTACTTTTTATATTAAAAACATATTTTTATTCCAATTAAAATGTACTGCTTTTGCTTCTATACGAAAAACATTCACATAAATATATATTTTAAATATTGGCTTTAAAATTTCAGTTTTTCGTTTTTAGAAATAATATTTTACACTTTTTAAAATATTGGATTTATAGCTAATTTAAGCAAATGTGTAGTTTTGACCCCCGTAGCAAAAAAGGGTTAAATTTACTCATAATATTTCAGAATACTTTTAAAAATATCTAAAACATCCAGTTTCTGTACAATTTAAATGAATATACTTAAAAAACGATATTATTAGATCAATTATAGTTAAATATACAGAATTTCCCAAAATTGAACTTTGACCTCAAAGGTGCACGGCATAGAGTTACCCGATTCGGCTAATATTTTCAGCATGCAAGTTCAACACTATGTGGCACATTAATCCCATTGGATTTCGGTATAATTCATATCGAAAAGCTATTTTTTTAGCTCCAATATAGGCGAATACACTATATTTCCCAAAATTTGAACTTTGATCTCAAAGGTGCACGGGATAGAGTTATCCGATTTGGCTCAAATTTTCAGCAAGTAAGTTTTAGACCAAGTGGCAAAAGAATCTTCACATTTGTCATCAAAAATCCAAAGTTGATTTTTCATTGTCACCCTAGTGTATATGGGAACTTATCTGGTATTTATCCATAGATATTCTTTGAAAACAGTTTATTTTCTTTGTTGAAATACAACGCTTAAGAAAAAAAAAATATTTTATATTTTTCATTGCATGAGTTCCATGATACATCCCAACTAATATTCACCGATGGTGTTCAAATTTGATTTATTTTTTGTACACACCTACTCAATGGAGTCCATAACAAAGCCACATATTCAGTTTTTCAAATTTTCAAAACATCGCAATTTTTTCACTGTTTTAATTCTCAAAAAAGTTCATAAAAGTTCAAAAAATGCCAAACGTACATAATTTTGAAGAGCTCTATATTCGAAAGCTGCTATCAGATATCTCTTATTCAAAAAGCATTCAATTAATATGGTTTTCTATTTTATCCTTATACAATAAAAAAAATACATATAAAAAATGTATTTTTTATGCAACTGATATTGCATAAAAAATACATCGATATTATTCTCCCCCTCCAAAAAATTTTAAACATGAATAAATCGAAAACTTAAAATTTTTTATGTAAAATTTATTTTTGCTATTTCTGTGACGCGAAAAAAACCCACCAACTACTTCCAAACAACAAAAATAAATTTCTTGTAAAACTTGTAATTTTAATATTTTGTACAGGTTTTTAAACAGTTTAAGATTTACCATACATTCTTTATAAAAATAGACTTCTTCTGTCCAAATTGCAATTTTTGGATGTATTTTGCATCTGCACCAAAATTGATTTTTTTTAGAGTAATTAACCTAAATTAATCACATTTTTCTATTGTTTTGTTGATAGTGTGTTCTGAATTTTAAACCGGTTTAAAATCTGGTCAAAATATAAAAATTACCAATTATACAAATATTGAATTTTTGGTACGGAAATAATGTATTAGGTTTTTTTTTTCAAATTCAAGAAAATTAAATTTAATTTAATTTTTAGAAAAAAATTTCAGCGAAATAATACATACTTTTGATTTTTTTTTAATTTAAACCGTGAAAAAATCGAGAGATTTTGAAAAATAAAAAACTGAATATAAATATTTGTTAAATATCCATAGAGAATATATATTTTTAAAACAGAGATAATCGGAACTTAACTAAAAAGAAAGAAAGTAAACAAATGGTAATTTTTTCATTAAAATCGACTAAAATAGTGTTTATTCCCAAATGATCTTAAGACGCAGATCATGAATATGGCCTTACAAAAAGTTGGATGTAGTTAAAGTAATATTTACAAAAAACTTTTTTTTTAGAAAATTAAAATTTTTGCAATATATACAATATTTAAAAAAATAATGCTACTTTTTAGCAACATTGAAATTGTATGAAGTATGTCTTTTAATTTGATATATTACACGTTTCAAAAGATGCGATAATATTCCTTATGCATATCGTCTTCAGTTTCTGCGAATTTTGTAAACTCGCGGTTTTATTGCCGTTTTTCAGTTTTTAAAAAAATCCAAAAAAATTTTAAAAGCAGTAAGTTTTGAAAAATCATATTTCCTCAAGTAAATGGGTTATTACAAAAATTTAAAAATCATATGAAAGCGTCAATTGTCTTCTTTACACTTTGTAATTAATTGTAATTACTGCTTACCACATCTAGGTTATTATTTGCTGGGTTATTACAATCTCATCCAAAACAAAATCTAAAATACAAATACAACAACTCCTTTCACTGTTTTAGTGTGGGTGTGTGTTTACACTAATAAGAACATACAGAATTTTAAATTATGTAGGTATGGGTATGGTTTTACTCGCATATATTTTGTATATGTAGGTATGCTACTATAATGTGGTATTATGTTAAGTTATATGTAGGTATATGTGTAGTTCAAAGCTAGTTGGCTAAAACACTATTTGTTTTATTATCTTGTTTTCTAATGAAATAGAATAATACATATGATTTAAAAAAGAATTAAAAAATAATAACAGCTAATTATGACAATTAAATATGATTATTTGATTTAATTATCTGTGAGTTGGTTGCTATTTTATGATAATTTTTCTATCACTTTTCAACTGGCTAGATTAGTTATTACGACCCGAAAATAGTTGATACTGCAATAAAATGTATATAAAGTTTTAACAATAAATAAGTTATAATTTAATTTTTTTTTTTGTTATTTTAACCAAAATATCTATAACATATAATCTAACTACTCAAAATTAGAAAGGGGTAGGATATACATTTCTACAATTATGTTTAGGGATATAAAATCAAATTTGTTCTAATAATACATCAAATTAAAACATTTATTTAAAATATTAATGATAAAAAATTACATTTTTTTTGTTTTAACTAACTTAAAACACATTATAAAACATTAGGAAAGAAACTAGCGGTACAATTTTTTTATATAAAATAGATGAACAAATATTTATAGGGGATACATAGACTAAAATGTGTTGGGTCTTAATATAAATTTAATAGTATTAAATAGTATTCCTTAAGAAGTTTAGTTTTGTTTAGCGTATGATTTATATGTATTTGTTATTAATAACACTCATACGTAGCGTATGCCTACTATACACAGATTTTAGTTTTGTTTAGCATATTTATTTGTGATTAACAACACACATACGTAGCATAGTACTAAGTAATCCTACATACTGTGGAGTATTTAAAATGATTTAAATATAGAATGGAAATTGTATTGATGTTATTAATCTTTGAAAATATTGTGATTGGGTTACCCTATATTACTAGAGGGTGCGATTAAAGGTTGTAAAAGTTGACTAACTCGTGTATAACAAATCCATTTTGTAAACGCTGCCCGATTTCTTAATTTTTTGTTTTTGTGCCAAAACATGCTTTTATAATAATACGTTAAAACTGATTTAAATTATTTGATTTTTGTTGTTTGCCTCTGTGTTCCGATTAAATAAAAAACTATTGAATAATCTTTATACTCTTTTAATGCCGGAAATTCTGATTATAATCTCTAATCATCTTCTTTGGGTATTTAAAATATTTCATAACAATCAAAAAACAATTCTTATTCTATATATACTTTTTAATACACAATTATATACTTTTTAATACACAAGGAGAATAAGAAGTGTTTTGTGATCGTTATTAAATATTTTAAATACAATAAAATATAATAAAAGCCATTCAATAGTTTTTTATTTAATCGGACCTCAGAGTTAAACAACAAAAACTACAACTACATATAACACTAGTCGATGGCAAAAAAAAAAACATTCATTTGAAACACACCTTTTTTAATAGACCTATGTACGCTAAATCCAAATCTGGCAAACATTTTTTGTCTCATTGGCAGTTTTTAAAATATCGATTTTTCTTTATTTACATCATTTACCCCATTTGTTCGTATATTTTGCTTAATTTTTTTTTAAATTTTATTGCAAAATTATTAATTTTTTTTTAAGAAATTTATATTCTTAAATTAAAATTTAAAACTTTTTCACTGTAATTAATTACAAATCCACCCGATCAATAAAAAGTTTTATCTCAAACACAAATCAGATCACATTTGATATACATAGATCGATATTTATTCTTATCCAAGATTATCTCAAAATTGGGACATTCAGTAATATCCAATTAGATCAGTCAAATATGTCAATGTATTAAATTAGATCAAAATTAATCTCAATATTGGGGTATACAACAATATCTAATTTAAGATCTTGCTGGATCCCAACATATCGCATGTGATTAATTTAGATCTAATTGAGTTTAATTAGATCCTAAAAGATAATAAATTTTTGATGGATCGAATAAGATATTTAGAGACTAAAAGCTACAATCTGAATTTTAAATTATTTTGGCTGTAAATTATAATTATAATACAAGTTGTAATTCAAAGGAATGCATTGTTTTAGAGTATGAAATATTTTTTCCGATCTTTAAAAATTTTTTTTTTTTTCAGTGAATAGCACTTTTTACGTGGTTTTCGCGAATGCAGACAAAAATAGATAAGACCAAGAACGAACCCAAACCAAATATAATATAAGTTAACAATGGTGCAAAGTAACTAATTTTCTTGGTTGTTAAGTTATATAAATTTTCCACTAACCTACAAAAATCACTAAATTAACTGGTCGATTTTTCGGCCACTGCTTTGGAAATGGCTTAACCTTACTAATAAAGAATTTCCTACGTTTTGCAGAACTTCCCAACAAAAAAAAATATTAAGCATGATAAAGAAGCATTGCAATGATTTGGATTACGATGTCATTAAAATTTTGATCGGAACCAACGAGTTTTATTTGGGCTTGTCATAGGATGAAATTTTTCTTTTATGATCCTTATTCATTGCATCTCAAGCAATGCTTATGGTTTAATGAAAGTTCTTTTGATTTTCACAAGTAAACTCTCACAAGAGAAGATCCCGATTGCGAGGGATCTTCCCACCTTATTGGTGGGAACACAGTCTTCAAATCAGATGCAATATGGATATCGAAACTTTTCTTTTCTCGAGTATTTTAACGTTGGATCCAACAAATTTTAAATTTTTCCAACAAAAATTTACAAAAAAATGCTTTCCTTATATGTTCAGAAAGAAAATATTTATCTGGAGCTAAAAGGCTTTTGGTGCATTTTGGAAACAAAATCTAAAAAATGTGATTTTTTTATTTCTACTTTAAACGAATGTAGTTTTTGCGTCGTACAATTAATTGCATTAATTTTTTTTTATTTAATCAAAAATTTATTTAGTTAAATAACCAATATTTAAAAAAAGAAATTTGGCGCGAATATCACGGGAACTGTTAGATATAATCCACACATGAAGCATTTTTTGTTAGTCTCTACTAGCAGAATACAAATGTGTTGATTTTTTGAAAATCGGATAAGAAACAAAAAAATGGCGATCACTCAAAGTTTTATAAGCAAAAGTTCCATATTTTTAAATGGTCTTTAATGTAAAAATCTAAAACTTGAAATTAAAATATTAACAAAGAGTGGGAAAACAATTTTTATAAAAGAGAATTTTTTTTGTGGAAAATAATTAAATTTTCTTCCAAATATATTCTGATATATAAAACTACCGGTAACGCTTAAAAACCTTAAACATCTTTATCTTTATGCATTTTTTTTATTTTATTTTTATGTATTTTATGTAAAAAGAAATTTTTTTTTTGCCATGAATTTTTTTTGTTTGTCCAACAAACTGAGACTCATATTTCTGATAAAAAATAAATATTTTATTTTTGCATATTTTGATCTTAAGAGCATATTTTTGTGAAAAGATTTTATTTTTGAGCATTTTTGAGAACATATTTTCCTTAATTTTTTTAATTTTCGTTTTTGAAAAATTTTATTTTTCACTAAAAAAAAAATTTAAAAATTTTATTTTTTTCAATATTTTGTGGAGTTGGCAAAACCGATTTCGGAAATTTAAACAATTTTTGCTAATTTAAATTTCACGTTCTAAAATTTTTACCAATTTTAGTATAATTAATCTTTTATCTCCTCTTGATTAAATTAAATTTTGCGAAATTACTCCTACTATAAAAAAAATATGTTTTAAAATACGGAATTTTAAAGAAAAATGAGGTTGAGGAAATTTTTGAAATTTCAAGCATTTTTTGTTATTTTCCGAATTTTAGGGTATTTTACGATTTAGTTGTTTAGGATATATGGGACGAAATTACACAAAAAAAATTTTTTGTTTAAGCAAAAACTAAAAATGGAAAATTTCGAAAAAAGCAATTAAAATCTAAAATAGGTACTTCAGAAAATAAAATAAGTTATTTCTAAATAAAATTTGTAGATAAATACCAAAGTCTTTATCATTTATGTAAAAGTATCCAAGTCCACGGTTGGATCTGGAGCCGCTTCAATTGGCTTTGTCATCTCGCACGCTACAGTTCGCAAATTTAGATATTTTTTGATGAAATTTAATAATATCGGCCAATTCTATTAGTTTTGAATAGAATTGGTCCATGGTTAGATCTAAAGCCCATATAAAACCTCCAAAAGTAGTAGGTATTTATTTAAGTATTTTTCATATATACACTAGAGTTCGAAAGAAAAGTATAACATTTCTTTGATTTTGGGATATCATCACTTTTTTTAAATGTTTTTGCATCAATAAAAATACGGAGTTATTGGGGTCATGTTGGTCAAAAAAATAAATATATTTATATGAAGTATGAATTCACGTTTCGATTCTACACCAACAATTATTTTAATTAAAAAGTAAATATATTTTTATGAAAATTGAATTCACGTTTCGGTTCAACAGCAACAATTATTTTAAAAAACTGTTCTTCTCGTTTTTAAAGTGCACGATTTGGGATATAGAGCGGTAGGAAGAAATCAAATTTCATAAACAACCTTTTTTGTGACACACAATCAAAAAGCATTTTTAGCTGTGAATAATGGTGTAAAAATGTTCGATTTATGGTAACCCAGTTAAAAGTTATTAAGTTTTCAAAATGTTGTCTTTACTAAAATGCAATATATTATTGATTAATAACTTCTTAACTGCCACGATACGGCGGATCAATAAGTCCGTGACTTTTTGAATGAAACACATTTTTTTTGCAAAAAAAAAAAAAAAATATTTTTCAACATTATCTCCTTTTAGATCAATACACTTAGTCCAACGTTTTTCCAATTTTTGTATCCCTTCCAAAAAATAGGATTTTTCGAGGTCCATAAAATAGGCATTTCTTGACCATATGGGGTCGTTCTTTTTAAATCATCGTTAAATCGGTAAAATAAGTTGTCATAATATTCGCCGTTTATTGTTTATTATTTATCAAGCTTTTCCTTGGTTTGATTGACGGTTTTTTTTCGCAAAAAATAATGTTTAATGAGCACTCGAAATCCACTTTTTTCCATTTTTAAAAAAAATCCACGAGATTGTGTGTTTTGAACAGCTGTTAAACGCAAAGTAAGTGCCGGAACTTGCTCAAAATTTGACAGTAGTCTATTAACAGGTGGTACTTGATGGGAGCAGTGTTGCATTTCATACAACTACGAGGGAAGTTCGAAAAGTCACGGAATTATTGGTCCGCCCTCGTATATCGAAAGTGTTTATAGCATTTTTCGTAGCTCAATATACTTTTTCATTGTGTGTGTTAAAAAAAAACATTTTTTTTTTAAATTTATACCTTAATATCTTTTTAGTGGTTCGCGATATATCGAAACATTTTGTACCATTATTCTCAGGTAGTAACACCCTTTTATTGTCTGTAATTATAAATATTATATTTAAAAGTTATCGGAAGAAGAGAGTTTTACGTCCACTCTATAGACTAAACGGTGCACTTTATAAAGTGGGAAAAGTTAAGAATATTTTGTGTAGAATCGAATGTTGAGTTGAAATTTCATATAAATACATTCCAAAATAGCTAGTTTGGCCACAGTGCGCATGTGGAAGGAGTTCAAATTAAAAAAAAAAATAATTACGGTATTTTTTTTTTATTGATGCAAAAACTTTTAAAAAGTGATCATAACCCAAAATCAAATTTTCGTAACGACCTCTAAATACACTGGTACTGCTTTGATTCAGATTTTTTTGCTTACGTTAACAGATTTGACCAAAAATGAGTACGTTCTGCTCTTTGGTCATTATAAATCAGTGCACCAAATTTTATCGAAATGTATTAATAATTTTTGCGACATGTAGAGTCGAAATAACAAATACATTGTATACAAATGGAGAAAAATATAATTTTGGATACTTTTAAATAAACTTTTTTATTAATCAAGATATTTTCTTTGAACATGACTTTTATTCTTTGTTTAAGAAACAAAAATTTAATATTTATTATTGCCTATATTAGAGTGGGTAAATTTTTTTCTCTAACAAGCGGTTGTCAAAATCGTAATCTACGACAAATTCTAAGAAGGTTTGCCGAAGAAACCATGGGTCATGTTTGGGCTTGTTCGAAAGGAAATTGTATTTGCTTTCGAAAGCTGTTTAGATAACTAAACAATTTTAAAAAAGATTTTAATGAAAATTGACATTAAATTACAAAAAACTTAAAGAACGTTGTGGTCTTTAAAATAATTTAGATGTTAATAAAATTTTTGTATTTAAATAGAGTTGTAAAAAGCTCTCGTTTGAAATGCAGAAAAAATAAGATTAAAACATTTTATTAGCAAAAATTAACACAGTCCCCTAAAACAATTGAAAAAAACGCCTAATACATAAGCAAAACAGCTACTGTTACACATTTAATCGATTGTTTATTCGATTTGAATTTTATTGTTTTTTATTTTGTTTGTTTGCTATGATTATGTCAACTTCACAGAGAATGCAAATCAAAAGAGAGTGCATTTGATTGATATGCAGTTATTGTGCGTGTGTTCTTTCTTTCGTTATTCAAACTTTCTAAAGCTACATTTAAGTTTCTTTTGCTATTTGCTATTTGTGATGGAATTAATAATGGATTCTGATATATCAATTGGTTCTTCTTCTGCTAATGATATTACACTACCAAGTGACACGGAAAAAAATTTGCTGCATATGCCAGATCCGAATTTTAGTGTTTTTGGTTTGCCAAGTTTTAAAATATTTTTTTTTCTGAGCGATCGGCCTAAAAATGAAAATAAACTGTTTTTATGCGCACCATTTACTTCACAAGTAGCGGATATATTGATTAAAATTTAGAACAAGTTGAATATTGCCATAACGACGAAGAAAACAATAATAAGTAAACTGAAAACCTTGAATATTCCAAAGAAACAAAAGTCGCGTCTACATCTGAAAAATACACTGCATTTGTCGAGGTAATGAATAGCTTATTCTATATCAGAAAATGCAAGTGCAGTTTACAAAGTAATCGTTGTTCATGTGGTTTGACGCCTGATCACTTAAACGAATTTTTAACTGATCAGCATACCGTAAGAAATCTGGCAATTCCAGAAGTCCTGACGGATATTGTTGATTTGTAAAGGATCCGACTGCTACTGGATATTCATCTTACCGGCCTGAGACATCGGACATGGATTTTATGTTCAGGACACCAAATTTAGAAAAGGCAATTGTTTTCAAGCGCGGTACGTATACGAAAAGGTTTGATATTCCTAATTACGCTATCATGTGCGACAGATTTGGTGTGTCAGACAGAGTTGCTGGGTGTATTACGACCCGGTTATATATGGCAGCGCACTCTTATGTAAATTTATTTGTTCATCCCAATATTTGCCACAAAATCTGCTCGAAATTGTAAATAATGTTCTCCGAAATAACGGACATTTTGCTCACTCAGAAAATGTGCTTCTAAGCTTTTGGACGACAGAAATTAAGTGCGCGAGAAGGGTTTAAAAAAATTTTATATTATCGTGAAAACCTTTACGACCCAACAAAATTAAGAGTTTACAAAAAGCGCACTATTAATTTTAACTGCACTAATTATGTTGAAATGATAAACTTAGATAACGATAACATTTTATCGGAGCCGACTTTCACTGCAAACATAACCTATGACCATTTGCTCGAATACATGGAATTTGACGATCCGATTTGTGCAACTATTGACTAGGGTTTCACGTCGAACTAGTGAAAAAAATCGCGATGGTGTTATGGCAGTCACGGTTAAAAGTCTAAACGCAACACCTAGGATGGACAGCAAACAACAACTTAAAAATAAGTAATTCCGAAATAAAAAGTGTATTAATTTTTCCCCTTTCGTAATTAACAATCAAGATTTTGTTTTGCATTTGGATATAAAATAAAGTTGTTTACTACAATATGATTTGGCGGAAAATGAAAGTGATTAAAATTTGGTATTTTTAAACCATCGCAAAATTGTTTATTTTAATTTTTATGAGCGGACAGAAAACATAACTTAATATAAAAAGCATTATAGTTTTTCGATCATTTTAAATATATTTGATTTTACGTTGTTCTTTTTTATCTTAACTTTAGCAAAAATATATAACATACGCAAAAAAAAAAAAAATTATCGTTAAAAACGACCCATGGTTTCTGGGGCAAACCTTCTTAGAATTTTTCGTAGATTACGGGTTTGACAACCGCTTGGTGAATTTTTTTTAATCCATACAATCTATTATATATAGTGTACATTATATATTTTCTCTCTCGAAATTTTTCATTTTTAATTTTTGTCAAAAAAAAAAATCGATTTCCGCGTAATTTCGATCTATAGGTCATAAACTACTTAACCAATTTAAAAAATATTCAAATTATATGTTGCGCATTAAATAATATTTATTTTGAAATTTGATTGACAAATTTAGCTTGATCCTAAAGGTATATACAAAATAGTCAAATTCTACAAATATTAAAAGTTACCCTTCAAATGGGTTCAAAAAATATTATTAAAATTTAAAATTTTTGTATGAAAGTGGTTTATCCAAAAGAGCCTTCCTTTTTGATTAAAAAATGACTCAAAAACTTTAAAGAAAAAAATTCTGAAGGCTGAAAATCATTCTGTTTTGAATTGTTCGCAAAATATTCAAATTCATTAATTAATTTTTTTTTTGGATTAAATAATTTTCTTCAAATTTTTGTGTCTTTTATGATTGTTTTTGGATTCTTTATTGCCAAAAAATTAGTAATTTTTGACAATAAAATTTTTAAATTTCAAAAATATGTGTTCTATTTGATAAATTTTGACTCATAGAATAAAAGTATCTAAATTTTGCTGGTTGGGTAAAAAAATAAAAAAAATTAAATCAAATAATATTCCATTAACTACTCCATAAAGAAATGTTAATGCTGTTTTGGAGTTTAGAAGACCTAAAACTATATATTTAAAATTATTTTTCTTTTTGCTTGTTCGCTATACAAATCTTAATTTTTTAACGGATTTGTCTGAAACTTAGTACACTTCATCCTATTACTCAAAGGAAGGTCGCCAAATACTTTTTTAACGACCACGTCCACTTTTACGCCCAATTTTTATATTTAAATATGAATTTGATATTTACTAATTAAATTTTTTGTTTTCCAACGGATTTCGCTCAAACTTGGTGCACATATTCTTTATACCTCATCCTTTAGATAAAATATTTTCTTTAGATTAAGCATTTCTTTCTCACTGGAACTTGCTCAAAACTGGAACACGTTGTCCTCAAACCCCAGGCAAGTTCGCCACACACCTTTCATCGACCACGCCTTGTTTTACGCCCACTTTCTCATAATTTTTTAATGCATTTTTTCCCCTGTAACTTGGCCAAAACTGGCACAAATAAGACTCATACACCAGGAAATATCGACACACATTTTTAATTGAACACGCCTACTTTTAAGCACACTTTTCTTGGAAGTTTTATGTTTCTATCTCTAAATTTGTTTTCTTAACTGATTTCTCTCGAATTTATTTCACATGATTCTCATATCCCAGGCAATGTCGCCATGTATTTTTATGACCACGCCCATTTCCAGGCACACTGTTTTTAAAATTTGTATATGTGCTTTGGGTGTTTGTTATACAAATATTCAGTTTTCAAAGGATTTCTCTAGCTTTTTGTATACAATGTCCTTTTACTACGGGCAAAGTTGCCTTAAAAGTTTGTAATGATCAGGCCCATTTATCCTAAAACATGTGGAATTTACATAGCCCACATTAGTTGTTTGCGAAACTAATTTTGATTTTCTTATGGATTTCGTTAAAATTTAACACTCATTATATTTACACCATGGGCGACCCACGCCCATTTAAAGGCCAACTGTTTTTAAATTTATAAATGCATGGTTCACTACGGATTTTCGCAATATAAACTGTTACTCTTCAACATAAAAAAAATTTTATTTTTTACCAGATTCTGCTAAAATTTGAAAAAAGTTTGCCCTCCAAAAGATCGCCTTATATTTATGCTTTCAGAATTTTATGCTTTCAGAATTTTCAAAATTTTATTACACTTCAATGTGAGAGGTGGTGGCAGTCGGAGTGCGTCGCACAGTGGCGCCATTTAAGTTTTTTCGTTGCAAAAATCATAACTTTCGAACCAAATGAGATAATCAACGAATTTAAAAAGCATATGATAGATAATCGATCAACCTATGAAATGAGTGTTTGAAAAGTGTTCTACGCCTCTTAAGTGCCTACTTATAGGTTAGCAAAGTTGATATTTGTAAAAAAAATCATTTTCATGGGTAGTAAAAAAAAATATTTTTTATTTTTTTTTAAATTTTTTTATTTATTTTTTGTCTCTTTTAAGGGCTTTTATGATTTAAAACTATTCCAGAAAAATTTTAATTTTTTCTTTTTTTATTTTTAAATTTTTTGTAAAATATTGCTCACAGTCCGAAAAGTAAGGTATGTATATCTAAAAGACTTATCATTTCTAAACTATAATTATTTTCTAACTCTTTTCGTGACTTTATATGCCGCAGTGATGAAATAAGTGGATCGGAAGATGCTGCTAACATGTTGAAGAGATCCTCATTTTGTCTTACCCTTGATGATTTGAAAGTGTTCAGCAGTCTATATTTTTTATAAAATTTGTTTAGGGACTCCTGTGCTTCTTCAGAAAACTCTCCAATTGGCAAAGGCTGATATTCAATTATATCTTTTCCATGTGACAATATTTTATGAACTGTCGGGGTCAACTTTTTCTGTGGATATAAGTTTGCTAAAAGAGATGCCATTTCGAGGCATATTCTCCATACTTTTCAGAATCAACTTTTTCTTTGCAGATAATTAACAAATTAAAAGTAGGACAATATAAAATATTTTAATCAAATAAAACGGGTATAAAGTGTAATTCAAAGAGGAGAAATTATTAGTTATATTCATAAAATATATAACTACGGGATTATGATATTTTTTTTCAAATATATAGTCTAATCTACCTAATCTAGACTAATTACGAGATAATGATTGTTTTTAAATATATAGTCTAATCTACCTTGAATTAAAAACAAAAATCTACCTAATGTACAAACATTTTCATAATCTACCTAACCTTGACTAATAACGGGATTATGGTTGTTTTAAAATATATAGTATAATTTAGCTTAAATCATAAACAAAAATCATATATATTAACAATAATAATAAGAATGGGTTTTCGCGTTTATATGTCATTAATTGCCTTTTTTGAACCGTCTTTTTTCAAAATTTTACCTCTAGCAAAAAATGGGGCAAGGACGGGCAGCTGGAAATTTTTGCAGTAAGTAAAGGACTAAACAAAGAACTTATTTTGAAAATATGGCAAATATAGTATTTAATAGTTTTTTTTTATTTTCCACCAAAGTTGAGAAATATTAAAAAAAAATGATAGTTTGTAAATACCAAAGTACCTGGACCAATACAAAGTAAACAGTCTAATTTTTTTTTTAATCTTCTCTTAATAAATATATCTATCAATAACATTAAAAAGAATGACGATCCGTTATCTAGTTTTTGAGATTCTGCATCTGAAAGCGGACAAAATTATATAAAAATGTTCTGTTTGTTTTGAACACTGAAAATCGGTCAACTTTGAATGGCTATATCTTCTGAACCAAAAATCTGATTGTAATAAGAGTGGCATATTTGAAATCGATGGACATTTTCCTATAAAATAGGTTTATTCAATATGGGGAACATGAAATTTTTGATTTTTGCCACCTCACTTGTTCTACAGGCGCTACTGTGCGTCGGCAGAGAGTGAAACGGCCGCGGGCACGTCGATCGATGGGGCGTCGGGAGCCAGATGCCGCTTTGGCTGCTGGGCGTGGGTAATAATTAAGATAAAGAATTGGAGAAAAAATCGGTATGTTTTTTAAGTCTCAAGGGATGCAACAAAAATTTGTTTGAGTATCAGCTAGTACATAATAAAAAAATAGTCGCATGTTTGGAACATAATTCTTTTTTAAATTTGTTAACTAGTGTATTTGGCTTAAACTTAAAATACATTAAAAAAATTGATTTTTGTGTAAAAATATGTTTTATAAAATATAAAAAATTTTTAAAAAATATGTTATTAAAGTTTATTAGTTCTTATAAAAATTAGAGATGTCACACACAGAGAAATAAAGTGCCAACCGAATTTAAAAGTGTATATTAAGGTTGACAACTTATAAATTCAGTTAGTACAACGATATTAACATTAGATTTCTGAATATTTAGAGTGCTTCAACTAAAATTCAGTTGAATTAACCGAATTTTGTTGTGAAAACAAATATTCAGTTTTACCAACCGACTTAAATTCGTATTAACCGATTTTGAGTTGCAGTACCCGAATTTCAGTTGGAAAATAGCTAAATTGTTCTCTGTGTGCATGTTCTCTGTTCGGCATGTTTTATCTAGTTGGTCGAATGTCGAATATTAGTAATATTAGGCCGAATTATTCGAATTATTATTATTTATTAAATCAGCTATTTTTAATATTGATTAAGAATTTTTTTTTATAAAATATAAGAATTATATAATAAGGGTTGCTTATTAACGAAAATAAAGCATCATAGGCGATAATACTTTATTTTTACTCTGTATTTGGCACATTTTATTATTCTTCCGAATATTTGGTAATTGGATCAAACCGAATACCGGTATTCGGTATTCAGCAGATTGTCGAATGCACTATTCGTGACATCTCTAATAAAAATATAATATTTATCTATTTAATGATTTACTTTGAATATCGGCCGTATGAGTGTTATTAATTGAAACAAATATTACTCATACGCTTGAGGGGTACACTACTCAATAAAAAATAAAACATTTATATTCTTAGTTTTAAAAAAGTTGTTGTATTAAAGTATCAATAATATTTAATATAATTAATAAAAATAAATATTTAGTACATACCTTTCTTTTAACATGTTGCTGATAATTTCACATTTTAATTTAGGTATCTATCTAAGGGAATTACAACTACTCTAAGATAATAACAGGCTTATGCATATTTGTGTATGTATATATTTTGAAAATTCTAAATAAAAACTCATTACAATCCTGTTCCTTTTTTAACACTTGGTTTAGTTGTTTAAATAAAGAAAAATTTAAACAATTTTCAGCTTTTTGAGATTATTTTTTTTCGAACAGTCTAAAATAAAAATAGGTTTTGAATAGTTAAATAAAATAATTTTAAGGCACTTGATTTGAAATATTTACATGTTAAATAATTAAATGACATAAAATAATATTTACATGACCAAAAACGAGATTTAGTGCTAGTTGAACTAGTTTTTGTAAACTTCTATTTATTAATCTGAATACATTCAGAATAGTCTTTAAAAAGAAAAAGAAAGCTCAATTTATTTCACCATTCGCTGTAAAAGATTTTGTAAAACATGCTATTTAAAAGCTAAGGCCCGATTACTGAATGTCCAGTTAAAATTTAATAAACAGTTAAATTATTAATATGGGAAATAACAATAAATGAGACAGTTAAAGTCCATTATTTTTGTGTATAACAAAGTTCAGAGAGACGATGATCATTTCTTGTTATTTAACAACTGTTTCATAAATATTTATGATATTGCTATATTGGATGCAAATTGACGAATTTTATTATTGGTTTCATCTGGGTGCAGCTAGTAGCTAACGAGACATTGAGGCTAAAATGTATTGAAAACATACTTAAATGTTTTAGAAATGATGTGATATTCGGGCGAAATATTTCTAAATATTGTCTAATGTATCATATCGAAAATGATCAAATTCCCTCTATGCATTTATAATTTCCCATTTAGAAATTTTCAACCGTAACAAAAAAGTAGTGCTGGTTAACCACTGCTATTTGTGTAAAAGTCATCATCTTAAAAATTATCAAAGTTACAACTAATATTGTACTACCAAAACACTATTTTGTTTGCAAATCATATGTTTTACCAGTACTACCCGCAAAATTCTTTGCCAATATTGATTTTACCAACATTTCAACCAACTAGAAGCATTTTTTTTTTTAATATTTCATTATATTTCACACATTTAAATATGATGTATAATTTTAAGACTGAACTGTATTGCTGCTTTTCAAAAGTGTTTTTAAAAATGTATTATATATATTTCTCAAAATTAATTTAATTAAGTTTTTTAAAAGCACAAAATTTTTTGAATTACCAACGTTATACCAACGGTGGCAATTTCGCCCAAACCAACGGTTGGCCACTGTTATCAATCGGGTAACAGGGCAATGTCAAGATTATTAATCCCACATTCTGCCAACGCATAACCGAACGTCGCCGTCTCTTTGCCAACACTGTGCCGATTACATTTTTCTGCCTGGGCTGTTAATCAATATATAAACTTTTTTTATATTTTCATACATTTTGCGTAAAATCATTATTTTTCTTGCGCTCGGTAGGTTAGTTGGTACCGTGCAAACTTATCAATTCGGGGGTCGCAGGTTCGATTCCACCAGGGGAACTGGACTGCTGCCGAAAGCAATAGTAGCTAGTATTCGGTTAGGGTAATATAATATAATTTGTAATTATATGATTATAAATAAATAATAAAAAAAAAAATTGTTCCTTTGTTGGTGATTATAATAAATAGTTTTAGGATAAAATTCATGCGCTGTGTCTGAAAAAAGAACAACAAATGTTGTGGTATTTCCAGTTTTTTTTTTTATAGTTGCCACATTGTTTTTGCGGCAACCATAAATAAGAGTAAGTTGAATTTTTAAGCTAAGCACATGATTTATTTATTTATTTTTAAAAGGTGCACACAGTAAAATAAAGTGCCAAACGAATTGAAAAGTGTATTTTGGAGGCTACAACTAATAAATTCGGTTAGTGTAACCAGATTCAAATTTGATTTCTGAAAATTTTGGGTGTTGCAACTAAAATTCAGTTGTGTTAGTCGAACTTTGTTGTGACAACCAATTTTCAGTTCGCTAACTGATTTCCAGAGTAGCAACCGAATTTTTATTGGTAAATGGCAACATATTTTTCCGTGTGTGCTCAGAAAATGTATAAAAAGCAAATAATTTTAATTTTTGTATATGAAGCTTTCCAAGCCAACTGTCCCGCTACAGAAAAAACTATATTGCAGCAAGGCCATATTTTTTCTCCTACAGGACACAAAAAACATGCCACAACTTTTTATTTTTTATTTTTTTAAATGGACAAAGCAGACGGTGTTAAAATATTGAAAAATATTGAGCCCATTTTTAGTATATTATTTATTATTACTTAATTGAATTTGACAAATGATTAAAATTTGACTACATCAATATATGGGAAAATCTACGGAACCGTACCATTCCACGTAATTCATGATTTAAACTATTTTAAGAACAGTATATAATATTTTTGATGGTATCATCATGTTTGAGGCAACGAATTTCACCAATCGAACATCCTAAATTTTAATATTTTTACTGTTATACTACTTAATTAAAAACTACCCCAGCAAACCACACATTACCAAATCATGGGTAATGTAATGTTACTTCACTGATGAATTGTACAGGCGATGAGCCTAAAAATAATGGGTGGACTCATTACCTTGTGGGGGTAAAGTAATGGTTACTTATATGGTTACATGGTGGGAAAAAGTAATGTGTCTATAAATAGATTTAAAAAAAAAAATGCAAAAAATTTTTTTTTAAAGATATTTTTTTTAATTAAATAAATAACTTTTTTTTATTATTTGGGGTTTCTGGAATTTAACAATTAGTTAGGCAAGAACTCTACCAACTGAGCTATCGATACATATAATATTTTATTGCTTAAAATGTAAATGAGTTGTTGTGCTTCGTGTTTTCGTTCGTGATATCAGAAATATACACCTTACCCTCATGCTTACAAAAAATCACATAGTAATGTATCTATAAATAGATTTTCAAAAATATATCTTAATAATTACTTTACGTTTATAATTCATGCATTATGTAATTAATGATCGGTAAGTCATTATTTTATGTTTTGAAGTAATGTAAAATGTAATTAGGTATCATTACAAGGTAATCCATGAGTGTTCAATTATCGGTAACTCATTACCTCTTGTTGGAAAATAATGATACAGGTAAGGAGTACACATTACAAAAGTTTTGCTGGGACCCGAATTTACGGTAATTTTGCTTGTAAAACTTTTAAAAGTTTTTCAACTCTTTTGGGTTTAATTTTTTGAGTATATTTAAAATCTCCTACATGTTGCAACAAATATGTGCCCTCAGTTAGGAATGGTAGCTCTCCAAAAACTCTCTTTTTTCAATATATAGAAATTTCAGAGATTTTTACTTTTCGAGTTTTTAGCGTCAACGTAATTAGAACCATAATTCTTGAAACTGCGGGTGTGCTTTACATTTGAAGTTAGTTTTTTTTAGCGCTTTTTAGAGAAAGAAATGTAGTAGAGAGTACAAACTTCATCCTATCAATTTAGCGTTTTCACATAATAATTGTAATTATAATATTTAAGCCATATTTAACCCCATAATTCTTTAAACCGCGGATGTGCCAATTTTTGTTTTTATTTTTTATCTATTTTGCAGAGCAAATTGATATTGAAACAACAAATATTATCCGATATGTAATATTTACATATAATAGTTATGCTAATATCTATTATTAAGATAAGATTTGACCTAGTAATTCTTTAAACCGCCCATATGCGATTCAATTTAAAGTTGAACTGTCTTCAACTTTGACCTTAATTGCCGCAAAAATCGGATGTGTTGAAAAAAATTGGAAACCAAATTTAGCACGGAAAGGTTAAGGTTAATTTTAAAAACTTTATAAGCGTAAATTTTTGCCTTTTTTTGTTTATAACTTTTTAGCATTAAAAAAAATTGATTGAACACGTTATTGCTTTTTAATGTTTTTAAAATAAGCTTAATTTGGAAAAAATTGAGTGGAACTAATTTAAATACTTCTATTTTTAAAACCTGAAATCGTACGGTTTCGCAGATTTTCCCATATTTTTTTTAAAGAATTTTAAATGTATGGCAAGATGAATCAAAAAGGTTGGTTTTGCAAAATAATTGACAAAATTGTAAAAGTAGCATTTGTGGCAAATGCCAAAGTCAGCAATATTTTTGGTGGGAGGATCTTTGCTGAAAAATTGCTAATATCAGCAAAAAATTATTAAATTCAGCAAAATTTTTCTGAACTTAGCAAATTTTTTTGCTGAACTAACTTGACAGACTTACTGCCAACTATCTATACAGACTTCTTTTTTTTGAGTGTGCCTAAATACTTACTGAATAGCTCTTATAGGAGAAAAAATACTGTTAGTTTGGAATTCATGAGAAATACATCACATAATCATATATAACAGTAAAAAAACGCTGCTTCTATGCAAGCAGGTTTGTAAGGCAGTAAGCCCAAAAGAATAATTTACAAACTTGCTTAGATATGCCATATACATAATTTATTTATTTATTATTATATTATTTTTACATATAATATAATAATTTATTTTTTACCGCTCCACATGCTATCTCTACAGAAACAGTTAAAATGACTAATTATTTTTTATTACATAGTCGAAAATACCAAACACAATCGGAAATCACTCGGAAGAATTTGAACAGATCGTTTATAATCAACGATATGAAACTTTCTGCATTACAACCTGCATTCTTATAAGGGATTAGGGTAAACTGCTTACAACCTGCATCCTTGTTAGGGAAAACAGTAAGCTCAACATTTGTGTTTGTTTATTTTTATACGAAAATTATTCGTTTCTTTTGCTGATTCTCAGTTTATGTAATAGTAAGCACTTACATCTGTGCATTTGTTATATCCTGCTTCTAAAAACACGAAAATTTTTTTACTGGGATATGTCACAAAAACGCTTACAGGTAAATAATTGGAAAAAAAAATATTTTGTGGGTAATTTTTCAAATCCGGCAAATGTGGCGAAATTGATAACCGTGCGTCAAGTTAGCAATACGCATTTTTATAAAATCTATAAATTTGGAAGGATTTTGAAATGAATAACACGCTGATACATAAATAATCAATCACTTTTCAAGTGACCTAGTGTAGGTTGTAAGTCTAGCTGAGTGTATTACAAAACGGGATTGAGAATTTGCAATATACCTTCAAATTATGGAGATTAAGTTGAAAGAGTAGTTTTTGAGACTGGCACATTTAAACATTTGTAACTCAATAATTTTATAACCAATTTTGAATTTTTAAACGGTGTTTGAAATAAAATTAGCTGGTCTTTCCAAATATGTACACGTTTAATGTATAATTAATATAAATACATATGTATAGCTTTTTTTAATAACAATTAAATTGTTTAATTTTTTTAAACTTTTGCAACTCCTACGAGGGTTTTTTCGTATCTTCTTTTAAAACAACAATATTATTAAACTAAGTGCTTTCCTTAGTAAAAAGCCTTCCTTTGTTAAAATCTGTTGAAAATTGGCAAAGTTGTGGTCCTTTTGCATTATATAATATATTTTAATTACTGTATCACACACTCAAAAAATAAGTTAGTAAAACATCTGGTCAGCAATTTTTTCCTAAAATTGTGTTCTCAACTAAATTTTAGTTATACTTTTTCAAACTTAAGTGTTTGTAACTAATTTTTTACTAATGTTTTACTAATTTATTTTGCTAAAAAAATATGCTGATAAGCACATTAATAGTGTGGGCGACAACCAGATTGAAAAATACACTCAGAATGAAGTAAATAATATTAAAAAGTACAAATCTTGTAAGACATATAAAAAATCAACCATGGAAGATTTTTGTATTTGATTTTCATACAAAAACGAAATTACGCTAACAATGTGTGTACACATGAATTGTGAATTAAAAAAAACTTTAATTTTGTGTTGTCAAAATAATTGTCTATAATTTAATTAAAGACAAAATAAAAAATTTAAATTTAATAAAGATTAAATGTGTATTTCTAAACTAAATGCTTACAATGATTATTAATGTAGTGTGGTCAAATTGCAAACAAATATACGTACAGGTAGACAGCATAAAGCAAAAGACAAAGACACACATTTTAGGTAATTTTTTATGTTTCCTTTTGCTTATTGCAAAAAGGGTTGTGTCAAATTTAGTTATTTTTTTTGTGTTATTTCCCTAGAATTAGTCCATTTGACTTCTTTTAAAAGATGCCATCATTTAGACAACCATTGATGTAAGTTTTTTTTTTTTTTAAAGAAAAGCAACACTCTGGAAATTCTTCCTATTAATTGATGTATTACTTTCTTTGGAAAGCGGATAGTAGAGAGGTGAAAGGTGGGGGAAAGATCAACACTATAATTGCCTGAGATGATAAGTCTTAGAACTGTTGTTGGTCGCCACCTGATGGAGAGTTGGCGAACTTATTGAAGCTTTTGGTTCATAGCCCTGATTCATTATTTTACTTCAGTGGGGTTAAGTGCTACGAGAACACCGAAGGCGGGCGCTGCGATACAAATGAGGGATATAAAACTCATATATATTATTTTTCTAAATAAAGGGTCCGCCATCTAACGTTTTTTTTTCAACTAGTGCTTATTTCGTGAATGGTAACACTTAGCTCATGTCTGATTTGACAGATAATTAGTTTTATCCTTCCGCTGAACGAATATGGTTGTGTATACGCTTGAACAACGCTGGGAAATATTGCGACATTACTTTGAAAATCATGGTAATGTTGCAGAATGTGTGCGAAAATTGCGTACGGATTTTTGAAGAAGAGAAGCACCGTCAGCTCCGTATGTTCGCTATCTTGTGAAAAAAGTGAGAGAAACCGTTGGACTATTATTTGTAGGGTGCCGTTAAAGATAAGTGTTACGTCAACAAGCCAGAGACAATTGACGCTTTAAAGGACAATATTTGGACCGATCGTGAAGGCTACTGCATGGCTAGCCGAGGCAGCCATTTGAATGAAATTATTTTCCATTATTAACCGGAAGGATTGTACTTTTAAATAAAAAAAGAATTTGAGAAAATATTCAGTAGTTTTTTTTAAAGCATTTTCAAAAAAAAAAAGTTATTTGGCGGACCCTTTAGTTGTTGTCGTTACCGGGAATCGAGTCCGGGACCATCTGTGTAACAGTCCTACGCGCTAACCATTACAACCAATTTGGAAGTATAAATGTTCTACAATTTTTTCAGTTTTTTGCAGTGAACTAAAATTTTATTAACTTTTAGCGAAAATTTTTTAATTTTTAATTCACTAAGTGTTTCCAAAACTTTTGCTGAATCAGCTCGCTGAATTTCATCAAAATATTTTGCTGACATTAACAATTTTTGTAAGCACAATTCGGACTAAAATTTAAGTGACTCAGAAAAAATTAAAAAATATTTAATTGTTGTTTAAAAAATTTCTACATATTAAAATTAATAATATAAAAAAATAAATATGTATTTCGAAAGACTGTTTGAAAATTCAATATTCGCTAAACTGAGTTACAAAAGCGACTGGCGCATTTAAGTAGAAAAATAACTCTTTTACTGTTATCACGAAAATTTTAGGGTATATTATTAAACCAGGTTTGTCATTTGACGAGTGATTTTTCTCTGTTGCACATTGTAATGGTATTTAGTTAAAAGCTATCAGTTGCCAATCTTGTCAAATTGTTTAAATACACTTTTCTTATTCTTTATATGTATTTAATAATACTTTAAATATCTGATAACAATGTATTACAATCGTAAACTTTTTTCCTTACAAGCGAACACAACTGAATTTTAGTTGCAACAGCTTCGATATTCAGAAATCACATTTGAATATGGTCGTTATGTGGCTGCTTAAAAAAAATCAACTTTTTAACGGGACAACACTGGGTAGGATTAATAATCATGAAGAAAATACACTAATTTTTTTAATATTTTCGAAAAAATAATAGGAGTCTCTACCAGGCATTAAAGATGTTCCGGATTTTCAAAAAGCACATATTTTTATTAAAATTGTTTTTTTAAACTTCAAAAAAATTAATATTCATTTTTTTTGTATTATATTTAACCCCAAATATTTACTCGCAGTCTAAATATAAATTGCAGCAAATGTTAAAATTATGTTATCTCTAGTATGGAACACTCAATTGCGTACATATTTATTGCCGGCAATATATGTTGCAATAAGTATTTAGCAATATTCGTTAACACTTATTGCTAACTGAGTTTTCATTTCCGTTTGACGTTTAGAAAATCGGACGCCACCGAATAAAATATAGCAAAAACATAATGAAATTAAGAAGAATTTCATACTATTTAATGAATAAAAGAAAAAAAATATAACAATTTTGGATCTTTAAGAGGTTATTTCAAAGTAATCGCAAAACAACTTTTCTCCTTCAAATTTTTTAAAATACGAGTTAACATAAGTACGTGTTTTCATACGCTTAACATAAGCTTTGCAATAACCAATATTATGCCGTTATTCTACCGACCCGACGAAAAAAGTTTATATATAGTAATATAAAGCTTGATATAATTATATATAATTACATATGTTTCCATATGTAACTATATATACTTGCATTACATATTTATTTTTATGAAAGTATTTAATACAGCTCTATATATCATCATTTGTCGTCATATATCATATATAACGTATATACGTTTATCTTTTTGATCTCATCATATATAGTTGATATACAATAGCTAAATATAAAATCATATATACTTCCATGTATAAAAATATATAAGTATATATGACACAATAAAACCAAGCAAATTGTATTACTTTTATTTGTAATAATATGTGTCATCACATATAATTCTATATAAATATATGTGTTAAAATTTAAAAAAAAATTCTATCACTTTTATATATAATTATATATAAATATATATGTATGGGGAAAATGAACAAAAAAAAAACTGTCACTTTTATATATGTATAGTTATTTGAAAATATAAAAAAGCTAAATTCAATGTATTTAAAGCAAAAATAAAAAAATATTGAAAAAAAGTAAAAAACTTAGAAAAGCTACACTTTAAAACAAAAGGTCACAGTTAATAGAATAAATATTATTTCATAAGTGTAAAAAGAACTTTAAGTCATAAAATCTTAAAATCGGAAAATCTAAATAAAACAAAATAACATAAAAAGTTAAAAAGCTAATTTTCCTTCTCTGATAATTATATATAAAAACTACACAGACAAAATTATGGTCAAAAAATATTGAATTAATCGATTGTTTGAATATAAATAGTGTTTTAAACAATTTTTTTAATTGATTCAATTAAAATATTTATTAAATTTTCTTATAAATTTAACCAGTGTAGCAAACACATTAAAATAATTATTAAAAACTTTCCAACATTTTTTTATTACTATATTGTCATTAAAATGTCAAACGAACATTTAATTATATGAATCTATTATTTATTTGCAAATAAAAGGGACAAAATTCAAATGATTAACTTTTAATTATTAGAATAGTTAACCGATTTCAATTTAGAATAGTTAACCAAAATCACAATTATTTCGGTAGAGTTTGCAACACTCTTTTTTTGAAGTCAATGCTCGTGTACACACGATAACTATACACGAAAATAGTTTTAGATGATTTTCGTGTTGTTTAGAGGTGATAAAAAAAGTGCGCTGTGAATTAAAAAAAAAAAAATCTTAAAAAAAAGCATTTAACTATTATTTACAGAAATAATTCAACTTTTAATAACTAATAGTGTCTTACAATCATAATTTTAAAGTTTTGTTAGATTTTTTTTTTAATAATTAAAGAAATAAAAGTAGAAGAAAAAGGTTCAAGTAAAGACAAGGAAAACCAAATGTTTGTTCTTTACTTTTAATTGTTTCATTATAATAAATTAGTAAATTATAAAGCGTTAATCATTATTCATAAAACAGCTGTTTAAAGAATATAAAGAACAGAAAATATAAAATATAGAAATAAAATATATATAATTAAAATGAAAATTTATTCATGTTCAAGGCCATACTCTATATTTCTTTATTAGGATATTGTCCTAACAAATAATCTATAGAGTTTTGTGTTTTCAATTTATTAATTGACTACCTTCAAGAAATTGCTGATGGTTCCATTTCGGGGATTTTCTAGGTCCCCATCATCAGAACAAGTTTAGAAAGCAGTGGCTACCTCATTCACAAACTCAAACACTTATATATCCCATTTGTTAAAACAAATGAGAATTAAGTTGAGAATGAAAATAAAATTTCCACTAACAATTAAAAAATTGAAAACATTTGAATAATGTATAACAAACTTTTATATATAATATAATTTAATTATAATTAAAGTAATAAAAAAAAAATGAAGAGAAGTGAAAATTTCAGTGCAACCGAAGTTAAATTTTTATTGGCTGTTGTAATTTAATTTATTTTTTATTGTTTGTTTTACCACTCGAAAAAAAAAACAAACTGTCAAAATCATATGTTATATTTGTACAATTTAAATAGACTTTAAATGCCCAAGATTGGTCACTTAAGTGTGATTTAAATTTGAAGTTAAAAACTGACGTTTGTATTTAAATAGAACTTAAAGTCCAAATGGCATTTAAATACGAAGTGAAAAACTGGGCATTAGAAATATAAGTTAAACGCTCATTTTTTTTGTTGACAAACTTAACATGTTATTTGTTTTTTCCTAGTTTACAATAATACCTCATTTATACTACAACCAAAAGCTAGTAGCTTTTGAAAACAGCTAGGCTTAATTATAAAATGTGTATGAAATTTGACATCTAAATTACTAGTAGTTTTCAAAAGCTATTGGTTTTTGGTTGCAGTATAAATGAAGTATAAAAGATTTTTCAAAACTTGTCAGCCTGTGTAATCTAAATTTACCAATTTTTTTAAAATATTTTTTAAACTTTTTGCCAAGCTTAAAATATAAATAGTTTTTTCCTTATTTAAAATAAAAAAATATTTCTAAAAGCCTTTATTTTTATAGCTCCTAAAATACCTTTTAAAGACACTTGAAATGTGATTTATTTTTTGTTTATTTAAAATTTAAAATAAATATTTAAATATATATATAAACTAAAATGTAAATTTAATTTTCAAATCTTCATTGTTTTTTATTTAAAGGGGGGGCATGTAACACAAATATAATAATTAGAATTCTCATTTAAAACTATAATTGTTCTCTTTCTAAGTTTCAATTAAAGTTTTAATCAATTTTATTAAAATTTTTATTAAAGTTGTAAAAAAACAAATTACTTTTTTAATTGATATTATTATTATTGTAATTGAAGGTGTTTTAATAAACGGTCTGCAACTTTTCTTGGTTAATACTATCATTGCAGTGGTAGGTGCAAAATCAGTTAAAATATTAATTGATTCAATAATTTTTTTTTAATGAAACCCATTTCTTGTTTTTCTGTGTAGAGTTGTACAAAAAAAGATGAAAGTTAAATTTTGCGATCTGAACTAGGTTCACCATATTCCTCAATGTTTAAAAACTCTATGTGTCATGTTTAAGCTAAATTCGTTACCATTTAAAGATAGCAGGGAAAGTTAACTTTAATTAACTTTTGTCTCTAAAAGAATTTCTCACAAATTTGGTGTAACCTTTAATTTTTATCTACTCAATGTACCTCAATGAAATTTTCAAATCTAGTCTAAATTTATGTGCAGAAAAGGAATATGAAATCAAAATTAAACTAAAAAAGCATTTAATTTTTCCGTTTTTTTTTTTAAGAATATGTTAAAATACAAATTTTTGTTAAAATTGTAAAATGTTCTGAAAAAATGTAAGTAAAAATACAACTTGTTTATGTCTTGTATAAACACATTTCTCAAATGTTAGCTTAATTTTAATGAAGATTAGAAATCTGCAATCGAAATCAAAAAAAGTTAGTGGTTTTTAAACTATTAGCGTTTTCAAAAGAAAAAAAAAAAATATTTGTTGTGGTATTTTTCTAATTACCTGAAAACAAATTCATTGAAAAATCCAACTTTTTAAAGTTTTCCAACCTACTTACCAAGGAATTTCTTCATATGTGGTTTTGTTTTTAATTTTAGAAAGTATAACAGATTTTCTTGCAGTTAAACTTAAAATTAGCTTATAAAAATTTATTTTTTAACAAAAATTGTTTCTTCCATAGAGGACATTCCACAGAAATATACACAGAAAAAATATTTCCCTACTTTTTCCAATTAAATCGGTTTGTTGAACATTTTAAAAGTTGTCAATTAAAAATTAATTGAATAAATAAAATATTTGCTTAAACTCCAACACATTATTGTTGTTTTTGTAATATTTATGTAGTTGTATATTAGATATTAATTCTTATTAGGCTTATTACTCTATTAAGTTAAATAATTTAGTTTCAGTTGTTTAAATCTGAATATTTATTTATTATAAAACATTATCATAAATTTGATAATATAATTTTTAAAGTTTAATTTTGTTTATAAAAATGAAAACAATTTTTTAAACGGAAAAATCATAAAAAAAATTATCTAATTTAAAAAAGGGCTAATTTCTGCAATGAATAAATCTGCTAAGGAAATGAGAATTTCATGCCGGTTAAAATTCAATGTTATATAATTCAAGCTATTTGAGCATTTGGTATGGCAACAACACTTTATGAAATTGTATTTTGCTTTTTGGGAAGGTATGCGATATTGATCACTTTTTAATCAAATCAGTTATTATTTAATTGAAAAAAAATTCAATTAAAGAGCTAATAATTTCTAATTGAATTAGCAATTTTCGTTGTTGGCGGAATTTCGGCAATTAAAGTTATTGAATCCTTGGTTTTCGTGATTGAAATTTGTTTGTATTTTTTTGTGTGTATCTATTCAAAAAATTATTTTCACAACGATAGTTATATGAAAACCACTTGGTTAAAGTTGAATATTTTTTTGTGTTCAATTTTTAATTTTCGCGAATTCCGCGACTCCGATTTAAATTTTGATTTCATATTTGTATTGTCCGCTCAAAAATATATTATATGATTTGATGTATCGCGATCAAAATAATTATTATTAATTTTTTCTCATTATTAATTATTTTTTGATTCAAATAAAGTGATAGAACATGTACTACATTAAAACTTCAATTTCGATCTGCGTCAAAACTTTTTTTGAGATTTTTTGGCAGACCATATTTATTTTCATAATGGCATACGTGTATAAACTCACAAAAAAAAAAAAAAATAAGTTTGTACAAAAATTGGTAAAACGTCTTCTAAATCAAATATACTATTTCTCAGCAATTTTTTTTGCTGAAATTGTGTTTTCTGACATAATTTTAGTTATACTTATTAAGCACTTAACTGATTCGAACTAATGTTTTGCTAATACTTAACTAAAGTTTTACTAATTTATTTTGCTAAAGTTGTGCTGATAAGCACATGAATAGTGTGGACGATAACCAGATTGAAAGATATACGCAGAATCAAGTAGATGTAGCGGCATGTCAAGATGTAGTATATACGAGCAAAATGATACACATTTTTTGAATTTTTTTAGTCTACTAATATTTAGCAAAAATTTTATTAACTTTTAGCAAACATAGTTTCATTTTTAATCAACTAAGTGTTAACAAAACAATTGCTGAACCTACTAATTTTGTTGTTAAAAATCTGATTTTGCAGACATTAGAAATTTTTTTGCAAGCACCCTCCTGACTAAAATATTGCTAACTCAGCAACATTTTTTGCTGACTTTAGTACCTATTTTTTGAGTGTAGATTATAGATTTATTTAAAAATAATTTGAAACAAATAATAAAATATTCTAATCCTATACCCATAGAAATAAAAATAGCAGAAAAAACTACTGAAAATTAGTTTAAAATGGCCTTGCAGAAAAAACTGCTAAATTTAGCATATATATTTTTTTTTGCTAAATATTAATAAAATAAGAACAGCATTTTACTCTATAAAATTTGCAAAAACTTTCACTAAATATATGTAGACTCAAAAGGCAAACAAAATCTGTAATAATAATAAAATGTTTTGTTATATTTACCTCAAATTTAGTAGAATGCAACTAACAGTTAATTTTGGGTAAACCAATAGAAATTTTTGCTAAACAATTTTAGATTGCTGATTTTATAAGAGCAGAATTATATTTGCTTTGAAAAAAAAAACTTTAAAAATTTCACAATTTTTAATGATTATTTTCTAATATTTAGTAATTGCTTTTGCTGATTTTAGCAGATTTTTTGTTACTTTCAATTGAATAAAATTTAGCTCAAATATAACTAAATATTTTTAAAATCTACAGATTTTTAGTAAACAAATCTGATAATTATAGCAGTTTTTTCTGCAAAGTTAATTACTTTTCAGAAGATTTTTTTGCTATTTTCACATATTTATTTCTATGAGTGTATATATTATGGAGGCCCTATGCCCCATAGGGAGTTAATAAAATAATACATCATATTTTTAAGCATTTATTGAGGGTATTCACAATGGTCATTTGCATGCGATGCAAATAAGCACAGGCGGATATTTGCAATTTGTGCATACGAGTATTTGCATCGTGTGCAGGTCACCATCGTGATTACCCTATTCTTTTCGACTATTGCTGGACGTAGGAAAGATTTCTAAAAATGTTTTAAATTTTATTAAACCTAATTTTTAAAGACAATTTTAAAGAATATTTATTAAAATACTGTATTTTTTAACGAAATTTTAAGAAAAAAAGGCATTTTTTGCCCAATTGTTGGAATTTTTGCACCTGTGCAAAAAATTTGTTTTGGGGTTTCTACTTTACGAAAAGGATTGAGATATTCTAACCAAATTTATTTTTCAAACAAAAAGCTAATAAAACTATAAAAAATATTCCTTGAGCCTGAGTAAAAACTAAAACTTTTTATATAAATAGGACATTTTTGGTCCTCAAAGTTTAGTAACGTCATTATTACTTGATTACTAAGAAGACAAGAATTTATCAAAATTGCCGATTAATAGCTTTTTTGTTAAAGTTCTGCCTATTATGGAGGCTCTAGCTTTTCTAAAACTTCGGGTTCTGATGAGATTTTTAGCCAGATCGAAATACTAGTATCAACCTAGCTAAAATGTTTGATTTGCTTTACTTTTGTAAATATACGGAGTTTGAAAGTGCGGAAAATTTTTTTTTCTGTGAAAAATCGACCCCAAAGGAGGAAAGTGTAAATTTTTTTAGGATGGTATGAATTTTAATTATATTACAATATATGTTTATCAGAGGTGTTCTTGTTTGTATGGAGATTTTTCAAAATGAGGTTTTTGGACAAGAATGGGTCGGGTTAGTTTCTTGTCCATATAAAAGTGATATATATGAAATTTGGTGCCAATCGAATAAAGAAAAGTCGTGCCGAAAATCGATTGAAAACTCAATCTGCGTTTATATTTTTTAAATAGTGTTATAGTTTTTATTCTCGATAATAAATTAATAGCTTTTTCTTCAATCTTTAAGAAAAATAAAAATTTTTGCAAAGTTAAAAATTTTTCTGACTTTTTTTTTCAATATGGTAAGTTTTTTTTCTTTTTTTTAGAAAGCTAAGTTGTTTTCCTTTACAAGTGGGTCGAGACTTGTTTATCTATTAAAATAAACGTTTAGTAAGTGATGAAAGGCGCAATTACCTTTTTAACGGTGTATAAACATGTCCTAACTAATGTTTAATACTCTATATACTAGGGCGGGACGAATAAGAAAAATAAGAAATTTTGCCGAAGGAACCATACTTCTAAAACGAATTCTGATGTCCCGACTTTTGACCCGTAGGGTGAAATTTTGAAAAATCGCACTTTGACCCATTTAGAGTGCCACAATCGAATCCAACCCAATCGAATATATTTATACTCTATTTCTTCCGGAGCAGAAATAGAGACCCTAATCTTGGAAAGACTCCTCCTACTTTCTGAAATATCTCTATCCCGAAATTTGTACATTTTGCTAAAAAAAAAACACGGCTAAAAAGGCCCTCTTTTAACTTAAATTTTAACACCTAGAATGATGATTTATGCATTAATCTGCTAGCGCGTCTCCCGGAGAAGAAATATCTCCCATAATCTTTGAGAGATTCCTCCTACTTTCTGAAATATCGAAGTGGGCTTTTTCAAAATTTGACCCTACGGGTCAAAAGTCGGGACATCAGAATTCATTTTAGAGGTATGGTTCCTTCGGCAAAGTTTCTTATTTTGATCCCTAGAATACGATTTTCCTTGAACGTTGAGTGATATTTTGCCCTAATACAAATCGACCTGGCCTACTATATACTCTAATGCCCAAAATATGTACACTTTACAAAAAACACTGTTTTTTTTTATAGAAGCGGTAAAAATTGTAATTTTTTAATTTATTTGTAATAATTAATAAATATCCCTGCGGGAAATGGACCAGTCACTGGTATGGTCACGTGACTAGAACTTTGTTGTGTATGAACCAGTCCTAGTTTCGGTTCTCTTATATGGCTTGTCATAGGAGATGACAATTGCTACCTGTGGAGCACTGTGTGACGTGGCGAATAACTTGACCAAGGTAACCTATCACCCTACCGACTGAAATTAATATGCTATGGGACAAGTTAGAAGAAGGTAGTGTCAAAGTATGAACATTTGAGGATTTATGTGATATGCAACAGAAACAGTGGGAAAAAAATGAGCACGTGACTGGTGTAGGTGTACGTGTCGTAGAACTGGAGAAAAATGGTTGAAGGAAAACTGGTCACATATTAAGTGCAATGTGTTCGGTTATAGAGGTAGTTTGACTGGAATAGTACCACTGTACTGGTCTAACGGGTACATGTCGCCGGGCATGCGAAAAGTAATTAGCAATTAACCTGTCACTTTTTATTTAGCGTGCATCATATTATGTACGGTTTGCTAAATAGCACGTCCAGAACCAGCCACTGCACTTATTCAAAACAGCGTGTCATACCACCTGCTCAAAAAACCTTCAAAAAGGCGCAACAAAAATCAATTTTAAAATTAGTTTATTTTCGCTTTACCCAACTTAAAACAATAGCATTAAATTCATTTTATCAATTTAAATTTGGAAAAGTAAATACATAAACTAGACAAGAAGTCCGGATGTTCAAAATATAGATTTTTTGCAAGTTTTTTCTTTATTTGCTAACATTGGTATTATCAAACAATTTCTACTTATTTTTGTGTTCATACACTTCTAAAAAGCACTTCATGCACATTGTAATTTTGTATGTTGCATTATAATTCAGCACAACTTTAATGTATAACTTATAAAGCAGAGTAACAAAATATATATACTCAGTTTCAATTTTGTTCCAAAAGAAATTCTTAAAATTCGCCAATTACTTACACATAAAAAATCGTTACAAAAAATCTTGTAAAATATCTAAACAAGATATTTCGAAACCAATATGCAGAAATTTTAAAATTTTAATTTATATTCTTGTAAAGTGTTTCAAGTTTTTGAATAATAATAATATTCTGGTGATAGTTTTTTGGTAGCGATATTTTATGTGTAAAATTGCCTTTTACTCGAAAAATCGCCAGTTAGCATTTCGAAAATTAACTTGCCAAACGAGTTTTAAGATCGCGACGTTTGGCGAGAAATCGCCATATCTGAAAAACTTGGTCACTGTCTAAACAGTTCCGTATTCAGTTATCTTAAACCATTGAAGTGTTACGTCTTCATTTATACTGTCACAAAGTCGGTACATAAAAAATTCCTTCAGTGTTGTGTCCACTTTGCAGCAGTCAAGAAACTGCAACCTTTGTTACTAATTGCCATGTTTTCATCCTCTGCTAGCGGTTTTGAACCAGTTCAATGACCAGTAGCAACTGGTTGCTACTGGTCAGTACACTTTGATGTTGTATTACTTTTTCTCCAGTAACTTGATATATCTGGTACCATACAGTGAATGGTTAGCCACCATAACTATAGTCACGAGATTGGACATTTCACTCAAACTAACACTTTTTGGTACACCACAATTTTGGTTTCACCAGTTGCGTGACGTGCTCCCCAATAATACATCACAGAATTACCACTTTGGATCAATCGACCCTTCATTTCCCGCAGGGATATTATAATACTTTAATAAATAGATAAATAATTAAATTAAATTGATTCTAACAGATAGGACCAGTTCAAACTAAATTAATTAGATACAATTATGTCGTAAATATATTTACACTTAAATTATTATAGGTTTTCATGAAGCTTAATTTCCGCCTTTCTTTTAGGCGTTTTTGTCAATTCTTTTTTAACGCTACTTTGTTGGGCTGTTGATTTCGTTCGTGGTTTTGCTTTTGGTTCTGCATTATTACTAAATTTATGTTTTATCTCAATTGGAAAGAAATCACGTTGAGTAGAAGTAGAAAACTTCTTTAACTTGAGTATTAAATCACCAGTCGGTATAAAAACATGGTACTGTGAAGTTCCATCGATTGTTACTTCAGCATTGAATCTGCTCTTCAGTGTTTTCGCAGCAAAGTAGCAAAGAGATCACTTGGAATCTCTTTGCTACTAAAAACTATTTCCGTTTCTTAACAATAATTATTTGCCCACTGTAATAAGGCTGTCGCATCTAAGATGCCATCTTGATGAGAGCATTGGAGGCTGCCACTCAGCTGATACTCCAAAATCTGGAGGGCTTAGATGGGGGTTAACCGAAAATAAAGCTACTTTTAAAGTTCTACCTCTCTTCCAAATATTTTAAGTCAAGTGTCATAAAGTAATTACTAAACTAGTATGTCCGAGAATGGCCATAAAATATTTCTACCTTTTCACAAACTTGTCCCTGGGGTACCTAATATTTTGACAATAAAACTCTCATTCAATATTTTGTGGGCTCAAAACTATCTTTATTATAAATATGACAAACAAAATATATGTAAATCGAATTGATAAAAAAAAACGCAATGAAAGGCGAATGAAAAATGCAAGAAATTTCAATACCCGTGTTAAAATGTTCTAGACATTATTTTTTGCACTTTTATTATATATTGATTTAATTATTATTACAAATAATTAAAAAAAATTAAGATTGCTCACCATTTCTGTAGAAAAATAGTGGTTTACACAGTTGGAAAGGCAATTGCGTCTACTTTTTCAGAATAAGTTTTAATTTTAGGTTTTAGAAACACTTTTTCTGACTTTTAGTTGAGCCAAAAACAATAAAAGAATATAAAGATGCGGTATATAGTGTAGTGAAGCAAGGAAGAGTATTAAATTTGAGGATAAACATTGGGCAGAATCAATAATGTAGTAAAAAGATATAAGCAAATATCAGCGAGAAACGGCCACGACAAATAACTTCTATATTTGTCGATAAACAAGTCTCGACCCACTAAGCGACCACAAAGCTCTTAAAGGCAAAGACATAAGCTTACTACAAAAAAAAAAAACAAACGTACCATCTTGAAAACAAGTCAAAATAAGTAAAAACAAATTTTTTTATTTTTTTTTAGTTTATATCCCACAATATTTAAATTTTTTGTAGCAAAAATATAAAAAAAGTGCAAATTTCGCTGATTTTAACGATTTATTAAGAAAAATAAAATGACTTCCAATAATCGACCGTGAGGAATCGTTCTGCAATTTAGTCAGTTATTTTTTAAAAGTCCATTTTGCCCCACTGTGAATTGCTCTAATGCAAACTGCTACGACTGTCATGAACTTCCTTATTAAATTTCAGCGAACTGGTACTTTTTTATTATTAGTGTTGACTAGGGCTTAGGGTAGTCGAATTTTTCCTTCTTCTACACTTTCTTAAACAATTTGGCTATATTGTGCAAAACATAAGTGTAAAGCATATCAAAGTTCCTTTTTTAACGATTACATTAATGTTATGAAGTTTTTATTTCTTTTTTAAATTTTTGAATGCATTATTACATTTTTTGCCCACTGAAACTTGATAAAAAATGGAACACCTGATCCTCAAACCTAGATCGCCACATACTTTTGAAAACTGGCACAAATGATCATATCCCAGGCAAAATCTCCACGCACTTTTCATTGACCACGCCTACTTTTACTCCCACTTTTTTTGTAAATTTTTTATTTACTTAAGTTGGTCTCTAAAATTTTGTTATTTTTTAACGCAATTCGCTCATATTTAGTTCACATGATTCTCATATCCCAGGGAAGCTCATCAAATATTTGTATAGTCCACTTTTGTTTTTTTATTTAATTTGTATATATCAGGCCCATTTTCCCTACAACATGTAAAATTTAGTCCACATTAGTTATCTGCTAATTTTTATTTTCTTACGGATTTCGTTCAAATTTGGCACTCATAATTTTTGCACTTAGGCCGAGGTCAAAAAAACTTATCCTTGACAGCGCCCATTTAAAGGCCAATTATTTTTAAATTTATAAATGCGTGGTCCAATATGTTTTTTGAAATATTACATGTTACAAATGTTTTACTTTTAAATTTCAAAAAATTAAAACTAAAAGTTTATCTTTTATCATAAATTATGACGTGAGCAAGATTATTCAAGTTCAAAATCATTTGTTTTTGTTAAACAAAAAACCGTGCAATAATTTTTTATTAATTAAAAAATAGTTTTTTGTTTCCTTCAAAATTTGGGTAAAAATTCTATCCCTTCTACATTGGTTCTCTGTAGATTTTCAGTGACGCGAAATGAAACATGTAAGGCCTTTTAGTAGATAAATTAGCGGATGAAGATATTTTTTAATTAATAAATAAACATTGCACGGTTTTTTGTTTAACAGAAAACAAATGATCTTGAACTTGAATAATCTTGCTAACAGCATAATTACATGTTACTTTTTAGCAGATGCTGTTTAATTTTTTTTAATTTAACCATTACTCAGGGGATGCCCCCTACTTATGCAGTGCATTGTATTGATCAGGAAAATAGGGTATGGGAAGGAGGAAAGAGGGTAGTAGTGTTTGTGGATATTTGATTTAAATTTTTCTAAATTGTAAGTAAAGGTAATTTTTGAAAGATCGCGCTTCAAAAGATCGCCTTATATTTTTTCAAGTAATTCAATTAATTTTAGATTAACCTATGACAACTAAGTAAATGTATAAAATACAAATATAAATATATAATCTTATATTATTATTGTTAATATTCAGAAGTGAAAAAATTCAAAATGAAAGTGGTTAAACGAAACAGTTTAAGAAAAAAGTTTATGACATACTTGAACGGTATCCTAAAAACGAAGTGATACAGCACCTCCTTAAGGAACAAATACCACTTAACACAATATATTCCATATTCATACGGTTTAAACATCAACCGGGATAAAAAAGGAAGGACGTTCAATAAAATTGACTGCAGATGAGCTTGTTTAATTGAAGAAGTCGGAGGTTAATCGAATTGGGGCATCAAATCGTAATGTGGACAGAAAATTTCGCATTTCCAAGAAAACTATTCGCAAAAACTTACTCCAAATAAACGTAAAATAATTTAATATTTATATTATTTTAATTCTGATGAATTGAGAAAACTCCCGACAAGGTACGGTATTCGGCCAAAGCGAAGTTTGAACCAAAAGTACTAGTGCGGGCAGCCATTTCGGCAAAAAGTATATCACAACTTTACATCCATGCTTAAAAAGCTATGGCTGCAAAACTGGAAATATTTATCAGAGATAGACACTCTAAATGCGACATACTATTTTGGCCAAATTTAGCAAATATGCCAAAAATGCGTTAAAATGGCTTAATGCTAAAAACATATCTTTTGTATCGAAATACGCAAATCGTACAAACGTAACAAAAGCACGTTCAATTGAGGACTTTTGGTTTCTTATATGCCAAAACGTGTATGAAAATGGATGTAATGCCAAATGCACTGAAGAATAAAATAAAAGCAGTGAAAAAAAAATTTAAATGAATATTGTTCAACGCAAGATTGGAAGTATTAAGCATAAAATACACCAAATAGAAGATCGAGGTCCGTTGGTTATCTACACTTAGTTGTTAAAAACAAATGAAATTTCATTTGAGGAAAGGACGACTTACATTCCAGTAAATTCCCCTAACATTGTAATTTGTTTTTTACTATTCAAAAAATGAAACACAATTGTTGTAAAAATGAACGACATATGCAGTTAAAAATAAACAACCATTGATTTATTTTTTAAATAACTGAAAAACTACGGTATAAAATGAATGTAAAATCATAATACAGTAATTTGATGTGGTTTGTTTTTTTAAAATGATCTACAATAGTAAAAACTACAGTAGTAAAAACTAAAATTTCTTCTACAAATGACTGGTTTTTGACTTAAAAATAAAGATACTGTGTTACACCTCAAACAACTACAAAATTTTACAGCAAAAGTTCCCTGCGTGTACAAAATGTGCATTACTAATTTATAGTCTATACTGTGTTATAAATAAAAATACTCTTTTAGAAAAAAATAATTATTTTTTTAACTACAAGCGTTTTAAAGTTGTCCAACTACTAAATTGGCATAGGTTAAGGCATTTATTTATTTTGTCCTATTTAAACAAGTTTTGCACAAATTTGAAAGAAAATTCTCATAATCATTGGAAAACGATAAACAGTCATATACTTTACTACAACTTTAAAATTAAATTAAAATAATTTTATGCTTTTAAAGTTTTCTCAATATTATGAAAACGGGGACACACTGCACTGTGTGTGGTGGCGGCGGTCTGGGTGGCGTAGAGAGCGTGCGTTTCGGAGGCTCCTGGGAGTGGGTAAAAGATAAGGAAGGAATGAATATGATAAAAAATCTGTATCTTTTTAAAGTCTTAAGGTATGAAATAAAAATTCTTTTTAATTTATGTTGTTTTAAAAGTATTTGAGTCCAGAGAAAGGTCGGGTACAAACAGCTAGTACATAAGAAAGAAATAGTTGCATATTTGTCACAGTTTTGCTGTAAACGCGTTCTATTGTTTACATTTGTCTAGTTTGGCTGGGCTACGGACCTGACCGAGCGTATACTTTATATGTGTAGTTAAATAACACTCATACGCTCTGTAGTGTAATTAATCCCTTATGGAAACAAACGCTTTGAAATGGTTGGTTACATGTTTGTAATTGAATTTTACTTCAACAACATTTTTGCATTACATTATTTTTGATAAAATCGGTTAAAATGCATTTCTTCACAAAAAATATTATTAGAAAATCAATATATTTTCTTTAAATAGTTTAATTTTTATATATATTAGGATAAGATGGTAACTTAATCGATATCAATTTATTTTTAATCAATAAAAACGAACATTTTTAAAATTAGCGGTACCAACAATCCTAAATATCTTTTTTTAATACATAATCTGTAATAAAAGCTTACACGATTGGAATCAACGTATGTAAGTTAGGTTTATGTGATGGGTGTCCCGAGATTTAATTTTGACAACATTTTTGTACTTAATAACATTAAGCTTTTTTTTTGATTATTTAATAAAATGTCACGTCATCTGCTGAAATAAATTGGTCGCGTGTTATTTCTTTCAGGTGTGCCATAGTTTTGCAAGCTGTTCCCTAGCGTTTACATATAGTATTTTCGTAATAATAAATTAGATAGTGTCATAAATTTCTCTATATTTCACTTAAAAAAAGGAAGTATTTAGTAATTTTATATATACCGTCCATTCCATGAGAGAGCGATTAAAATTTTTTAATTTTTTGACCTCCAGCCCTTTGATTTTGTTAAAATTTGGTATACGTATACCTAGGATATCTATTACACACAGAAACAAATTTAGCTATTTGCCAACTGAAATTTTGTTACTACGACTCAAATTCGGTTATTACGAATTTCAGACAGTAGGCACAACTTTATTTTAGTTTTAACAACAAAGTTAGGTTAATTCGACAGAATGTTAGTTGTAACACCTCATATTTTCAGAAATCAAATGTAATTAACGTTGTATTAACTGAATTTATAAGTTGTTACCATTAATATGCACTTTTCAATTCGGTTGGCACTTTATTTTTCTGTGTGTACTTACTGCCGTTTTCATTTATTTAAATTGTGTAAACTCGGGTTTTTATTTCATTTTATTTTTTAAAAATCAAAAAAAGCTAAAAGGAGTGAAATTTAGAGAGCGACATTTTCCAAAGAAGATGGACTATTTCAAAGATTTAAAAAGCATATGAAAGTTTAAACTTTTTATGATTTTATATGCAAAAATGTAGTAAGCTATTTTGTTAAAAAAAATATTAAAAATAGCATTCTGGTCCCAAAATAGTTGGTATTTATTACAAACATTATAAATTTTTCAAAAATTATAACGCTTCAAAAATCGTAGAGGGGAAAAGTGTAAAATGCATTCAAAAATTGCAATTGCATTATGAATGCATTTTTGCAATATAGCGGCTATTTTTAAATTACAAATCGTAAAGTAGACAATTGAAGCTTCCATATGCTATTTACGTGATTTAAATAGTATATATATTTTAGAAAATATGACTTTTCAAAATTCATTACTTTTAAAATTTTGTTGGATTTTTTAAAAACTGAAAATCAGCAATAAAAACGCAAAGTTTATAAAATTTGCAGAAACTGCAAAAGGTAGTGACTTCTAGACTTCCTAGAGAATAAGTAGTAGAAAACATAAAGAAATTTAAATGATCCCCTGTCACATTTTGGCCGATCTATCATGCAATGAACGACACATATTTGGAAGTTTACAAAAACTGTAGTCCTTTGAGAATAATGTTTAACCTTCATACTTACTAAACTCACTTTAAGTTTATTCTTTGTTTAAGTACATTTCAATTTTACACAAAAAAAATAAATAAAAAACATTAAAACTAAAGGTACATTTCGTTTTGTGTACTTGTTTTTATAGATAAATATAAAAAACATTTAATGACCTATATACTAAATATTTTTATGTATTAACTAAATATTTAAATATATAAAGTTTAAAAAAGTTAGTGTTGCATTAGTGTGACTACATTGGTAATGTAGTACGAGTATACTTAGTTAGTTTTTTGTTTAAGGCAAGCATTTTTTCATATAGAGAAGTATAGATGATTAGAGTAAAGTTTTGTATAAAAATGTAATAAAAGCATTCAATAAATTACAAATGTCAATCTAAATATTTTATATAGTTTTTTAAATAAAATGAAATACATAATAATGATGAGAGTGTTTTTTTTTTTATAAAATATTGTTCATTAGCAGTGTGAGTTATATTTACAAAGAACAAACAGAAAATGCCAATAGTTTTAAGTGTCAGTCAATCAATTTTCTTTTTAATTTTTTTTTGTAAAATTATTCTTTTAAACAAACTTTTAATAAATGTAGTTGAATGGTAGTATAAGTTTGTATAAATTTGCAATTAATATTATTGTTATAATAATTTTAATGCAAACAAAATGCCAGTTATATATAATGAAAGGTCAGTAAAGCAAATGTTAAGTTTATTTCATTCAATTTGTTTTGCATGAATTTAAGTATATTGAAACATTTTTCAGATGGGCAGAAAGTAAACTTAATACATAAAAAAACAAATATATATTTTTATATACAATAATTGTTAGTGATAACGACGAACATGCTGAGAATTGTGTCTTTTAAAAACAAAAAATGTAATTATTAACTAAAAAATGATAATTTAATGGATTAATTAAAAGTTTAAATTTTTCCTCAAAACATTGAGGTTTAAACATTCGCATGTAATTGTTTTTTCTACAGAAGAGACCTATAATTCAGAGAAGAACTACCCGAGAAAGAATAATATTATACAATCTTATATAATGTGATCCAGATTCGTAAAATTTAATATAGATAAGTAAGACATCATGTATAGTAGTATACAATTTTAGTTGCCACTGTAAGTTTTCGTAAAACTGCATATTTAATTGTATCTAACAATATGTTATACCATTCGTTATTAGACGGGGAACATATAATTGGATTGGCAGATTTAAATTTATATGGGATTTAACAAAACAATGTAGTGCCCCATGTAAAAAATATAATTCCCAGTAAAAAAATTTATATATGGAGCAATTCCATATGAAAACGATCAAAATTGGCAAATTTTTGTACGACCCCTCTCCGATTTAAAATAAATAGTCTCAATCGATTGCCTAGCAAAAAATATGAGGTCCCTTCAATGAGGTCCCTTCAATTTTGTCACATGACAGTGGTGCACACCACCACTAAACCAGTCACTATAGAGCAATTCCATATGACATGTGACAAAATTGAAGAATTCTTCATAAGGGACCTCATTGAAAGTTGTTTTAAAAAAACTACTAAAGCGATCGCAACGAGTGATAGCTCGTTGGAAAGGTATTGAATCAGGCTTTAATTGAAAAATAAAATTTTCCTAATTTTTCTTGTTAAATAATTAAAAATAATTCAACTATAAAAAATATAAAAACAATGAGAACAAGGTGGTCTCTAAAATGCTCTTCTCCTGTCCAAACAAGGAGTCGGGGCCCATTTTTTTATTGCTGATTCTTAAAGCAAAAATTATGAGGAATCCAAAAAAAATAAAATTAGCCGGAAAATTTAGGAGCTTCTGTAGAAAATCGGAAAATTTAATTTTCATGGGAAAATTTAATTTTCATGGGAAAATTTAATTTTCATGGGAAAAAAGGTAAATTTCTGAGAAAAATTAGGAAAATTTTATTTTTCAATTAAAGCCTGATTAATACCTTTCCAACGAGCTATCATTCGTTGCGATCGCTTTAGTAGTTTTTTTTTGAAACAACTTTCAATGAGGTCCCTTATGAAGAATTCTTCAATTTTGTCACATGACAGTGGTGCACACCACCACTAAACCAGTCACTATAAAAAAAAAAAATATGTAGGTACATTATTTTTTGCTGGGCAATCGATTGAGACTATTTATTTTAAAATCGGAGAGGGGTCGTCCAAAAGGTGATCGCTTTCATATGGAATTGCTCTATGGTCTTATGGCTTTTCATCTTTAAATATATTATATATAATTATATGTTTCTTATATGGTAACATATATAACGATATATTTATACCTTTATAAAATTAGATATTAAACATATATTCTTTACATAGTTAATGACATATGGTAGATCAATTGACATATATAATAATACATTCTCATATATAATATCCCAGTGTATAAACGGTAATGACACGTCATTACTTTTCTTACTACGAATAATGACACCAAATTACTTTTTGCATTACTTTAGCACACATAATAAGGACTTACTAATAACTAGTGAATTATCCCATTATTTAATACAAACAATAATGCATTACCTATAAGTAATTATTTTTTTAATTTTTTTAAATGTAAAGTAATGATCTCAAAATTTTTTTAAAATTTATTTTTAGACTTATTATTTTGTCAACTCTAGTAAGTGCATATATAACTATTTATTTTTCATGGAAAGTAGTGCCATTTTGTGCAAGCAAGTCATTCATATTTTTATCTATCAAGTATAACATGTGGAGATAGCTCAGATGGTATAACGTTTGCCTTACAACCTGGAGTCCTAGGTTCGAATCCCGTGTGTTTCAATTAAAACATATTTTGTAATTAAATTAATTTTTTTGTAAATTTAGTTTTATACTCATTGTTTTTGGCTATACTAATAAGCATATAAGTAACCACATATTTTTTATATTTTTCGTAAGGTGTTTAGTAATGAGATTTGTAATGGCAATTGTAAGTACTTGCCATTTTGAAATATGTACTTATATGGTAATGCTTTTTTGCACTGGGATAGTATGTTATCATATATAATATATACTGTCTTATAAAAAATATTTGTGTGTGTGATATACATATATGGTGTCATATATATAACACAACGTAATATATAATTATATATGACAATAAATGATGTAAGATATATTTTTGTAAGATTCCAAATATGACACAATATTAACAATTTAGTTTGAGATAAGATTAATTGTAGTCCAACAACCTTAATTTTTTCTATGCGTATAAGATATAATTATATATTGTTATATAAAGCCCCATAACTATGTATGTATGTGCCAGATGTCTAAATTCCGTTTCTTAAATTTTTATCGAAATTTTTTTAAAAATTATATATGTCATGGTATTTACGTATCTTTTTGGATCTAATTAAACCCAATTCGATCTAAACTAATACCATGGGATATTTTGAAATCTATCAGGATCTTAACATTTGAGATAAATTTTGATCTAATTTAATCCAGTAATATATTTGGGGATCTAAAGAAAATGAGGTCTGATATTGTATATGAGATATAACTTTAGTTTTATCGGGGTTTTTTAAGTTGTGAAAAAGTGACATCTTTGTTTTGAACTCCATAACCATCCGACTCAGAATTTTAATATCATCTAGAAAATTTTCTTTGAAAATATCACAATTTAAAATATTAAACTCCAAAAATTTTAGTTTCACTCGACAGAATTGTATTAAATTATATAAAACCAAACCCTTTCAACTGACTATCGTTATCCCTAAATTACGTTTGCCGAAATAATTGAAATATAAATATATTGAAAAGTATAAATGCTTCGTAAGTCACTAAGACCTTAAATTTAAAATAACATGTCGCATGACCTATTGCAAAATGTCATAACAAATTGTGCAAAAACAGTAAAATATAGTAAAAACTAAGAAAACCAGCTAGCTGATTTACTAATGAAAGCTGTACCCGAATGTTGCTGGAGGTGTATTTGTATTTACCATAAAAAACTAAGATAAGATCTTTTATTTTTAAAACTTTGTGTATAAAAAACTTCGCTAAAGCCGGCGAAACTTTAATGCATTTTTTTTCAAAATTTGGCCTTTTAATGGAGAAACAGAGTACGCAATTAAAATTAGATGTTCCAAATATATATGATCAATGATCGCCACTCTTCTTTAATTTCTCAAGTCACACAGTGTAACATAAAAATATGATATTGATTTTTTTTTGTATTTGGTGTGGCAATTTTCTCAATAAGTCAAAACATAAAGTGATATGTATTTGGACCTACTGTATAAACTTTGTAAAACTTTGAATTTTGTTTATAGTCAATTGCCTTTGATTTTTATTTTATAATTTTTCCATTTGAATTTTATAATTGTATTTTATTTTGAGTTAATAAATTTATATTGAGTTTTAATAAAACATAATAATTTGGCGACGAGGATGGACCCAGAAAGCGTTAATCAACTTTGCCGGTTGCTAGAATCTCATAAACAATTTTTTGATCGCTTTCTTAATGACAATGCTGGAACTAGCTCAAATGCTACCAAAAAAAAACGTTCCTGGTTTTCCTAAATTCGACATGGGAAGTCAGAATTTCAATGCATATACAGCTCAATTAAAGGAGCATTTTAAGGCCTATGGAGTTACTGAAAGCGACCAAAAGCGTTCATTTTTTATTTCATGGATGGGAACAGAGTTATATGAGTTAGTTGAAAAGCTGTTTGGAAACGAAAGTTTGGAAACAAAAAAAATTTGAAGAAATCATTCAAAAGTTGGAGGAATATTTCAAATCAAAAATTCACATTTTAGCTGCCCGTTATAAATTTTATAACCGAAAGATGAATGATGGTGAATCTTATGCCAATTGGATTGTTGAACTTCGTGGTTTAGCACGTAATTGTTCTTTTAAATGCAAAAACGCTAACTGTAATACAGATTTTGTGGATGAAATGATTTGTGATGCAATTATATTACATTCGCCACATGAAGCTGTTCGAAATGCCGCTCTACAAAGACAAAATCCAACATTAACTGAAGTAATTTCAATAGCCGAAACGTATGAATCTGCTCAGAGTTCTCTTTCTACATTAAAAGGTAATAGTACTACAAATGATGTCAATTTACTGAAGCATTATTCAAAACCAAAGAAGCCACAGAGTAATAATCAACAAAGTCACTTAAATGTTCGATATCAACAACAACAAATGAAACAACTTCCTTCTTGTTCGGGATGCTTTAAAGATCACCGTAAGGACAATTGCAAATTTCGTTCAGCAAAATGCCGAAAATGTGGTAAAGTGGGACATATTTCTCCGGTATGTATGAACAAATCAGTTAATTTAGTAGATAATTCAGACGAAGAAGAAGAAATTCAGTCAATATCTGAATATTGCTATCATATTCGAGATATATTAGTACGTAAAAATAAGAAGCTATTCCTAAATGTGAAGATAAATGGAAATGATCTTCAATTCCAGTTTGATACTGGAGCCTCTTGCTCTATGATTGACTTAAAATCATACGATTTATTTAAAAATCTTCCAATACGTAAATCAAATAAAACTTGGAAAGCTTATGGGGGTGTGCGTGTACCTATTCTTGGTATAATTGATGTTAATGTTACTTTAAAAAATCAGACAAAGAATCTTGAACTGGTCGTGGCTAACTTTTATGAGGGTGAAAATCTTTTTGGAATGGACTGGTGTGATGCTTTTCACTGCTTGAATGAGAATATTTTGAAAGTTGATAATGTACAGACAGATAACATAAAAACCCTTTGTAAAAAATATGCATCTTATTTTCAAACAGTTTAGGATGTTGCAATTCTTTTGAAGCTCATTTATATTTAAAGGATAACGCTGTTCCAAAGTTTTATAAGACTAGGCCAATTCCATTTGCTCTTCAGAAACCATTTGAAGAGGAGGCGAAAAGGTTAGAAGAACTTGGTATATGGAAACCAGTAACATATAGTTCATGGGCTTCACCAATAGTTATAGCCCCAAAACAAAATAATAAAATAAGAGTTTGTGCTGATTTTAAGCAGACTATAAATCCCCAAATAGATATGGAACAATACCCAATTCCTAAATTTCAAAACCTTCTTTATAAATTACAAGGAGGTAAAACATTCTCAAAAATAGATCTTTCGGATGCATATTTCCAAATACCAATGGATGAAGAATCAAAAAAGCTACTTGTAGTAAACACACCTTTAGGATTATTTCAATACCAAAGGTTGCCATTTGGTGTATCTAGTGCACCTGCCATATTTCAGCGATTTTTGGAACAACTCATTTCCGACATACCATATTGCGTGAATTATCTTGATGACATTGTTGTCACAGGAAGAACAAATGAAGAACATATTCAGAACTTAGAGAAATTGATGAAAAAATTAGAAAATGCTGGTCTAAAATGTAATGAATTAAAATGTAGCTTTATGCAAGATAAAATAGAATATTTAGGTAATATCATTAGCAAAAATGGTACAGAACCATCAAGATCAGGAATAAAAGCTATTCAAGAGTTGCCAAGACCACAAAATCTTCAAGATGTTCAAGCTTTGCTAGGAAAAGTAACTTATTATATGAAATATATTAAAAACTTTTCGACTGTGGCAGAACCTTTAAATGTATTACGCAGAAAAGATGTAAAATTTTTCTGGGGTAATAGTCAAGAAAATGCTTTTAAGCAATTAAAACAACAATTGATAGATGTAACTATTCTCTCACATTTCGATGAAAATCTTCCAATATTATTAGCCACAGATGCATCATCATTTGGCATAGGTGCTGTTATTTCTCATATTTATCCTGACGGCTCAGAAAAGCCGATTGCACATGCTTCAAAAACACTTAATATACGGAAGAAAATTTACATTAATAACCGATCATAAACCACTAGTATCTATATTTAGCCCAAACAAGGGTATACCTGTACATTCAGCTCACCGTTTACAAAGATGGGCTCTATTTCTATCAAATTACACATTTGATATAAAATATAAAGCTACGAATTTACATACAAATGCTGATGCATTGTCAAGATTACCGTGTGCTTCCGATGAAAATTTTGACAAAGAAATAGAGGCTTTTGAAGTAAATTTTATTGAGGATACTGTCTATCAAAAGTATTCACATATATAAAAAATGGTTGGCCAAAAGATATTGACAAGGATTTTAAACCTTATTATGACAGACGTCATAATTTAACAACATTAGATGGAGTTATTGTACTACAAACAGACTATAATAGAGTTGTTGTTCCAGAATGTTACCATAAACAAATTTTAAAGCTTCTCCACGAAGGACATTGGGGAATAGTAAAAACAAAGCAGATAGCCAGACGTTATTGTTGGTGGCCTCACTTAGATAAAGATGTTGAAAATTTAATAAAAAATTGTACAGCTTGCTCAATGGAAAGCTCAATGCCCAAACAAGTTTTTAGTTCTTGGCAAGAACCTACTCAAGCATGGCAGCGAATACATATTGATTTCGCTGGACCATTTCATAACTCGTATTGGTTTATTTGTGTTGACTCATATTCACATTTTCCTTATGTCGTTAAAATGAATTCAACTAAAACAACTGCAACTATCGCCGTTTTAAAAAAGATATTTTCTATTGAAGGATTACCGGACGTAATAGTATCGGACAATGGTCCTCAACTTGTGTCGGAGGAATTCAATAAATTTTGTCAATTGCATAGTATTTTACATCTAACTACAGCCCCGTTTCACCCAGCCTCAAATGGGCAAGCGGAACGATTTGTCAGAACTTTTAAAACAGCTATTAAGAAACAAATTAATAATGGTAATAATGTCGATGACGCAGTATTAACCTATTTATCAACGTATAGAACTACGCCCTGTAAGAATGGAAAATCTCCCGCTGAATTGTTGCATGGTAGGCAACCCAAAACAATGTTGAGTTGCCTGTTACCAAATAAAACTACAAGTGATAGAACGTCAACAACAACCAGTTCGGTTACAACAAAATTTTATATTGATGAAATTGTTATTATTCGGAATTTTTCTAAAGATCAACGCTGGATTAAAGCTAAAGTTTTTAAAAGACTTGGAAAGATGATGTATTTATTAAAAAATGAAGACAACAAAATATTCAAAAGACATCAGAATCAAATTCAGAAAACTTCGCTAACATTTGTAAACAAAGACTCAAACTATAATAAACAAAATAATAATAATGAGGTATATAATGAAGCTGAAGGATTGTTAACATCCATAAGACAAAGTTCGAACAATGATTCATCTTCGAAATTGGTAAATTGCAGCCTAACTCGTTCAAAAACAATAACTCAAAGTTCCAACGATAATTTACCTTCAAATGCAGTAACTCCCAATCAAGCTCAACAACCAGATTTATCATCACGTAGTCAAACAAATAAAATTTTGAATACACTAATAAATTCATCGACACGTCGGTCACAAAGAACTAAAAGACCACCGGACCATTATTCACCACCACCGTTTCCTAAATTAGTGCGGAGGAATTGATATGTATTTGGACCTACTGTATAAACTTTGTAAAACTTTGAATTTTGTTTATAGTCAATTGCCTTTGATTTTTATTTTATAATTTTTCCATTTGAATTTTATAATTGTATTTAATTTTGAGTTAACAAATTTATATTGAGTTTTAATAAAACATAATATAAAGGTTCTCCGCCCTGCCACTTACTGGCAGTATACAGAAAGAAATCAATATTAATATATATTTTTTTGAAATTTAAAAAGAAAATACATTTTTTTTAAAATGTATTTTCTTTTTAAATTTCTATTGTCACTCAGAGTTGACCTTTGAACTTTCTAAAAATTAATTGTGTGTCATATAATTTTAAAGGCTTAAACTTAAATTTAAGACCTCAGTGATTCACGTACCGTCAATACTTTTCATTATATTCTTAGTTTTGTAATATAATGTTAGTACCATTTTTACAATTTTTTTAATTTTTAAGACGCCATATTTCGCGAACCAAAGTTGCTCAATAGACAATATTGGTGCTAAATTTGAACAGCTTTTGAATGGTTGATAGAAACCAGTTAGTTGGTTTTATTTATTTCTACTCTCAAGGAAGGTATCCCGACCAAACCGACAGATCGTAATGACTTTCGGATATGTTGTAGAGAATAAAAAGTTAAGGGACCCGTGGTTTTTTAACTGCCCAATCTCATGTTTTTTTTTTTTTTTTTGTTTTATTTGAAGTAACTATAGACAAATTTGGTGTCAAATGAAAGTAGTTTTAAGGACACATTTACTGGTGTAAAAATTATGTCTCAACCTTTCAAGTATTTCGGGTATTCAAAAAAATGTACTTTGAGTAACATTAAATCTAGCATTTTATTAAGAAATTGTAGTTGCTCTATGCTAAAAATAATGCATATTAATGTATATAATTTAATCGAGGGAGTGTCTAAACTTTTTCCGATATTTGAAATCGTTTGGTTTTTATGCAACTTTTTCCGAAGAGCCTTTTTCCCTATATTTCAAATTATTCAAAAATCTGGCAACTCTGTGTCCACTTTCTAGGCAACTCTGTGCCCACTGTATTGCCATCAACATTTTTGTTTTCTTGATCGCATTAATCCTGTGCGCAAATAAATCTTGTTTTCGTAAGTTAAAGAAAAGTTTTCATGCTAAAACAAGTGCATTTTAAAATCTAATTTTTAACCCTTAAACGTGAGATTTGGCAGTTAAAGAAAAAACACATGTCCCTTTTTCTTCATTATGTTATGGAGGACATAACATATCCAAAGTTCATTAAGTTCAGTGAAATTGAATAATTTCGATCTCGTATTAAAATCATACCCAGTAAGAAACGCTGCTTACATGCATGCAGGTTTGTAAGGGAGTAAGCCAAAAAGAATCCCTTACAAACCTGCTTACATATGCCATGATTTTTATATGGCGAATTCCCACTTGGAAGCATTACTTTTGGGTAAAATAAGCGCTGATCTTAGCGCTTATATTATTACAATTAAAAGTAATAACATGAATATACCATACATAATTTATTTTACATAAAATTCTACAGACATTAATTTTTTGTTGTTAAAATTTTGGACATATAATATAATCATTTTATTTTTTTACCGCTCCACGTGCTAGCTCTTCAGAAACAGTTAAATGACTAATTATTTTGTATTACATACTCGAAAACAGCAAACACAATAGGAAATCACTCGGGAAAATTGGTACAGATCGTTTCTAATACACGATATGAAACTTTCTGCATTACAACCTGCATCCTTATAAGGGATTAGGGTAAGCTGCTTACAACATGCATCCTAGTTAGGGAAAACAGTAAGCTCAAAATTTTTGTTTGTTTATTTTTATACGAAAATTATTCGTTTCTTTTGCTGCTTTTCTGTATTATTATTATTAATAGTAAGCACTTACATCAGCGCATTTGTTTTATCCTGGTTCTAAAAACACGAAATTTTTTTACTGGGTATTAAGTTGCAGTGTATGTGTTAAAATGTAGCAAATAAATAAAAAATATCTCAGCATGCATAACAAGTTTTATTAAAATTATATACAATATCGCACACCTATTTCAAAAGTGACTCAACTCAAAATTTTAATTTTTCGGGTTTATATGCTTTACCATATGCACACTACACTTGTTTATCTATAAAAAATATCAGTGTATTGTGTTGTTGTTAACTGTTAACAGTTATATCTTTCTTTATGTTTCAATTGGTATTGAGTTGCAAATATTTTTTTTCGATTTCTGAAAAATTAAAAATTTTGAGTTGAGTCCCTTTTGAACTAGGTGTGCGAATATATTATTTGACAAATAAAATAATTGTGCATATTTACATTATTGCATAAACTTTAATTTGTATAACAAAAATAACAGCACAAAAAAAAAATAGTTCTACAAAAAGCTGAAAATAATTGTGGTTGCATTTGTCATGTATATTTGTCTTTGAAATAATAATGACTATTTGAAATTTTCGTTCAAAGAAATTTAAATGAAAATTTAATGTGTAACCTAAATGAATGTTGAATGTTGAAAGTGAAACTTTTAATTATGTTTGTATAAAGAAATTTTTAAAATTTTTATAAATTATAAATAAATAAATTGTGCTCAAATTATTTAAATTATTTGCTTAATTATTCTTCGTGTGACATAGTTTTTTTTTCCGAATTGTAAATATTTTTTAATGTTCTCAATATAACATACAACTAACTAATATTTAAGTTTTTTTTTTTTTTTTAATTTTTTTGGGGGGATTTTTAATTCTGTGAAATATATTATAAGTACATACAAGTATGAAAAGGAACACTTTACTACAAACTACTTATATAAGAAAATAAATTTTTATATATTATATTTAATTATAATTGGGAGATGTTAATTGTTGGTGGACTAAGTTAAATTATTTAAAATTAATTATACAAAATATACACCCACAAATATAGTTATAAATATTTGAGTTTTGCTTTTAAAATTAAATATTTATATAAAATTATAATCGTTGTATGTTTGATGAACTATAACAAAATTATTATTTTTTAAACTACTTTACTACACTAATAGAAAAATATTTGTAACATTTTTTGTTAAAACTACTAACGTTCAAAATGACTTTGCAGTAAAAACTGCTAAAATTAGCGGATTTTATTTTTTGTTAAATATTAATAAGATAAAAATAAATCTGTTAAATCTACAAAATTTTATTTATATTTAAACTTAATTTTAATTAATTTAATGTAACAAATTATTCAGCTGAATGCAGAAAAAATGTTAAATATTAGCAGTAACTAAAAAAAAACAAAAAAATATGTGGCATTTTCATAGTTTTTTTTTTCTTTATAGATTTCATAAATAACTATCATTTTTCAGTGTTAATTTTGCTGAAATTATCTTAATAATATTTAACAAAAAATTTTAAACTTTAGCAGTTTTTTCTGCAACGTAATTTTTAACAAATGTTCAGTAACTTTTTCTGCTATTTTTACAGATTTATTTCTACGAGTGTTTACTTTGTTGATTATAGTTCGTTTAACATAACAACTTAATTTATGTATGTAACAAAACCTAAAAAAGCCTTTTAAAATATTTTGTAAATGAAGAACTTCAAAAATTTTTCACATATTGAGGTAAAATATTTAAGTTTTTGGATGACTTTAATAAACTTTTCTGTATCTGTTAGCCGATGTGTAAGCATGCTGAATCCATTCGCGTTAATCATTTATCTTTAAATGGCGGTTTTAAGTTTCAAGCATATTAAATATATTACAATTACAGTTTTACTTGTTTACTTGGACTTAACTGAAGCGACATCAATTCATAGTTCTCATTATATTTATCACATTTCCAAATATATGTATACTAAAAAACACAAAAATACCCTAAACATTTTTTTTGTCATATATTAGAACTTAAAAAGAAAACCGAGATTATTTTGGAAACACATTTTTTTGACGGTTTAGTGTTAATTAGTTGGGATTACTTATTTGTAGGAAGTCATATTAAATACTTTAACATTCGAAAAATTAAAAATGTTATATAAGGATGTTATATAAGGAACATTGTCGAGGTTACGAGGAACATTTTGTTTACTCCAAAAAATTTAAAGTCTTTTAAACATTTTGACGCCTTTTCGATTTTAGTACTAAGCTAATCAAAATCTCTTATTTGTTCACTTTTTCACTTTATTCCGTCTTAAAGATTCACTCAAGATACCTAACTATATTCTCAAGCCATTTTTCATATTAAAAAACGCAAAAAAAAATAATTACATTTCTCAAACTTTTAGAAAAGTTCATACAATTTTTGCGTTTTAAATTTTTAAAATGCCTTTTTGACTCGGATGCGTTGTTTATAAAGAAACTCAGTTCATGCAATACCCCAGTAAAAAACGATGCTTACATGCAAGCAGGTTTGTAAGGGAGTAAGCCAAAAAGGATCCCTTACAAACCTGCTTACATATGCCATGATTTTTATATGGCGAATTCCCACTTGGAAGCATTACTTTTGGGCAAAGTAAGCGCGGACTTCAGCGCTTATAAAAAGCTGTGATTTCATGGATTTCAGTAAAATCATATTTCATGTCTACATTATTACGATTAAAAGTAATTTTATTATAAATAAAAGTAATTATATGAATATAATTTATTTCACATAAAAGTCTACAGATATTAATTTTTTGTTGTTAAAATTTTAGACATATAATGTAATCATTTTATTTTTTTGCCGCTCTACATGCTAGCTCTTCAGAAACAGTTAAATGACTACTAATTTTTTATTACTTACTCGAAAACACCAAACACAATCGGAAATCACTCGTGAAAATCGGTACAGATCGTTTATAATCCACGACATGAAACTTTCTGCATTACAACCTGCATCCTTATAAGGGATCAGGGTAAGCTGCTTACAACCTGCATCCTTGTTAGGGTAAGCTCAACAGTAAGCTCAACATTTTTTTTGTTTATTTTTATACGAAAATTATTTGTTTCTTTTGCTGTCTCAGTATTATGTGATAGTAAGCGCTTAAATCAGCATTTGTTACTGAGACGCTAGCCAATTTAAAATATAATTGCGAATAAAAATAAAAATTATTCAAGTTCGATGCCGTACTCTATATTGTCCTAACAAATAATCTATAGTTTTTGTTTTCAAATTTATTAATTGACCACTTTTAGGAATGTATTGATAGGTCTATTTCTGGAATTTTATAGGTTCCCATCATTAGAACACGTTTTGAAAGAAGTGACAAATTATACCAAACTTAAAATTATATCAAACTTATATGCAAAAATTGTGTATCAAAATTATAATTGTGAATATCAGACGCAAAACACAATTTAAAAAAATGTATGCTAAGACAAGTTAGTGATGTTCGTATCCCGTTATTAGTGCGCTGACATCAGTTTGGTATATCTCAAACTGTATAAAATAACAAACTTTTTTTAATACTGGTCTCAAAACTTAATTCCATTAAACGGCGCAAAAACCCAGTATTAAAAACTGCGAAAGTTTAAAAATCGAAAAATTTTTGTTTCACTTGTAAACCACCATACAACTTTTCAACAAGCAGTGATATGTAAATTTCTTTTTAAGCGAATATTTCTCCTAATTCTAGAGACTCCAATTTGTATTGATTTGGATCTGAAAGTATTTGGATCTGAAAAACTATAAGCAAAGGAATAAAAAAAACTCTTGTAAGTTTCAAGTAATTTTTTAATTCTTTGACTTTTAAATGGCCATTAATTCTTTTGGTGAAGACGTTTCAACGTGAACTCTGCATGCCATAATAGGTTCGATATTAAAATATCCAAAGGAAATTGATGGAAATTATGTCCTTGGCAAAAAACAATTCGGTTTAATTTTGAAATATCGTGAACTACAAGTTTGATATAATTTTTATTAAAAATAAAAATTGTGTAATGAAAATTATTCAAGTTCAAGGCCATACTCTATATTTCTTTATTAGGATATTGTCATTACAAATAATCTATATGATTTTTTGGAAAGCACAAAATAAGGGAGTAAATTCCCATTAAAAGCAAAAAAAAATTATACAATGTAATATATTTTTTTTTTAAATTCAATCAAAAATGTAATTTTGAGAATTTTTTTAAATTTTAAAATTTCAACCGCCATAACTTTTGCGTCCCTTGCAGAAAGTGATTCACACAAACGGATTTTAAGTCTCTAAATAGTGCTTTTTTATTGTGTAAAATCCTATTAATGTGCCACAAAAAGCAAAATGTTGACCCCAATTTTAAATATTTTTGAGAAAAGCCCATATAGAATTTCTAAAGTACTGTTCCAAACGGTTTGAATTAAACTGGAATTCGTAAAGGAGGTGTAAATCTTTTGAAATAGTGTAATTTGGTAACCCTGTTTTAGTACATGGTGTGCTTACAGGATGTTCAAGCTAACCAACTCGTGTATAAAACATTTTTTTTGAGGCTTATAACTTTTGTAAATGTAGACCGAATTTTCAGCAGTCATGATCATAATAATCATTTAATCTACTTTAAGAGTTCTTTAAATTAAAGAATTAAAATTTGTTATTTTGTAATGGATTTCAATAATTTTCTTTCAAGAATTTCAAAAATTTTATGTCTTTTACTTAGAATTCATTCAAAAAATCGCTCGAATTATTTAAAACTAAAAATTGAAATATATTTTTATTTTGACTTAACCTATTAGAACGGATTCTACGCCCCATAATTAACTTTCGTTGTTATTAGACAAATATTTTAAAAACAACACCGACTTTGGATTAAGGAAAGTTCTTGCACCAATAGGTCTAAACGTTTTGTGCTGAAAATTTTAGGAAAATCGGATAATGCTAGCCCGCTGAGAATTGTGGTCAAATCGAAAATATTTCCCACTATTAAATAATTTGCTCGCAGGTTGCAAGGGGTTAACATTATCCGATATGTAATTTGCACCACAATACTTTTAGACCTATTGTTAGTGGTACATTTAATATGTTGACCCAATTAAATTTATATCGAAAGATTAGCAGTTCCTATTCAATTTCCTGATTCCAATCGGATCAGTAGTTTAGAGATACGTTATTTATTACCATTATTTTTTTCAAACACTCTAGTGCGGCCTATGCTATTAGAAGACAAGTGTCCCAAACGAAATCGCAGTTTTAAAATTTTCATCATCAGCATCTCAAAAATATTAATAAATCATATACTCAGGGAAATTCTACTTTAAAAATATGTAGTTGTTATTTGTAGAACAAATTAAATTTTTTACTAACCTTGTAGTTTATTTAAAAAAACAAACCACATCAAATGACTGTTTTATGATTTTACATTAATTTTTTACAGTAGTTTTTTGTTATTTAAAAAAATAAAAAAAAATAAATGTTTGTTTATTTTTTACTAATATGTGGTTCATTTTACACAATTGTTTTGAACATTAAAAACAAATGACAATGTTAGTTGAATTTACTGACAGCTTATTGCATCAAGAAAGTGGTGCAAAATATGATTTTTTTATATAATATTTAAAATTTGTTTAATTGTAACAGACAAAATGCAAACTATTCAATTATAGCAAAAGTTATTTAATAATGCGTTTCTGCTGAACGTGTTGTGGACGTGTTTTGTACATGTTTTCCCATACTTTTGTTTACACCAAAACAAATTTTGTGTTCAGTGGAAACATAGTATTAGACGAACACGGTTAACACTAACAATCGGTTGTACGAACCAACCGTTTTGGTAAAAGTGAATGTAAAAGAATATCTGTTAATTCGAACTCGATTAAGACGAATTCTGGGTTAAGGCGAACTGTTTCGGACCGTCCCATAAACGAAAATTCATATAAGGAGTGCGCGAGAAATAATTTTAACATGCTTTAGGCATGTTAACATGCTCTAGGCATGTTAACATGCTTTTACTCATTTGGAAAAAAATTAGTGTTTTCAAATAATATGAACTTTTCGCTTTTTTGGTTAAAGTTTTTATCTAAAGGCGCATCAAAATCAACAAACAAATTTGCTAACATTTCAACTAACTCCAAAATAATGAAAACAATTGTTAAATTCTGGTCAAATATAAGCATTAATTAAAGTCTTTTTTATTTTTTGCACTAAAGTCTTGCAGCAGTAAAATTTGCTCTGGCAACGCATTAAATATGCGCAAAAAGTTTCGCTCAGTAGCAAATGAATTAAATGATTTTCTTTGTAACAAAAAATGAGTGTGTTAATTAGTGGCCACCACTGTATTTCGATGGAAATTTAAACTTTTGACTCTTCGGATCTGGCTTGAGACTTTCGCCCTAGGCTTTTTGGGAGCCTAAGAGATTAAATGATTAAATGATTAAAGGTTTACTGTTTTGATTTTATTCATATTTACACAATCAATTTACTATACAGAGATGCGTTTGTCTAATTCAGGCTTTACGTCTAATCAGACTTTTGTTTTGTTTGCATACATAATTTTTATATAAATATTTTTCCTTTTAAAATCAAACTACAAATAATTGCATTTATCATATGTTGGTAATTATAAAAAAAAACACATTTAAAGAATTTTTTTTTGTAAAAAAAAATAAGTTTTTTAAATATAATATAGTGGACACTTAAAAAAATTTTAGTATAATAAAACAAAATATAATCTGTACCCTCTGCCCCTCTGCCCATCTTGTTTAAAATTGTTGTATTAGGAATTTGAATTATAATTTTATAAAATTTGTTAAAATTAGTAATATGTATGTAGTTCCTTTTTTTAAAATATCTTTTTTTAGTTTAAAATATTTACTCAGTTTTTATTTCTAATTTTCTTTGTAAAATACCTTTTTATTTATGTTAGAATATATGGATTAAATAAATCAATATTTTGTTTTAAATTAAATTTAAGTCTGATTTATAGAAAACCTAAAATACATTTACAACCATTTAATTCAATTCAAAAGAGTTTGGCCTTTTTAAATTTGTTGTCATTACTTCTCTACAATTTATTGGCTAAATGTTATATTGAGTGACGGACACTTTCGGACATTTTGTCGTTGATTATTAACTTGCAATATCGGTACTAATGGACTTGTTGTACCAGATACTGATGTAAATTGTCTTACCATGCCACTGCCCAGTTGTTGTAATAGTCCCGAACCAGAACCCAATGGCCCAGATGATAATACTGTTGAGGTACGTCTTGAGCGTATTGATTGCATACTTGATGATAATAAAAATGGTACACTGCTCGAGGTATTTGGCATCGATCCACCCTGTTTATTGGATGATAGTAAAGGAGATTTCTTTGGAAAATTAAAAAATTGTTTTTAAAGTGAATGTTTGAAAAAAATGTGTTCGAAAATATTATCTTGTGCGAAAATGTGCTGATAGGATTAATAAAGTAAAGAGAAATATGTTTCTTTAACTATTTGTTAATTTAAACTTTAAATAAAACTGTAAAAATGTGTGAATTTAAGTAGTTTTACAGATTTTTTATTCAGTTGTGATTTAAAATATAATCCCAGCGGACCTTTAAATATCGCGTTTTAATATATCAGAAATATTTGAAAATTTTAAATAAGTAGTCGTACGTAATCCTTTATATCTTCGTTTTACGTTAGGAGAGTTGTTGATATCTCACTTTAAAGCTACTAAAGTTGTGGTTTTACTGGTATACACAAATTATTCACTTCTCCACGGCAAAATGGATTGGTTAAAAAAAAACGGGATTTAAGTAAGTGACTCTAGAGTTTTCGATTTTTGAAAATTTCTCTTAAACTACTTTAATAAAAATATGTCTTGCGACAAATCATTTTTAATTAATTTTCGCATGCTAAGCACGAATATTTAAATATTTTTGAAATTGGATTAACGGTTTTCGATCTATTGCTACTTGATTTTTTCCTAAAAATGCAGTTGTCCAATCCATTCTAAAATTTTTTTAAAAATTAAACAAATTTTTTTTTTATTTTGCACTAGCAAAGTAGCCAAAACTACTTTCCATTTGAGCATAACCATGCCAATATTGCTTAAAGGATAACTTGAAAATTTAAATGTTGTAATTATGCACTGTAAATGTTGTAATTATGCACAGTTTAAGGCATGCTTCGTTGATGTGCCCTCTACAGATAAAGAGTAAGACTGTCACAAAAGTTGAAAAACATGAGCGTTAAGTTTGTCCAGAAAGCACATCTTTCCAATGGCACATTCGCTATTTAGTTTTAAATAGGACAGTTTGCTGAGTGAAAAGAGTTTTTTGTTATTTTATAACATAAAACAAGAGGAGCATATAAAAGAATTTCAATGCAAAAATTATATGGACTTTTTGAAAATTGTATTGTACAAAAATTGAATGATTTGTTTTTGGTTTTTTAAAATGGCTTCGAAAATAGCGCTTCACCGCCTTGCATACAATAAAGCAATCAGGGAAGGCATTCTGTTGTGCTTCCCAAAATGCTTTCTTTGAAGCAGTGAATAATGCTTACAATGAAGCAATAAAGAATGCATACCATGAAGCATTAATGTTGTCAACATACAAAAAAGCGCTTATTGTTGCCTATGCAGGCATCAATTTATTGCTTCTAAGAGCACATGAATGAAGCGCATTTCACCTGCTTAAAAGACACATACCAAGTGGGACATCGCGAACAAAAATCATGCCTTCTGGATTAGTTTTAAAAGCGCTTTGTAATTAAGTAATGCCTTCCAGAAACGCTTCTGGGAAAGCACCATTTTTTGCCGGAACTGCTTTAACATAAAACCAGGGGAGAATTAATACATTTCAAGAAATAAATATTTTATGGACCAAATAAAAATTTTGTACGTATTCTTAAAATCTTAATATTACCCAAAAAAATAAAGTAGAAGTAGTGCTTTCAGAACCTCTTTTACTTGACTTCCACGGCACGGCTTGACATTAATCAAATTATAAGGGCTCTGGTAATTAATTCTATATATTTCTGGCACACTGATATCATTGGCATATTTGATGTTTTGATCAAAGTTTTTCCATTAAACGTCTTTTCGTGCAGATTTTTATATGTGCAGATTTTTATATGCAAAAATTTGCAAATGCAATATATCTGATTTCTTTCTATTGCAATCTATGGACAGAACCAGTATTATTTATGGTACATATTTGATTCCTAGAGCTTAAGATCGAACTCTCTGCTAAGTGTTTTTTTTTAAATTTTTTCGGTTTTCGCGAATTCTAACGCTAAATAATTAATCCAGCTAATAAAATGTTCACAGAGTAGACAGAGTCATTTAAGAGGAGTTGTATAAGTAAGAAAAAGTTATTTTATCAAAGCATTTTTTATGCAAATTCGCAAAGGCGTCTTTTTTGAAAGACAAGAAGGTAACTAAAATAAATATGAAAACAAATTTGGTCTGATTGCTATCGCCGCCAGTAGAGGGCGCCAAAGTTTGATAATATTTAGCAAAAATTACTGAACAACAAAACTGTAACAAATAAGTAAAACCATGAACTAAATTCAAGCTACAAAGTAGCCATTAATTAATCTGTGATATTAAGTTAGGATGTGTTTTTATTGTTAAATTCGTGTTTTTTGTTACATGTTAAATGTAAAATTATTTATAAAAAACTTTTGAATGTAATAATATCAAAATTTACGAATCCCCAGAAGAAGTCGACAAATAATCGACGAAACGTCGGGACAAAACTGTAAACAAAAATTTAGTTTTTATTTACATGAATATTTTAGGTCTTATTAGCTCAAAAATATTAACAAATTTATGAAAAATTGGCCAAAATAAAATCAATACAAAAAAATTGGTTTCAGTTGTTTCACGAAATAATTCTCAAAAACGCGTTTTTGTAAATCCTGGTTAAAATTTTTTTGTTTGATTACTTTAATATATTTGTATTTAAATACATATTTTAATGTATGTTTGGAAAAAAAATATTTTTTATAGCTCCGAAAAATAAATATTTTTTGGCTGCAAATTCTACAATTTCTAAGCTTGATGGAGAGTAAAAAAAAAAAAAAAATTATATAAAATTAAAGCATTTGTTTCTATTTGTGTAAGCCTATTATATTATATAATATATTATAAAAAATTGCCGAGTTTTTCCAGGAAATTCAAAATAGACACGTTTCAAAAAATGACTAATTTTACGACTTTTACCGCATTTTTTTAAGTGATATGTGTCAATATCGACCTAGTTTTACTGAATTGAATATATATCTATAAAATGATTCAATCACAATCATGATGTACCGAATTTTTTCCGAATCGATTAAAATATTTGGATATCCAACGTACAAATGAAGAGCTTATTGCAGAAACTTGATAAGCCACATTTACTGTTTTATGGATTTTCGCTGTTTCCTAAGCATCAATTGATTAATATTTGATAGAAGTCTTGTCATATTTTTTGCATTTTTTCAACCTTTAATAGGCGAAAAGAAATAAAAAATAAAATGTGGCTTAAGTTTTTACAATAAACCCTTTAATTTATTATTCTAGCTCCCGATCAACTAGTATTCTCCTATATGGTTTCAGTTGTTCAGGAAAATATTTCTCAAAAAAACAATTTTTTAATAATGGTTCAAAATTTTGATTTTTAATTACTTCGATATATTTATAGTTAAATTTAAATGCAAATGAAGATCTGAGAAGACTGAAGTCCAAGATGGCAATGAATAGTGTTTTGGTATGGTGGTTCTTTTCTTATTTTGTTTCTGTAAAAACAATATAAAATGTCAAATTTAATAACATAAAACAACGTATTTTTATCACCGTGGTGACAGTAGAGCGAAATCTTCTTATTAACTTCCAGGTAACATTCAGGCAATATCGCCCATTTATCTTCCCGACGATAGTTTGGCGATAATTAAAGTCTAAAATATCGCCTATTTAACAGCTGTTCCCCTAGAAAGATACTTCCGCAATACGAAAATGATTATTGCCGGTAATACATGTTTTATTCCAGGCGATATTATCGGCGAGTCTTCTTCGTATTGCCATGCTTGCTGGGTTTAAGTTACAAAACATATTTCTCTTTATTGTTGATATGTATAAAAATAATAGTTTTTGATTAACATAAATATATTTTATTTTCTTGTTAAAAATAATTAATTTAAATATGTATATATTTGACAAACAAAACATAATAAAAACATAAATATAATATATAACCAATCTTTCAATAACAAAATGCATTTACAAACAATATAAATTTATATTGAATTGACGTTTTACAAATAACAATAACTTATAACAGTATAAAACCATATAGAAAATTTAAAAATAATGCTGGATATGAAATAAAATAAAATATTTTTAAACAAAAATTCATGACAAATGTTTTACTTTTAAATTCAAAAAAAATTAAAACAGAACGTTTATTTTTCGATCATTTATCATAAATTATGATGTGAGCAAGATTATTTAAGTTCAAGATCAGTTGTGTTTTGTTAAACAAAAAACCGTGCAATGTTTTTTTTTTTTAATTACAAAAGTTTTCTATCCGCTAATTCATTTCGCGTCACCGAAAATCTTCAGAGAACCAATGTAGAAGGGGTAGAATATTTTTACCCAAATTTTGAAGGAAAAAGATCAACGCTTTACCCGTATTGATAAAAGATCGAAAAATAAACTTTTGGTTTTAATTTTTTAAAATTTAAAAGTAAAACATTTGAAAAATTGCAGAGTACGGCAAAACTGATCAATGGTATTAATACTATAGTCAGAAAGTGTTGTTGTTTATTTAATAAACAATAAAAACACAGTGTATTATGACTAGAGATTCTAGCCCATACGTGAACAATGTTTATTAGTTAAAAATGTTTTATTTTTGATTTGAATTAGTTCAATTCTCCCAATTTTGTTTTTTTTTTACTTCTCAGTGGGTTAATAAACCAATAAAAGCGTTCATATTTTTCCTTCAAAATTTGGGTAAAAATATTTAAATATTTATATTAACAATAAACAGAAAGTTTATCGTCCATTCCTAGATAGATCGGTAAAAAATCTCACCTCGGGCCTTCCGATTTAAATTACATATTGCATGTACCAACTCTATGAAGCCACTTAAAGATTTCCCCTTTTCTTTTCTTGTAAGTCGAAAAAACTATGGTTTTCTTCGCGATTTTGTGTTTTTGAAAAATACCAAATATGCAAAAAGTGTGATATTTGTTTCTTTAATATCACACTTGGGCTACGTTAATTACATTTCAAATTCATTCACTTGTGAAATTTTTCTATATCATCAATAATTTCAAACCTAAACTTACACTTGTGAGCTTAAATGCTTCCTTGGAAAATTTGTAAAATTTTTAATACCAAACATGGGGATAAGTAACAATATCTGGGTATTTAATTACAGTTCAATTACTCAATTACACCCAATTACATGTAATTGGACGTAAAATTGTAATTAGCCTGTAATTAAATACACAAATAATTTTATTATGTCCCATCTCTGGTGTTGACAAATTAGAAATTTTCCATGAAAGCGTTTCATTCCACAAGTGTGACCGTAGGTCTGAAATTATTAATGATATAGAAAAATTCACAAGTGAATGATTGTGAAATGTAATTTACGGCGCCCAAGTCTGTTTAATATATATCGAATAATTATCATTTACAATGCATTGGAATGGTACATTCCTCTACTTTTATATTGCGGATTAAAATTTTTTCCAGCGTAAAAAAGAAATGCATTTTTATGCAATTTATTTTTAAAAAACGATTTAATGATTTTTTTTTTAAATAGCTTATAGCATTTCTACATAAAAAAAGATAATTTGATACTTTTCTGCTTTTCAGATTTAATAGAATTAAATTTAAAAATGTAGTGTTAAGGCGCCTTTTTAAATGTCTCTATGTTATAAAATATACATTTAATTTTTAAAAAACTTTTCTGTACATCAAAGATAAAAGAATTTACTAAAATATTCTGTTTTAAAAAATAAATTTTTAACCCTTTTCATGCCCACGTTTGCTTTCGAATGGGGTTTTAAGGGGTAAAGATTACATTTTTAAAACATAATATTTTAATAGATTCGTATCTTTCAAGTACAGATAAAATCTCAAAAATTAAATGTGTGGGTTTTAAAAGAGAGACATTTAAGCGTCGCTTAACACTACATTTTTAAATTGAATCTTTTAAATTTGAAAATATAAAAAATAATTGTTGTTTTTTTTACCGGAAAACTGATACAAGTTTTTTTCAATAATTCATTAACAATAAATAAACCCAATGACCCAAGAAAACAAAAGTATTTGTCTATAGTAAATATCCCATATTTGCAAATATGCATCGTTTTTTCAAATAGAGAGAGAAAAGTGCGTTTAAAAAACAAATTGCATTAAAAACGCATTTCTTTTTGATGCTGAACAAAAATTTCATTTCGCAATTTGAATGGTGATGATTTGAAAAACTAAAAACGATAATCTTTAAGTAGCTCCATAGAGTTTTTGAATGTAAAATTAAATTAAAATCGGAAGACCCGAGGAAAAAAATTAACGTTTTTGGACGGTATTCGACGGAATTACCGATATAAATAGACGAGGTATTTTTTTTTTAAATACAGTTTACAAATTCAATATCGGCTAAAAAATTATTGAGTTATAAATGTTTAAATGCGCCAGTCGCAAACATATTCAAATACTCTCAAACCAGTTATTTAATACACTCAGCTAGACTTACAACCTACACTTGAAAAGTGATTGGATTTTTTTTTGTAGCACCGTGTTATGGAACAAACATAAGAAAACAACAAATTAAGAGCAAAAAAGGATATACAGTGAAGAAAAAGTATTATTTCTTTCGTAATAGTATTTAAGTATATAAAAGGGTATTAAGTAAAATTCATTAAAATGTATGAAAAATAAGATTGATTAAAATGAAAACGTGTACTCACGATCATGCTCCGTGCAAGCTGCGTAGTTATATATTTTTTTTTTATATTCCATAAAAAAAATGTTTTTTATAGTACACGTAAGAAAACGAAACATAATAAATTAAACATAATGGAACATGTAAAGAGATGATGATAGTACCATACAATAATTAAAGTTTTATGTATATAATTAAAAATACAGAACAAACACAAAAACAGAAATTTATTAAATAACAAACATTTTTAAGAATGTTTTTATACAAAAGAAATGTTATTCAAAATAATAAATTTAAGTATAAAAATAAGTAAGTTTGCATTTCCCACTTCAAATGCCAACATGAACTTCGATGAATTATGGAATGTGTTTCATAATGCTACAGTAATAGAAAATATTAGTAAAGAATTTTGCTAAAACTATAAAAAATTTGTTCAATATGACGTTTCAGGAAAAATTGCAAAACTTAGAAGACTTATTGATAAATATTCGTAAGATAAGAAAATAACTGACTAAATTTCCGATCGAATTTCAAATATTCCCTTCTTTAATTCACTGCAACACTATCTTACCAAAATCGTTAAACTTTCCTTTAGTTTTTTTTTTTTTTTATTAATTAATAATCATATAATTACAAATTATATACTATTACCCTAACCGAGCACTAGCCATTATGGCCTTCGGCGCGTTGTAGCGAAAACAGACCAGTGCCTCTGGTGGGAATCGAACCCACGACCCCTGCACTGATAAGCCAGCACGCTACCAACTAGCCTACCGGGGCGCACTTTCCTTTAGTTAAAAAACAATATTCTGCTCCACAAATGGCCATCAATAAAAAAATGTTAAGAATATTCTAAATTCTTGTATTTTTAATGGTCACATGACATACATGTTTTTTGTAACATACCTAATAAAGGCTGTTTTTTATACAGGTATAGAACTTTAACACTTTTTTAATTTTCGGCCATTTTGTCAGCTGTCAAGTGATTGATGTTTAGATTGGTTTGGCATTTCAACATGAATAGATTGACGCCTGAACAACGCTTCCAAACTGTGCAAAATTTATTTTGAAAATCATGGTTCTGTACGAAATACGTATCGCGCACGAATTTTGCGCATTTTGTTTAGCGATAAAGCTCGCTTTTGGTTAAATGGATACGTCAATAAACAAAACTGGCATATTTGGAGGGATGATAATCCTCAAGTGTATGTTGAGACACCGTTACATCCAGGAAAACTGACTGTTTGGTGTGTTTTATGGGCTGGTGGAATCATTGGTCTGTACTTCTTTAAAAACGATGCTGGTCAGAACGTTACAGTCAATGGTGACCGCTATAACGCCATGATTACTGACTTTTTCGTTCATCAATTGAATAACCATGATGTGCAAGAGCTGCTGTTTCAACAAGCCGGCGCAGGCGCAACATGTCACACAGCTCGTGCCACAATTGATTTATTGAAGGAAACGTTTGGTAACCAATATACGGCCATAAATGTTGGAAAAAGTCATCGAAAATTATACCTCTAGATTATACTACGTCCGAGCCTTCCGAGGCTTTCATATGGCAGAAGTCATATTTAAATTATAATGTAAAATAAATAATAAAGTAAATTTCATGTCAATTTAAAATATCCATCTTTGTTTTATTCAAGTTCTATAAAAAACATCCTTTATTTGTAATATTTTTTGTATAGTTGTATACTCATATTTTTTATTAAAAAGAAATTATCAAAATTTTAAATAAAATTATGTAAACGTCTTTGCTCTTGAACAGCACTTTAATAGTATTTATGGAATATTGTAAAAAGCACGTCGATGAAGTACAGTATCCACATTCATCTACAATACATAAAATACCAACACGATTGGTACATTTTAAAAGATGTTGTATAAAAAATTAAAAGGCTCTATTTCTAGCTAAACTTGTTGATACAAAACAAATAAAAATCTGACCACAGATGTCATAGCGAATAAAATTACCTGAAAGTTGAAATAGGTTAGGTTAGGGTTAGGTCGAAAAGAGGATTCGGAGAAGGGAAATACTTCCCTAAACCGACTCAAGTCCCTGAGGACTTACACTTAAGCCAGAATGTCGGCTTGTTGTGCGCTCTAAGCAATCGGTTCTATGTCCTATGTCACCTTACTATCCCAGGAACTCCGTCGGACGGCCAAAATTCCTCAACTTCTTCCATCCTATGCCCCTAAGATTCCCCAATGTGGATATTGGGTCACTGGATAGTATTTCGTTCCGGATCCCGGCAAATGCCGGGCATTCACAGAGATAGTGTTCCAAGGTCTCCTCGTCTTCCCCACAGGCCCTGCACACTTCCGAGTCTGCCCTACCAATACGGTAGAGATGGGCTCTAAGTGTCGAGTGTCCCGAGAGGATTTCCATCAAAAGACTCAGTTCCTTCCTACTAAGATTCAGAATTTCCCTTGTCTTGTCCTTGTCCGGGTTGCCCCAGAGAATATTTGTAGTCCTGCCAACACCCGCATTTCCCCAGATGGTCCTATGCATGGTGTCAGCCCAGTCCACCAGCTCCGCCTTGAGAGCTCGAAAAGGTTTAGCGTTCTCCAAAGTGACTAATTCCAGGGCAGATCCACCCCTAGCCAAATCATTAGCCACTTCGTTCCCCGCTATACCACAGTGTCCCGGCACCCATATAATCTCAATGCGTCCCCGTGAAGAGAAATCGTTAATTTCCCCTTTACACCTGAGTATCGTCATTGATCCCACAGAGTCCGTAGATAAAGCCCGGATAGCCGCTTGGCTATCCGTGAAAATCGCAATATCACCGGTCAAGCCCATGATATTCACCTGCTTAATGCACTCCGTAATCGCGGTGACCTCCGCCTGTAGTACGGTGTTATGGTCAGGAAGACGGAAGCATTTGCGTATATTGAAGTCAGCGTTACAGAAGCCCAGACCCGTTTTCCCATCCAGTTTTGATCCATCCGTGTAAAAGTGGATCCCCGGTTGGTTCCTCAAGAAGGTCCCATTTAACCATGGTTGCCTGTCCGGGATTAACGTGTCACAGAACGTCGTGACAGACCTCTCTGAAATCCTCTCGCAGTCCCATTCTGGGACGCAATACCCTGACAATTGGTCCAAAATAGAAAGTTGAGATACATTTCGTTTGTAGCCCATTATTTTTAAAATTTTTATTGCAGAAATATTAAAAAAATGGAAATTTCGCTGATTTTTACGATTTATTAAGAAAATAAAACATATGACTTTTAAAAATCGTGCACGACCAATAGATCTGGGATTTTTCAAACGTATTTTTATAATTTAATTTTTTTTAAATTCGCGTGGGCTGTAGGCAAATTTGCTCAAAACAAAGTCCAATTTTCCCAACTGTGCCCGTATTTAAGTCCCGTGTGGGCACATTTTATTAAAACAATTTTTCAATAAGAAAAAATTTTTTTTATTAAATTCAGTTTTTTTAAATTTATTTTTAGACTCATATTTTCTACTTTTCGTAAGGTGTTTAGTAATTGGTGGCGACAAACCTTTTAATCCTTTAAGAATTTGTTATGTTCAAAAACAACACTTTATTTTAGATTTTTATTTCATAAAATTTCGCTTTTTATTTAGATTTAATTGTTAGTTATTAGTGATGTTTCATGCACAATTTTGTTTTTGATATGTTTGTATGTATGTATGGTTTGTTCACTGTCACTGTATGGGTTAGGTCATTACTTTTTGTCGATCGAAACTAGAGTAATTTCTGATTGTTAAATTATGTATTGATTAAGTCAAGCAAAGGGGTTTGCTTAGCTTAAACAATAACAAAAACAATAAGTTCAGTTTTAATAAACAAAGGGATTAAGAAAGAAATAATGCAAAGGATCATACAGTGAAGTGCATTAGTATAAGGGCATATTAATGGACATTAGTTAGGAGCATCTCTAAACAGTAATGATATGTCCTTATTTTGCGTTACATCCCCTTATAAAAGTAATGCGATTTGCAATCACAATTGTAAATACTTGCCATTACCAAATATGCACTTATTTAATCACTTATATGGTATTGGGCAGTTTAGAAAAACACTTAGGAAACAAAATTTCAAACATTAGCAAAATGTTGGTAAAAGTTAATGTATAATTTGTTTGGTCCCATAAAAATTAATTTTCAAAAAATTTTTAAATCATTACTTTATATTTAAAATTATGATTAAAAATAAGCACGCATCATTTATTGCATGAAAATAATGGGAAAATTAACTAGTTAGTAGTAAGTCCCTAATATTTAAATTAAAATAATGCAGAAAGTAAGCATGTGCCAATACTGGTAGTGAGAAGAGTAATGACATGTCATTACCGTTTATACACTGGGAATTTTTACTAGATAGATAAGAAGATAAATAATTTGCTTTCACAAAATATATTTCAAGCTTAATCGTAATATGTACTTATAGATACATATAAAATACCCTACTTGAAAAAAAATAGAGTCTTAAAATTGATTTTCAAAAAATGTTTATATTATTACTTTGTATTTACAATAATGATAAAAATAAGTACTTATGGGTAAAAAAAGCGCTTCATAGTGGCTAAAAAGTCATGAATTTATTGCTTCTAAGAGCACATGAAAGAAGCGCTTTAAAAGAGACATACCAAGTGGAACATCGCGAACAAAAATCATGCCTTCTTTATTTGCTTTGGAAGCGCTTTGTTTTAACCTGTCCGTCGTTCCTTTCAATTCATAAAACCTTTGAGAAATGAGGCATCTAAAATCAGTTTCAATAGGTGTCGCATATTTTTGAAGAAGCTGGGAAGGAATTTTTGAAGAAGGAATTTTTCTCATTAATATTGTTCTCTATCTCTATATCACTTTTAGCTCCAAAAACCGATGAAAAGCTACAAAATGTAAACTTAAATGGCCCTAATAATAATACGATCCATTTAGCACTTACACTCAAAGAAATAAACATGTAAAATTAGCAGAAAACTACTAAGAATTAGTTAAAAATTACATTGCAGAAAAAATACTAAATTTAGCAGATTTTTTTGCTAAGTATTAATAAAATAAGAACAGCAGAAATAAACAAAATAGCAAACAAAAACTGTAATATTAACAACATTTTTGCTAAATTTACCTCAAATTTAGTAGAATGCAAACAGTTTATTTTGTTAAAATCAACAGAAATTTTTTAGATTGCTGATTTCAGCAATCTAAGGACAAATTTTTATTCGCATTAAAAAAAAAAACTTGAAAAATTTAACATTTTTAGTGGGCGTAGTGGTGTAATGGTTAGCGCGTTGGACTGTTACACAGATGGTCCCGGGTTCGATTCCCGGTGACGACAACATCAATTTGGAAAAATAATATGTATGAGTTTTCTATCACTTATATGTATCGCTGCGCCCACCTTCGGTGTTCCCATAGCACTTAACCCCACCGAAGTAAAATAATGAATCAGGGCTATGAAACAAATAGCTTCAATAAATTCGCCAACTCTACATCAGGTGGCGAGCAACAACTGTTCTAAGACTTATCTACTCGCGCAATTACAGTGTTGCCATGTTTGAAGCCCTTCATCTTTCACCACCTTTCATCTCTTCACTATCCCCTTTCCAAAGAAAGCAACACATTAATTAATAGGAAGAATTTCCTGAGTGTTGCTTCTCTTTTTAAAATAAAAAAATTAAAAAAAAAAAAATTTTGCTCAGATAAAACTAAATATTTTGTAAATTCAACAGATTTATTTTTGCTATTCTTATTCTTATATTACTAATATTTAGTAAAAAATTCTGCTATTTATACAGTTTTTTCTGCAAGATAATTTTTAACTAGTTTTTATCAGATTGTTTTTGCTATTTCTAGAGGTTTATTTCTATAAGTGTACACACAATAATAGCAGAAAAGGGTAGTTGGGCTGAACTCAATGATTTTTATCGGCTTTATTTTCTTGATGATAATGTTGATGCCGCCGCGCAAATGGTGGAGAACGTAATCGTGCTTGGAATGAAGTTATTCATTCTATCAAAGAGCATTTCGGCTAAATCAAGACGAAACTTTTAGAAGTTGGCGTAAAAACAAAAACGCCAATGCTTATTTACTACGGAAACAGGTGAGAAAGGCTTGTGCTAAAGTACTAAGTCGCGAAAAGTTTCGTTACGAACAGTGTCTTCGTTGTAAAGTTCTTTCTGCTCCTAGGGGTAATTTGGGGTTTTTGGTCATTTGTTAAAAGATTAAGTGGTAATGCTAGTTCCTCTATTCGAACTCTTATAAAGGATGGTCACGCATTCATTTACTCACCCGGTTGATAAAGCTAACCTATTGGCTGTTCGTTTTGCGAGAAATTTACTTTTGACGTAGGGCAATCAACCACTGCCCGAGCTCTATCGGGTACTCTCTACACTTTCGAGCTCGTACCGTTAAAAGGATTTTTACGGATCTCAACGTGAACAAGTCAATGTGGCCGAATTTCATACCAGCAGGGGTACAGAACCAGTGCTCTTCGACGCTAGATCGTCCATTGGCTAACCTGTTCAGCACTTCATACCGTGCAGGCGCCTTTCCTTCATGCTGGAAAGTTGCCAATGTTCAATTAATCCCCAAAAAGGGTGACTCTAATAACCCTTAAAACTACGGCCCAGTTGCAATATGTTCTGCGCTATCAACTATCATCTTGTAAACTATCTAAAGGCCAGCTCACTTATTAGTAATCGACAGTATGTCGTTCCTTTCGGAACATTGGAGTCGGTACATTGACATTTTGGTGAGAGCAAAGTTGTTGCTCTAGATATTTCTAAGGCGTTCTATAGGTAACGATTTGGTGTCGGTAACGATTTCTCTCGATTTTTTTCAGAGATCGTACTATACGTGCTGTCTCATCCGACGAGTTTCAGTTAGGTTCAGGAGTACCACAGGGCTCTGTTCTTTCTCCACCTCTTTTTCTCATCTCTCTTAATGATCTCCTTGGTCGAAATTTAAATCCTATCTACTCCTTTGCAGAGTACTCTATCGTAGGCCAACCCTTGAGTAGGTTGGGGGCAAAATGCAGATTACGAACGCCATAGTTAATCATGACTTTTCGACAATCTCTGAGTGGGGTCTTACGAACATGATCGATTTTAACGCTTACAAGACCCAATATTGTATGTTGACCCATAGATCTATGGATTCAATTAAAATTTGACACTCAAAGCCGCATCTAATCAGCCCAATAAACATTTTTCCATTTGTCAAATTTATCCATAATGCATTAAAATACCGAATACCGACAAAAAGCGATATCTGGTCAAAAGCGATTTCGGTCGGACACTAGAAACCAACATCAGTTTGTATCAAATATTCGTAAAGAAAACAGGAGAATACAAAAAGTTTTTACGTGAATTACAGCTTATTACACTGGACTTAATTTACAGAAATTCACAATATCCGAAATCTGTGTAGATCCCAGAATCCAAATTTTTTTACACTTTTTTTACCACTTTGAGAAATTGTCTTTGCAATTAAAAAAAAGTTTAGTATGGCGCCTTAATCAAACACCACAGTTTCTCAATTTAAGGGTAAAAAATAAACATCGATGTTAAATATAAGGGCCCTGAAGATTCCAAAAGTGATACATGTTAATTAGAATTTCTGAAGTAACATGCCTAAACACCAATAAAATAGTTACCCCATTACGAAAATATACCTAATGTCTTCCAAAAGTATTTGCTGAAAAGTATAAAAATTACATTCATTACTATTAATATCTTTCCATTTTGAGATAGGTTACGGGACCTAAATAATACAAATGAACATGTTTGAAATCATAAGAAAAAATCTTATTTTTAATAAAATTAACTAAAATTTTTAATTAAAAATTTTGGTTTTTATTATTTACATACAAAATTAAAGAATATAAGGCTAATGGGAAAAAGTAGAACATTAGGTAAATTGAGTCAAAAGTTAACAATGCAGTGCTGCTAAATTAAAAAAAATAATATAAACTTTATTAAATAACACTTGCCAATGTTTGCGTTGTTTGGAAACATATCGTAGATGAAGCGTTGACACATACATATCTGTGATGCTGGTAAAGAAATGAATATATAACACTCAAAATTAATTTTTAATAAACGGAAAATTTACTATTTATATCCAATAAATCACAGAATCAAGGAAAACAATTTTTTATTTTGAGCGATTTAAACTTAAATGTAACTGAAATAAGATATTAATGATCGACTTCTGTTTCAAATACTTTCCTTAACAGTGGGATGAATAGATAACAGTAGTGTACAGCAAAACTGCACTATTTTTATTATGTATTTGGCTCCTAAAACCGAAAATCGAATTAAACAATTTCAGGAAAAGTATTTTAAAAAGTGCGAACACAAAATACTTGATTATTTATTTAATTACACCAGTCGACGAGATTTTTGGGTCTGACTTCTAAATGTTAAATTTTGATTTCTTTCATTCTACTAATAAAGAAAATTTTTTTTTTTTTTATCAAAGTCTGCTTTTGATCTAACAATGGAAGTCTCCCGATTTTGACTCTCCGATCTTAATGAAATTTAGATATATGAAAGCTGCACAATCAGACATTTAAGGGTTAAAAGTTGGTTCCAACGTTTATACATATTTGTATGGAAGCATGTCTGAATATAATGAAATTCAGATTTTATTGAACCCAGTTTTGATGTACTCGAGAAAACAAAAAATTTTATACCAATAATGCCTAGGTAGAGCGGTCTGGTGAGCATTAATTTAAAATATTTAAATAAAATAAATTTAAATAAATTACGAATGTCGAAAACAGCTGAGATGCCTCATTTTTTTAGCTTAATCCAACAATAATTCATTTAAAACACATTTTTTTGAGTAACAAAAATACTGGAAAGTTATCGGACTAGTTTTGTATACCAGTACGTCTCCAAAAGCTTCTTCATTTGTCTAAAATTTCTCTGAAACAATTCGAAATAAGCCAAAAAAAACTAAAAACGGGGTAATTTTTGACCCCACTTCTTATTAAAATCGGATATAACCTATCCGGAGACTCCCCTTGTAAGTGCAAACCTACACCCAAAAAAATAAGTTAGTAGAAAAGTTAGTAAAACGTCTTGTAAATCAGGTATACTATTTTTTAGCAAAATTTTTTGCTAAAATCGTGTTTTCAGCTAAAATTTTTGTTATACTTATTCAGCACTTGACTGTTTTATACTAATGCTTTACTAATATACTAATGTTTTACTAATTAATTTTGCTAAAAAAAATTGTGCTGATAAGCACATTAATAGTGTGGACGACAACCAGATTGAAAGATATACGCAGAATGAAGTAGATGTCGCGGCATGTCAAGATGTAGTAGAGAAGAGGAAAATGATACTAAAAAGTACAATTTTAATAAGACATATAAAAAAATCAACCATGGAAGTTTTTGTATCTCTTTTTCATACATAAAACAAAATTGAGGATTAAAATAATTTAAATTTTGCGTTGTCACCGGCTTGTGAAAATAATTGTCTATTAATTAAATAAAAGACAAAATAAAATATTTATTTATTTAAACTAAATGTTTATATGTGTGGTCAAATTGCAAACAAACATATACAGAAATGTAGACAGAGTAAAGTGAAAGACAAAGACACACATCTTAGGTATGGTTCCTTTTTCTTATTGCAAAAAGGGTTGTTTTTTCGTTTCGTTTGTTTTTGTTTATTTTTTCGTTTCTATAATTATCTTCGGCAGTTGCGATAGCATCATTTAGACAACCATTGATGTAAGTAATTGAAAGAAAATTTTTGTTATGTTATATATATTTATTTCTATATATTTTCAGATATTAAATTAATTCGTGTCGTCAATGTGGAAAAATGAAAATTTTTATATTTCGTTATTATAGTAAATTATTTTTAAAAGAATCACAAAAATATGTTTTATGATTTTCAGCAAATAAATTAACTAAATTACAATTTTTCTACAAATTTTTTGCGTTTTTTTCAGTCTACTAAAATTCAGCAAAAAATTTATTAATTTTTAGCAAGGCTTTTGTTTTCTAATCTACTAAGTGTTAGCAAAACTTTTGCTGAATCTACAAATTTTGTTGCTAAAAATCAGCTCGCTGATTTTCAGCAAAAGATTTTGCTGACATTAGCAACTTTTTTGCAAGCATCCTCCTGACTAAAATTTTGCTGACTCAGCAAAATTTTTTGCTGACTTTACAAACTTTTTTTTTTGAGTGTACTGCTGATCGTAAAATTTTCAAAACTTACATATAGACGAAAACATAAAAAGCTAACTTTAAAAGCTAGGAATGGATATTTTGGTGTTTTAGATGTCTAGAATCAGATTATCGACAGAGCACTTTCAATATAGCACTTTTTGCAAAAATCTGTTTTGAATTTGCAAAAATTTTCCAATTTTCTCGAAAACTGTTTGAGATATGAAAAAAAACTTAATGACAAAATTTATTCCTGAAAAAAAAAAAAAAAAAAAAAATGCAATTGATATGGCGTACTTCAAAATTTTCTTTGTAATACTTTGCTTGCAAAAAACATGAGTTGTCAATATCGAACATATTGTAATTTTTGAATAAATAATATTAACTTTTGAATAAATAATATTAACTGACTGCAAAATTGTGCATTCACTAAAAACTTCACTCTGGTTTAAAGGGAGATATTTTTTGTTGGCTCACGCCCGTTTTGAAGTGGGCTGGTTCTCAAAATTGGAAAAATATTTAGTGATTATCTTAAATAGGACTTAACGAATCTAGATAAAACTAGTATCGTTGGAAAGCCTGTTTAAGTGCATGTAAAATGATATACAAAATCAACTTACTCATTTATACCACCGACTTTAAAAATGGCGTGACCGCCAACAAATAAATTACACCATTTAACTCAGCTCGGACTTTTTAGTGTATGCACAATAGGCTGCTTACTATTTTGAAAAACATTGATTTTTTGATAAAAGTCAGTTTTTTTTTCAAATGTATTTTTGGTGAAAGTAACTAATTTTACATTGAACATTATTTAATTGCTCGCAATTACTCAGTTCCAAAGCATTAAAATTTTGGTGCATCTTTAACGCATGTTTCACATAAAATGAAATTGATGGTTAGAACTGAATATTTTCAAATACAAAAAAAAAAAAAAATTAAAAAGAGAAAAAAATTTTGAATAAATGAGGCAAAAAACGGGAAATTTTATAATATTATCCACTTTTTTCTATGTTTGTATCCTAACACTTCCTAAAAATAGCTATTCATCAAAATCACCTTATGTACAAAATCCTTTTTCGATTTTTTTGTCTAGTCTTTTTCTGGATTCGGTCTTCAAGGGATAATATTTGTTAATATTAATGTCTTATTTCTTTGAAAATTTTACTTAATTAAGAATTAAACCTATTTTTAGTTGGTTCATTTAAACAAATTCACTTATAGCCATACATTTTATTTTGTAGGTCAATTTTGTATGGAATTTGAAAGTCGAAATCGTATTATCGTACACTCAGAGAAAAAACTTCACCATATTCATGAAAAACTTCATAAATATGATTAAAAACTTCATTGATTTTCGTCCATTTCATAAAAATTGATGACAGGCTTCTTCATATTTATGAAATTTTTCATTAATATGGGCGATTTGAACATCTTAATGGGCGCTTCGCATTTCTGATTCTTGGGATTGTACTGAGCAAAAAAGTCCACTAGACCATACGTCTACGGTGAAAATCGAGCTTCCAGATTTTGACTTTTTAGCCGTATTTTGTGAAAGTAACAATGTGTGGGATGGACATATCTCAGGAAGTAGGAGGAGCTTATCCAAGATTATGGTATCAATCTCTTCTTTGGAAGATTCTCTAGCAGATTAATACATCAGTCATATTTGTGGGTGGTGTTTAAGGGGTTAATTTTTAATTTCAAAATAGGGATTTTTTTGCCGTATTTTGTGAAAGTAACAATGTGTGGGATGGACATATCTCAGGAAGTAAGAGGAGCTTATCCAAGAATATGGTATCAATCTCTTCTTTGGAAGATTCTCTAGCAGCGTAGACTAGTGGACTTTTTTGCTCAGTACAATCCCAAGAACCAGAAACGCGAGCGCACATTAAGATTGTTTTCCTTCTATACTAATCGCCCCACCCTAATGATGAAGTTTCATAACTTTTAAGAAATGCTTTATATATGTGATTATAAGTATATTTAATAAATATAATGAAGCAATTTCAAAAAATATCATGAAAGTTTTATTCACGTTTTATATTATATTCAAAAAATTCCATGTAAAATCAAGATAACATCAAATAATATTTAATTGATGTCTCAGAATTTTAAATAATTTCTGGTTGTTTTTGAGTTTTAAAAAGTCTAAATTGCAAATCATATTTTCGAAATTATTAAAAAATATAAAAATTTCAACAAAAAGCCAGAATTTATTTTCACAAAGTTTATGAAACTTTTTTATGAAATGATGAAGATTTATGTGACATTTGACATATATTTTTATGAAACTCTTCATTATGTTTATGAAAATTATATAGATATGATAAATAATTGATGACAAACAATTTATAAAGCAATGTCATCAATATGATGAAACTTTTTTCCCTGAGTGTAGAATAGTGGGTTAATAAAACCAGATTCTTAAAATTTGTCCGCCTACATAACTGCCTTTGTGCGCAATGGCACGATAGGGTGATGGCGCGATGACACGATCAGATGCGAGTCGCTCACAGTTCTGTGCATCCTAGTTCTTCAACATCCTTGGCTTGGGCTACATTTGCGTTTAGGTCTGGCTATTTCAGACTTTAATTATGTCTTCATCGAAATTCATGCATTTGACTGGGATAAGTAATCTCTTCCTTTGTATAAACAATGACTAAACCGAAGTGTTTACAGCGAAATAATAATAAAAATGGACATAAAACACATTAAAGCAAAGGAATTAAAAAAAAAAAAAAAAAATTGAATAAACTCATAAGGTTTTAAATTGTTTTTATGTGTTTTTTTATAAGAACATGTTTTAGTATGATATACGGAATTTATGTATATATTAGAGTAGATATGTTTACTTATGCATATATGTACAAATGTATGTTAGGGCTTAACTAGGCAATCTGAAACAATTTGAACATAAAAGAAAACAAACAAACAAACAAATTATGTTAATGTGTAGGCAGAGTTTTAAAAGAATATTGTTTTTAAAATGAGTTTAAATATTTATAGTTTAGTTTTGAATGATATTATTCAAAATTTGGAATATATTTGGATAATTCTTAAACATGTAAAAGTTCTGATAATGATTTTTAATAAAAACAATTAAGTTTATATTATTTTAAAAAATTTCTTGCAGATTTTTTCTATTAAAAAAATAACTGAACAAAATATTATATTAATTTTAAATTGTTCAATAGTGTCCGAAAGAAGACTTGGGCCAGAAAATTTTTGTTCGCTATTCGATATTTTAAAGCGTTATGGACAAATTTGACAAATGGAAAAATGTTTATCAGGCTAATTAGATGCGATTTTGAGTGTCAAACTTAAAGAAATGTCCTTAGTTAAGCAATCAATTCGATGTTCGGCAGCCAAACATTCGACCAAATTGGAAAAACTTCGGCGGCCGATTATTTAACTTCATAGCTATATTTCAGATTTTTCCTTAAACTTTTTACTCAATATCGAAATAAAACTTCTCAACAAATAAACACCCAGAAAGAAGATTTGGTGTTGACAACTGAATTTGTTGCCAATCGAATGATTCGGTTGTGGTAACCTAATGTTACAGTTGTGAACACAAAATTTTCGTTGAGGCAACCGAAATTTACGACAAATTTACTGTTCTCACAACTAAAATTTTCGCGTACCACAACCAGACGCGGTTTCAAGTGTAGGGGGCGGGGGATTGGAAATCCGCCCCCCAAAATGATATTTTTCAATACAAAAATGTAAAAAAGATTAAAAAATTAATTAATAATGATGGATCGGGTTTGTCTTTTTTCTATATAAAAATAATACAAATGAAATTTGGAGCAAATCGAATAAAGAAAAGTCGAGCCGGAAATCAATGGGAAATTTAAACAGTGTTTTGTATGGAAAAACATCCTTTTTCAGATTTTGCAAAAAAAAAAACCATGGCGTAATAGTTTTTCTCCTATATGATAAATTGATCAATATACAGATAAAATTATCTTTTTAAAAATGTATAAACATTCAAAATCGTCTAAGAACTAGCCCAGTAATAAAAAGTGCCTCAGACCACTAATGTGCCAAATACTTGACCATAAAATTCATTTTTATTTAATAGACTCATAAATTGTGATATATAAAGTATTTTTGCAAGTTTGATATAATTTTTATTAAAAATAAAAGTAATATTTTTTCGACCTTTAATTGTGCAATGAAAATGAAAATTATTCAAGTTCGAGCCCATACTCTATATTTCTTTATTAGGATATTGATATAACAAAAAATCTATAGAGTTTTTGTTTTCAAATTTATTAATTGCCCACTTTCAGGAATGTATTGATATCATCAGAACACGTTTTGAAAGAAGTGACAATCCCATGCAAAAACATCAAACATTCATATAAACTAGTTTTCTCACTAAATGAGAACTAATATATGAGCTCGAAGTTAAAGATTATCGCCATTGATCAAAAATAAATTGAAAACTTGTTTGTTATGTTATGTAAAAAAAAAACAAAAAGCGTGTATTATACTTATACTTGTATTATCGTTAACTTCATCCTATTTTTGTATTTTCAAAAAACGCACAATATATTTGGATTATTTTCATATCTCGAATTTAAAATTTTTGAAAAATTTCTTCAACAAAATCGAAAAAAATGTTAAGCCCTTCATATTTCACCACCTTTTATCTCTCCAATATCCCCTTTAAAAAGAAAACAACACATTAATTAATAGGAAGAATTTCCTGAGTGTTGTTTCTTTTCATAAAGAAAAAAAATTTTTAAACATCGCCTGGCACACTTGGATAGGGCATCGAATTGAATTTTGAGGATTTCGAGGAAATTTTGTTTTTGGTAATAAAAGCAAATTTTTTGACATAACATATATAAAATCGAAAATTATCTTCTTGTTTTATTTTATCATTATTACTCCTAGTTGAAAAAATTTTTTTAACAATTTGTGAGTCGATTAAATAAAAAATTTTTTTACTGGGCTAGTTCTTAACCGATTTTAGATTTTTATATCACAATTTTATATTTGTGTAGAAAATTTATCATCTGGAATAAAAAACTATTACGACATTTTTATTTATCCGATTGGCATCAAATTTCATATACGTGTAGGTCGGTTATAACGAACACCGGTTATAAAGAACGATTTTTCTGGCCACAAAGCATTAACTAACATCTTTCATACAAAATAATACGGCTATAACGAACATCGTTTGTAACGAACTTTTTATATAACAAACTAACTTTTTGGAACATTTTACGAGTTTTCATACAAATTTTTACGCTTATACCGAACACATAAAAAAATCGAGATTCTAAAATGAAAATTTTAGAATCTTAAAAGTTTTAGCTTTTTAATTAAAAATTTACCAAAAATGTCTTAAAATTCTATAAAACTTTATTTAATGGAAGAATTGTTTCAGAATTTCAAACAAAAATTTTAAAATCAGTACGAAATAAATCGTGCGGTCCCTGCGTGTTTATTATAACTGTGCTCCACTGTATATTGTTTTCATATAGTAAGAACAGAAACCCGACTCAAAATTCGCATTTTGGTTTTATAGAACACCCTTATATTTATAGCTTAAAAAATTGTATGTACCAAAATTGAGCCAAAAAAGTTAATATTTGCTAAAGTTATTTTTACAAAGAGTTTATGTTGCAAAACATTGTTGTATATATTTTTGTATAAAACAACAATTTTTGTTTTTTTTGCAATAATACAAGTTAATCTCTCAAGTTATAAATACTTGGGCAAAATTGTAAAAACTGACATCAGAGCACACAAGAGAATGTTTTGCAAAATTCATTCAATGCTTTAATGTCTACCAAATATTTTCAGATCTTATCATACAAATTTGTAAAAATTTTTAAAATAAAATTTTTAAATTATTTGGTCGACATTAATACTCGTAATTTCAAGCAATATATACCTACTGGTGCTTAGATACCTACCGTGTACACGAACAAAATCGGGTAGCTATCTAGCACCGGTAGGTATCTATTGCTTAAAATTACGGGCATAAATGGTTTAAAATGAACTAGTTCAATTTTAACCGATCATTTTGGATTTTCGCTTATACTGTCAATCAATCAATTGACCAAATTAAGAATATGAATAATGGAAACAAAATTGTCGTAAAAACATATGAACTAAATGAATGAACTTGTTCAACAAATGCAAATGAACGAAATGAACTAGAATGCCCAACTCTATTCTTAATGCTGCATATATATTAACCAAATTTGATACCCGAATGTTGCTGAAGGCCTCATCAGTATTTACCATAAAAAATTTCGTATATTTTAAATTTTGTGTATAAAAAACTTAGTTCACACACGCAAAAGTTTAATACAAAGCTGGCCCACAAGAGAAAAAACTGGAGTAAATTTTCTAGCTGTGTTATTTATCAAAAGTATTAATTCTTTTTTAAACCCTGTATTTTTTAGATCTAAAGAAAATATAAAAAAAATCCAAGGTATGACTGTTAGGAAGGAAGTTATGTATGTATATATGAGTTAAATTTACGAGGTAGTATTATAGTATATTCCCAGCAAGAAGTTACAAGCCCTGAACATACAACAAAAAAAAAAAAACAAAACATAAAAGGAAACAAAGTAACACAAATCAGCGTACGAAGCAGAATTGAACATCACACACGCACACACAATCACAGTAGCAAGGATACAACCTAAATACACAATGAAAGCATTTGTAATCCTTTTCCCTAGATAAGGTTTCACATGTTTTGGAAACACTTTTAGTCAAATGTTAATTTATTTTAATATTACTCTCTCTGTTGCTTTTTTATATTTTTTAACAACAATTGATCCTTGAAAAAGTTTTTTTGTAACCTTTTGATGCCCTAGAGTATAAATAAAGTATTACACAATATAATAAAAAATATAAACAAAATAAACAGACAAACAATCGAACTTTAAATTATTTATAAAATGATAATGTATGATAATGTTTTTATATTTTAAATTAGTTAAGGTAGTGTAGAAAAGTTTGAAAAATATTAATATCGAATATATTTATGTACACTAGAGTTGTAACTTTTGATTAACAAATTTTACCTAACCTAGCCGAATAAGTCCATAGTCCAAGAAAATAAACCGCAATTTAATTTTTCCGCGGTTTTAAAAAAAAGTTCCCAAATTATTGTTTTTTTGAGTTCGCCTCAGTTTTCTCGTTTAATAACACTAGAAATCAATATTTTTTTAAAAATTGAAAATAGTTATATTCTACACTCAAAAAAATAAGTTAGTAGAAAAGGTAGTAAAACGTCTTGTAAATCAAGTTTTCAATTTTGTTTAAAGCTAAAGTTTTAGTTATACTTATTAAGCACTTAACTGTTTTGTACTAATGTTTTAGTAATATTTTAGTAATGTTTTACTAATTTATTTTGCTAAACGAATTGTGCTGATAAACACATTAATAGTGTGGACGTCCACCAGATTAAAATATACACGCAGAATGAAGTACCATGTCAAGATGTAGTAGAGAAGAGGAAAATGATAATGAGTACAACTCTTTTAAGACATACAACAAATCAACAATGGAAGATTTTTGTGTCTGATTTTCATACATATTAAAGCAAAAGGGACGCCAAAACTGTGTATCGTATAGATATAAATTGCGGATTAAAAAGCTTAAATTTTGTGTTGTCACGGGTTGTCAAAGTAGGTGTCTATTATTTAAAATTAAAGACAAAATAAAATATATATAAATTTAATAAAGATAAAATGTGTTTTTGTAAACTAAATGATTATAGTGACTATTAATGCTGAGTGGTTTAATTGCAAACAAATATATGTACGTATAGGTAGACAGACTAAAGCGAAAGACAAGGACACAGATCTTACGTAATTTTGTATCATTCATTTTTCTTATTGCATATATTTCATATTTTGTTATATCGTTTCGTTATGTTTCTCGAAAAATGCCCCAGCACTTAGACAACCATTGATATAAGTACTTGAAAGACAATATGTTTATGTTATATATTATTATTTCTATATATTTTCAGATATTGAATTAATACGTGTCGTCAATGTGGGATCGTGAAAATTTTTATGTTTTCTAATGTATTGTTAATTATATTTAAAAGAACGACAAACAATTTTAAGATTTAAATTACCTAAAGTATAATTTTTCTACAAATTTTTTTAATTTTAATCAATCTATTATATTCAGCTATAGTTTTATTAACTTTTAGCAAGGATTTTTTAATTTTAAATGAACTAAGTGTTAAAAAAACTTTTGCTGAATCTACTAATTTTTTTGCCAATATTTTGCTGTCATTAGCAATTTTTTTGCTGACTCAGAAAAATTTTTGGCTGACTTTACTAACTTTTTTGTTTTGAGTGTATCAACTCTTAAAACCAAATTTTTTCAAATTCGACGTATTTCGCGGATTTTGGTAACAACATTTTAGGGCTGTCACGCGATATGTTCATAAAAATCCGCAGAACAACGAGCAGATTACGTAAATAGTAATTTAAAATATATTCTGCAGTACACTCAAAAAAATAAGTTAGTAGAAAAGTTAGTAAAAAGTCTTGTAAATCAGGTATACTATTTTTTAGCAAAATTTTTTGCTAAAATCGTGTTTTCAGCTAAAATATAATATAAAAAAATAAACAAAAACAAACGAAACGAAAAAACAACCCTTTTTTTGCAAAAAGAAAAAGGAACCATACAAATCTACCTAAGATATGTGTCTTTGTCTTTCGCTTTACTCTGTCTACATGTCTGTATATGTTTGTTTGCAATTTGACCACACTAGATTATTAATCTATAAAAATTTAGTTTAAAAATACACATTAAATTCAAATATTTTATTTTGTCTTTTATTTAATTAATAGACAATTATTTTCACAAGCCGGTGACAACACAAAATTTAAGTTGTTTAATCCTCAATTTTGTTTTATGTATGAAAAACAGATACAAAAATCTTCCATGGTTGATTTTTTTATATGTCTTATTAGAGTTGTACTTCTTAGTATCATTTTCCTCTTCTCTACTACATCTTGACATGCCGCGACATCTACTTCATTCTGCGTATATCTTTCAATCTGGTTGTCGTCCACACTATTTATGTGCTTATCAGCACAATTTTTTTAGCAAAATTGATTAGTAAAACATTAGTATAATATTAGTAAAGCATTAGTATAAAACAGTTAAGTGCTGAATAAGTATAACAAAAATTTTAGCTGAAAACACGATTTTAGCAAAAAATTTGCTAAAAAATAGTATACCTGATTTACAAGATGTTTTACTAACTTTTCTACTAACTTATTTTTTTGAGTGTACTTGAAGAAAGCGATTTTTAATATTAATACAGTTTTGCCTATCCCATGGTGATAAATAGAAATTTTGCAAAAAAAGTTATAACCCTAATATACGCACATGAAAATCTGAACAGTGTCAACAGCAAATGTGAAAAAAAGATTGAAGTTATCAGGCAGATTAATATAAATGTTTATAAATTAAAAAAAATAATATAAATACATTTTCAATGTAATACTAGACGTATGAGTTATTTGAATAAATATCCATCATACGTAGAGGGTGGCCATTTGACTTGATTGTATTAGTATGTAAAGTAGAGGCGTTAAAACAAAAAACAAAGTGAATTCTAAAGCCAACGAAAGTGCTAATTTGGTTCCTTTGTATATAAAAACATTTTATATGAAGTTTGGTGCCGATTGGATAAAGAAAAGTCGAGACGGAAGTCGATTGAAAATTGAAATTGTGTTTTGTATGGGTTAGAAAATACTTTTTTTCAGTGTTTGCTTAAAATGTTTAATGTAGTAATAGGTTTTATTCTATATGATACATTAATTGATATAAAGACAAAATAATGTTTACAAAAATGTATACAAATCCAAAATCTGTTAAGAACTAGCCCAGTAATAAAAAGTAACCCAGATAGCACTTGACAACAACCCAAATAGCACTTGACAACAAAATTCTAGCACGCATCTTTAACATTTTTGAAATTTATTACTGCAACATAATTTTTTTTATTTAATGCCATTAAATAGATATTAAACAGGTTTACTTAAAGATGTCATTAACCTGCCCCTAGGTAACGTCAAATACTGCCAATATTTTTAAGATATTTGTCAAATCTCTAATTTAAAAGTTTTAAAAACTTGACTCAACAAAATCGAAAAAATTGAAAATTGAACTTCGTGGAATTGTTAAATATTTTAGTGAACCAAAATTAAAAATTTAAAAAATATTCCGCGGTACACTTGGGTGGTGCATCCATTTGATTTGTGCGGATTTCGAGGAACTTGTGTTTTTTTGGTAATAACAACGCTTATTTGTTGTCATAAAATATTTAAAATCGAAAATTAGTTTCTTTTGTACCTTTTGTTGTTTTATTTTATCACACTTACTTAAGGTTGAAAAACTAATATTTTTTTACATCATTAAGGCATGTGGACTTGCGGCCCATAGTGACCCCATACTTATTTATTTAAGTTTGCAAAGCTTTGCTTACTACAACGCCAAAGCTTTGCTTACTACTATTGAATTCTAGAAAACGTGATTTTAAATATTATGACACAATATGTGAAGCTGCTGGGGTAGAATTTGTGGACATATGTATTTATCAACGTTAGCCCGTGCCGCATTGCGAAATTTTATATATATTTGATCAAAAAATATTTAAACCCTTTTTTATTTTACTTACCTGGCCGAAGCCGTTCTTTTAATACATTAAAAAAAATGTTTTGAGCCAAATCAACAATAAGATGCTATTGGTGTCAAAATTACCCTTAACCGAAAATTCTTTAAAAATATACTGTGTTATTCTAACACTTTTCAACCAACGGTCATTTTGACACCAAAAGGGTTAATTTAGTTTTGAATATTTGTTAATGTATTAAAGGAATGGCTTTGGCCAGGTATGTAAAATACAAAAGAGTTTAAATATTTTGTCGTCAAATATATTAAATTCCGCAGTATCTCCTTTAATCTCAATGCGGTACGGTACATCTTAATGCTGCTCAATTTGGCCAAATTTTTTAGAACAGCAGCTTTATACGTTGTGTCATTATATTTCAAATCACGTTTCATAAAATTCAATAGTAGTAAGCTAAGCATTGGCGTTTTTTGTATATTTAAATAAAGAAGTCTGGGGTCGTTTTGGGCCGCAGGTTAACATGGGTTAGTAATATCCAAACATTTTTTTTGATGAAATAAAACATCAATAAAACATCAACAGGTATACAAGTAGTTAATTTCCGATTTCAAATATTTTATGACAAAAAATTACCCTTGTTATTACCAAAAAACAAAAGTTACTCAAAATCCGCAAAAAAAAAAAAACAAATATCTGTCCTACCCAAGCGCACCGGGGGATATTTTTAAAATTTTTTATTTTCGTCCCCTAAGAAGTATTCAACAATTCCATTAAGTTCAAATCTCAATTTTTCGATTTTGTTGAAAAAAATTTTTTAAAATTTGAAATTGGAGATTTGAAAAATATTTCAAAAATATTGTCCGTTTTTAACTTCACCTTAGGAATTTATGATTCTGTTACATGTTACAATAATTAATTAGTATCAAAAACGATTAGGACGTGTACTCACAGTTCGTGGTCACGGGGTATTAGGCACATTATTGGTGTGGGGCACTTTTTATTACAGGGCTAGTTCTTAACCGAATTTGGATTTTTATACCTTTTTGAAAACTTTATTTTGTCTTTATATCGATTAATTTATCATATAGAATAAAAACTATAACGACATTAAAATATTTTTGCAGAAACTGGAAAAAGCCATCTTTTCTTCATACAAAACACAGTTTCAATTTTCAATTGATTTTCGCCGAGACTTTTCTTTATCCATTCGCCACAAAACTTCATATTAAAGGGTTTTATAAAGGTATACAAGGAAACCAAATGATTTTTTAAATCTGACTTTTTTCCCATTTTTTTTGTGAAAAATCGGAAACCACATAACTACTGGACATAGTGGAACAACAACCTTAACACCAACACTAGTTTACAGCAAACGTTTTACAAACATACGGCAATGTTTTTTTTTATATATTTAAGCCTCCTAAAACCAACAATCGCATTATAAAAAAAATTATGCAGTAGTTTTTGAAATATTTATTATTTTTTAGTTTTTATTTTTGGGTAATTTGGCTATTTTGATTATATAGTGAGTTATGATCAAGCTACTTTGGTCAGTTAAATTGCAAAAAAATATCATATATCTTGCCAATATTGAGTTGAAATCAGTTTAGTTGTTCAGGATCTATGGGCCGAAACTACATGCACAAATCTCTTTTTTTCGACGAAAAATTAAAAATCTTAAATTTAAAAAATAAATTTATAAAATATTTGTCTTGCAATGAAAAATATAAAATATTTGTTATCTTAAGCTTATTACTTCAACAAAAAAAAGAAGTAATTTTCAAAGAAAATCTATTTATATATACCAAAGTTATGACTTGGTCAAGGAATTTCACGCAAATGCATGTTTTTTATATATCCGAATCATCAAATTTAGAACAAAATAGCATCACTTTGTGGCTGCATATTTTATATGTTTTTTGTAAGAGTACACATTTCTTGCATATTTTGAGTTTTTATACTTTGTCCTTTCAATGCATATTTTTCCTTTTTAGTGCATATTTGTGCATATTTTCCTTTTATTTTAAGTATTTTTTTTAATTTGTTAAAAAAAATTAAATTTGGATATGTTTTTATACTTTAAGTAAAGCTAAATTATTTTAGTTTTTTAAGATCTTGTTCAACTGAAGATTATGTTCCTATTGAAAAGATAGATGTCAAATTCTATTTAATTATTTTTATTTATCTTGTTTTAAAGCTTTGACTTTTGCAATAAGTGTTATTTTCACTGCATATTTTTCACGTGTGTATTTAGTGGCAATTTTTAATTTTTAGCTGCATTTTATAACGGCATATTTTTCCTTTTTTAGTTGCACGAACTTCCTTGCCCTAGTTATGTCCATTTATATAGAAGTATCCAAATTTAAGATTTTATCTATTTTTATACGCTGCATTTTTTGTTCTGACGCCACATGTCGCTAATATTAAAATACTTTGATAAAATTTGGTATACTGACTTATAGTGGCCAAAGGACTAATTTTCGGTTAAATTTATACATGTTTAGGCCTAGTGAGTATATAACGGTGCGCCCCTAAAATATTGGCTTTTTTGCTTATCCGCATGTCATAAATATTGCGATATTTTGATAAAATTATGGTACAACGACCTATATCAGCACAGGGACAAAGCTTTTTGATGTCGGATAGAGTCAGTCTATGGTTACACCTTGTTAATAATAATGTTAAAAAAATAGTAAAAAGTTGAAGTCGGGTACCAGTCTGGTTAAAGGTCAAAGAGTATCTGGTTGCGAAATTTTAATGGGTTTGTGTCAATGTTTGTCTGCAAATTGGTAAGCAAGTAAAAAATCAATACCAAATTTCGATTTTGCCTGATATTATATGTACTCCTATTTTCATGTCTAAATCCAACAATTTTTTATATCAAATTTTGTTTTCATGAAATTATACCAGTGTAAAAGAGTTTTTGGAAGCAACAATGTTTCAGAATCTGATAGGTTTTCTATAAAAAATTGGTTTGAGTATCAAAATTTTCTTAAAAAATTCCAACCAAAATGTATCAACGTTTTAAAGGTTTGCAATACGAACATGCCTTTAAAATGTGGATGATGACGTTATCCTCTACCGTACCTTAATACTTCAAAGAAATACTTTTGCTCTGAAAAAGGTTAGCAAAATGAATATTGAAGAAGTTTTAAATAATTTAAAAAGCAATAAAAGTCCAGGTTATGATGGAATAATTCCTAAAATGTTATTGACAAGAACTAATTTAGTAGCTGATATATAGCGGTTTTAAATATTGTGGATAAGATATTTGAAAAACTTATTTTTAACCAACTCTCTGATTATCTTGACAGAAACAACATATTGTTCGAAAACCAGTTTGGATTTAAGAAAGGAGCTGAAACTGAGGAAGCAGTGGTTAGTGTTGTTGAATATTTATGGGTATATTTTTTGAATATTCCAAAGCATTTGATTTAGTAAATCACAATATTTTATCGAAAAAGCTAAGAATAGTTTGATTATTTTTTTGCATTATTTGGATATTTTGTTGCATTATTTGTCTAACAAAAAGCAGTTTGTTCAGGTGGGTGAGTCAAAAAGTACTATGAAGCCTGAAACTTGCCGTGTTCCTCAGGGAAGTGTCCTCGGTCTGTTCCTGTTTAAAATTTTTATTAATGACATTTTCAATATAAACTTTGATGGAAAATTATTCATGTATGACGATGATGTATGCCTGTTTTATAGATATAATCATTTAAAGGTTTTGCAGACAGAGATTGAGTACGATGCTGCAATACTATCAGAGTTCTCGAGACTCAATAGACTTATTCTTAATACAGATAAGACAAAATTAATAATATTTAAACCATACCGTTCTAGAAATGAAGAAAAGATGACTGACTGTTCACATAGATGGTAGTTCGATTACTGAGTCTGATATGCTGAAATATTTAGGAGTAAACTTGAACCACAACTTACGATGGGATTGTCATATAAAAATGTTAAAGTCAAAACTTTCTTCCGGGATTGGTATTCTCTATAAGTTTAAAAATAAAAATGATGTAAAAATGCTGCTTTACCAGTCACTTGTACATTCCCATTTGACATACATATCTTCCAATAATATACGGGTGTAGAATTAATCAGTCATTAAAATCTCTTCAGTCTGCTCAAAATAAAGCTCTAAATCTTGTTTATAACCTCCCTATAAAGAGAAACGCGGTGACAAAAGTATGAACTGAAAAAAGGATTTATTTCTAACAAATTAATATTTGAGATTCATATTACAAATTTCCATAAATTTTTTTTTGTAATGTTTATCTACACAGTGAAAAATAACAATATGTCAATATTCTTATACAAAAAAAAAACTTGTATAGCTAAAAAAAAATTTAAAATTATAACATTTGTGTGTTGACCTTTAGGTAACTTCTATTTTTTGTAACTTCTTCGAAAGCTGACTTATATACCTTTCTAATGGCACCAATATCTTTGAAATCGGTTGAGCCATTCCGTAGTAATCGCTGCTTAAACGTACCTATTACCGTCATTTTTCAAATGTTTCAATACCTTGCCACGCCCACAATTTTTACGAAAATGCATTTTTTAAAAATGGGGTTGGGTTTGTATAGGTATAATGTAGCAGTATGAAAAATTTTATCAACATCTGAGTGCCTTTTTTATAGGTTTTGATATGAATTTCATCATATGCATTACAAAAAAAAATTTAATGTAAATTTGTAATATGGATCTCAGATTTTAATTTTTTAGTAATAAACCTTATTTTCTTTTCATACTTTTATCTCCGTATTTCTCTTTATCCTCATTTGGTAAGTGTACAAGTTCTTTTTTTTGTTGACTGCATTCCATTCAGTTTACCCAAAATGTATTTCATACGCGACGTAATATCAGACAAGCTTCAAATTTAAGTTCAGGAAGATGTAGTCTGGACCTGACTAAACAGCGTATTGCTTTTGCTGGACCACATGAGTATAATCAACTAAGAGTTGACTTACAAAATATATAAGTTCTTTCAACGTTTAAGAACCGCGATAAACGCTATTTACTTCAAAACGTAGAAACGCTGTCTTCCTATTGGATAGTAGTTTAGACACAATTTTTCAACAAGATCGGCAAAGAACTCTCTGAGCTAGAGGGGGTCAAAATTTGACATTTTGGTCAAACAGGTATTTTTTCTGAAATCTTTTGAAAAAAAAGTAAAGTGTCATAAAATAATAATTAAACTCTTATTTCGGAGAATGGCAATAAAATATTTCCATCTGATTCAAAAACTTGTCTTTGGGGAACCTGATATTTTGACAATAAAAAATCACAATTAATATTACGTGAGCTCAAAACTACCTATTGGATTGACAAAAAAGAAAGGCAGATACAAGACTCAGAAAAACTGTTGGGGGTTTAACATTTTGTGGGTATTACAGTATCGAGGGTATGAAATTTTAGTTAGGTATGTTACATACAGTCGGAAAGGTTAATTTGTCTAGTTTCTCAGTAGAGTTTTTATTTTTAAGTTTTTAGATACACTTACACACAAATAGGAAAAAATTCAAAATAGTGCATATGCCAAAAATTGAAAAACCTTTGTCTTGAGTTACAAAAAATTTATTTTGATAGATATCCCACTAGCATCCCACTAAGCGACCAAAACGCTCTTAAAGGAAAAGACCTAAGCTTTCTTTTGAGCAAAAAAAAAAAGTCAAAAAAGTTTTTGATTTTGAAAAAAAAATAGTAAAAAAAATTTTTTTTTATATTTTTTTTCGAAAGATTGAAGAAATAGTTATCTTAACTATTTAGGACAAATTTTGCTAAGAACAATACGCTAAGAACAATAGGACTAAAAAACATAATTTTTCTTTTAATAAAAATTATATCAAACTTGTATAAAAGACAAAGTACGGTCTAGTTTACTCCTCCTGTTTATGTTTATAAACAAAACAAAAAAATAAAAAGGAGGAAAAAACAAAAAACGTGTATTGCATATCCACCAAAGGTGGACCTTGCACATAACAAACAAGTTTTCAATTTATTTTTGATCAATGGTGATAATGTTTAACTTCGTGCTCATATATTAATTATGTTTTTGATGTTCTGCATGGGATTGTTACTTTTCAAAACGTGTTCTGATCATGGTAACCTCGAAAATTCCCGAAATAGATCTATCAACACATTCCTGAAAATGGTCAATTAATAAATTTGAAAACAAAAACTCTATAGATTATTTGTTAGGAAAATTCCTAATAAAGAAATATAGAGTATGGCCTCGAACTTGAATAATTTTCATTTTCATAGCACAATTAAAGGTCGAAAAAACATAATTTTTATTTTTATTATATCAAACTAGTATTTTATATAAAATAAAATATATATATATATATATATTAAGTAAAACATCTTCTAAGCATATAATGTGAAGTTGCCTACTATTGTCTCTTTTAAGCCTGTAAGGCGCTGATGTGATAATTTTGATCATTTGTTACCTAATTTTTTATTGAATTAATAAAATATATATTAAAAAAAAAACTAACTAGAAAACTATCCATATATGATCTGTTCAGTCCTAATGGTTAATCAATTTAAAAAATTACCGTTTCTGAAATTTTAGATTTATTGATACAACAAAATCCATTTATTGTGTTAATAAGAACACATTTTTTTAAATAACACAATGTTGGCCCTACTTATTATTACCTAGATATCCGATTGTGCTGCTATTTTTCTACCTCTAGCCCTTATCCAAAATATTTTAAAACAAATTTCTTTACTTTCAAAATCCAATATGAAAATCTTTGTTGGATTTAAAACATTCATCAATATAGGAAAAGTTATTTAAATTCCAAGTAAATTTAGATAATTATGAAAAAAAAAAAAAAAAAAAATAGTCAATTACATAAATAACACCAATAGACGGCTTGCCTGCAAGTAGTGCTATGTGTATTTCAGGAGAGCGAAAAAATTGATTTATATTATCATTTTAAGATTTTTATTGACATTATATACCTTAACCTCATTTATTAAAATTATGCATTACAGAGCGGTTCACAATGGTACAATAAAAAAAGCATCAACATGACACATGACACTACTTGCAGGCTAGCCGACGAAAAATAAAAGTTATAAAATACGAAAATTAAAGATGCATATTTAAAAAACTTCAAAAGCTCAATCGTATTTTGCATTTAACAATGGTGTGTCAAATCTTTGACGTAGTTGTTATTTTCGTTAAATGTGATTTTGAAAAGTAGACTGTTTTTATACAACAGTAGTATGTATGTATATAAAGTATATAAAAAGACATTACACATCACAATAAAAAATTAAAACAGTGGCAAATCACAAATTCGAGCACATACATAAATATGTATGAAAATTTAATATTTGAAATTTTATATTATTTTCATATCAAATAATAAACTGCCACCTTTACATAAATTTAACAACATTTGACAAATAACAAAAAAAAAAAAATAATAGTAAATGTGTTTATTATATAAAAAAAAACCATACAAATACGAAAACATTCAATCATTCTTTCATAAATACACTCATTCATACGTTTATATAAAATGGTAGCAATCGTAGTAAGAAGGTACAAATGTGTGATTGTGTGTATATTATGATGTCCCTTAAAAAGCGATTTGTCGATTTTCCTTCATTACATCCCCCAGTTTTATTGAAAATTGTTCCAAATGAAAGAAATCGTTTTTTTTTTTTTGTTTTATTGGAAAATGCTAACCTGAGGAAAATTTCGGCCAGAAATGAACAAAAAGTATATTTTTGTTAATTATTCCCAAAATTGGAAATTTAAAAAAAATTATTTTATTATTTAATTTATTCCTTTAATATCCTCAAAACTATTCAAATATGGAATTCTGACGCACTTTAGCCTGAAATCAAATATGACGTACAAATTTGATAACAATGCCAAAGCGTGTTTTTTTTAAATTAATTTTAAAGGTTTTTTAAAATGCCGAATTTGTAGATGCCGATTGCTATTTTTATAATTGTAATTAAAGAAAAAAAAAAAAATATTTAAAAAATGATAATTCGCGTTTGTGAGTGGAGCGATACATTTTATGAAAATTGATTATTTTGTAAACATTTTTACAAATTTTAATGTTTTCATCAATGTTTGCATAATTTTATAAAAAAAAAACACTTAAATTGTAGTAGACTACAATTTTTATTTAAAAAATATTTTACCATTAGTGGCTTGGTGACAATAAAGACCCATATGTTTGACAACGAGAGTGTAAAGCTTTTAAATTCATAAAATAAATTCCACTTAATACTAATAATTTTTTATGAAATTTGATCCATTTATTCCAACGAAACTATACATAAAATGGCTATCAAATTAAAGTAATTTTAAAGATCTATCTACAGATTTACAAAAAAAAAAAAAAAAAACAAATATAGTGGTATATATATGTGTATTTGTTTGCCTGTGGCCATTTTGGGCCACACCTTTTTAACCCTTTACCTTAGTACCATTTATCTCACATGGACATTTCCATAGTTACATATGTTACTGTCGTACGTTTCAATGAAGTGAAAAACAAAGAAAAACATATTTTATTTTATTTCTTTATATTTTTGTGTAGAACATAAAAAGTTCTAAATTTAGCCAAAACACCGTGCTATCAAAAGTAGAAGTTGTTTTTCGTCTTTTACAAAAACACAAAAATTGCTCCGGATGTTTTCAATAAAACTTTTTTTAATATGATTTGGAATATTTTAAATTTGTTTTACAGTTTGCTGAATTAAAAAAAACTTTTTTTTTAATTTTTTTAACCATGATGTGACATAAATTTCCTATTAGGAAAATATTAACAATTATTCAAAAAGAGTTTTTTTTTAATTATAAAACTAAATTTTATGTGGGGACCTCTTTTTTAGAATTCCATTGGATATCATTTAAATTAAATGAATGCAGTAACACAGACCAACAAGTTTTCTAACCTTGATACTAGAATATACTTTTTTAAAGGTTTGATGTGCGCTGCTTGCGAACAAAGACGACTTTCAGATGACATAAAAAAATTGGTGAATACATTTTAATTTGCGATGTTGTACCGTTTCCAATTTAGTGAAAAATCGGGTTGTTCAAAAATTTAGTTTAAGATATCTCGAAAATGTGTTGTGATGGAGATATTCTGAGCTCAGATTAGGAGATCAGATTCAGAGCACATTGAACATTCAGAAAAGCTTACTCTACTCCTAGGGTCTTGATTTCTTAAAATTTTGTTGGCCTGCGTTATTAGTACACGCAGAAAAATTCTGGGGGAATATTATTGAAGTGCTTAGTAATTATACAACTATATAAGTTTCAAGTTAGTTTTACAAAGATCTAGTGAAATATATCCAAATTTTTCTAAAATTTATACAAGCCTAGTAATATCTTACAAGACATTTGTAAAACTATCTTAAAACTTATGTAGTTGTATAAATACTAAGCACTTCGATAATACTCTAACAGTTTTTTCTGCTTTTAGAAGATATAACATTTTATTTGTGTTCGTTTTCATTCCTCCAATCAGTTAAGGATGTCATCTACGTAAAATATACATATTTTTAAATAACAATATTTTGCCCGGTGACTTGACATGAGAATGTTTGAAATTTTATAAAAAATTAACTCTACTTGATATGTCAAAGTTTTTTTTTTTAATTAAACTTATCACAATAATATGATTGAAATTAAAAGTTTTAAATACTTGCTACCGGCAACGCAGAAGTAATGAGAACAAATGTTGTTTTGCGGTGACGAACGTGACATTTTAATATAAATGAAAGCAGATCAAAAATTACCGTTTACTGATCTTAATTTACTCTGTTTGCATTTTAATAAGTTAACTATTGTTGTAACTTATTAATAATTTGTGATAGAAGTGCACTGGCAACATCGCAAAAAATATACCGCTTTGGCAGTATAATTTTAACACATTGATTTTATTCATATGTTTAGTTAGAATATCGTTCTACCTCAAGTCCCAAATCTAGTATTATATTGTCATATTAGATTTTATTTGTTGCTTTTCAAAAAGTTTGATAATGTTCATGATAGGCAATACAACTGTTTAAATTTTCTTCAGTTGTCCGCATTGCATACAATAGAAAAACTCAACTTTATGAGAATTTGTCTGCCTATATCTGCTGACTTATCTAAACTTAACCAAAGCTTAAAGATAAGCCATGGTTATGAACGTCAAATTTATATAAAAATATATGTGGTTAAAATATATCTGTTTATTTTTAGAAAAGTTACTCGCCCTTTTTGTATATACTGGCTAATTTAGTAAACCTAATTATAAAATCAAAACTATTTGAAAATCAACCATGTTTACGTATCAATATACTTTGTATGTCATTATGTGTGTGTTTGTTGTATTACAATTTGTAAAAATAACATGTATCTCAACAAACAGTGTTTGTATGCTAATTGTTCAAAAATGCTTTAATTTGTGTATTAAAAATACAAAAATTATTTTTTCGGACTTTCTATATTGTCATATATTTAGTTTAGTTGAAAAGCAAAAAAATAAAACCTCATATGACAATATCATATTAGATTTTGGACTTTAGGTGGAACAATATTCTAATAATGAATTTACACTTCCACGAAATCTGATTTGAAATCGAGTTAAATCCAGTTCAAAATCGGCACGCAAACTGGATTTTAGCTTGACAAAAATAAAATAACCTCAAACTGAAATTTTTTTACAAAGTTATTAATTCACTAGCGGGAGACAAAATTTGCAGAGAATTTGAAAGGCACAATGTTAATTTTGCTGAAAAAAGTGTTTTTTATGGGGGATGACTTTTTGGAAGGACGATATTTGTTTTTGTTCTTCTGATCATTGATATAATGATGTTTGCACAAATTGTCTTTGCCGGAAATAAAAATAAGTAACTGGATAATGAATTAAATTTATCTTTCAATAAAAATTGGCATTTTATTATGTTTAACACTCGTTTTATTTAATTTTTTTAAGTAAATATTTTTTTTTATTTGTTTACATTGTTTTTTTACAAGGTGGAAAAAATTCTCTCCCAAAATTGGGGTATAACACAGTGTTGTATCGCTACGACCTACTTTTGACCGTACTTTTAAACCAGATTGTCCTACAATCTAGTTATAAATTTGTATGGAAAATCTGGTTTGAAATTACTTTTAATAATTAGATTGTCTCCAAAATCCGGTTTAAACCAGATTTCAGGTATGATGTAAATTCAATATAACTAAATTCAGGAAAATATAGGAAGTCCGAAAACAATTTTTGTATTTTTAATACAACCATTTATTTATTTTAATGAATTTTAGGTTATTTAAATTTAAAATTAATTGAGCTACCTAGTTGTAGTCTGAAAATTTTACTAACTTTTAGACAGTTAAAAAATAATTTTTTTCTATTGTTGTTATTTACTAAATTTAAATAATTTTAAAATACGAGCGACACGCCCAGTATGATGCATACTACCCCAGCCAGAAAAATACGAGCTGCAAAGCATTGGCCCAGTGCTTTTAACGGTGGTATAAGCGTTGGCAGAGCGTTGGATTTATGAAGATTTAAGTGCTTTGCCAACCCCAAAATGATAACACCGGGCAGGACTTGGCCGTTACTTCTTTAAAACGTTGACAAAGCACTGGCAATGAGTGCTTTGCCAGTACCAAAACCATAATTTTAAAACGTTAACAAAGCATTGGTAGAACAAAGAAGTACAGTGTTTTTTTTTTTTTTAATGATAAAATAAGTGCTTTTCCAACCCCAAAATTATAACACCGGGCAGGGCTTGGTCGTTTCTTTTTTAAAACGTTGGCAAAGCATTGGTAGTGAGCGTTTTGCCAGTACCAAAAACATAATTTTAAAACGTTAATATTTCAGGTTTCCAGATTAGATCCGTTCATCCTGATAATGTTTGTTTACTCGAACGAAATTTTTAGCACAAAACGTTTCAAATACAAAGTTTATGATATTCATTTAAAAGGCAATATTTTTAGAAAGTTAGCGATTCGTTTAATTATCCAGTATCATCAAAAAAAATTGGAATATTTACAGTTAAAAATATGATTGAAAATAATATTGAAATAAATATAAATATGGTAGAATTAAGTGTATTCTTACTACTGTAAGTAATGAAACATTTGTCATAACTCCTTTACATAAATAAAATATATAGCAACAAAGTATGTATAATAAATTTAAAAAATACTATTCATTTGTTATTTTTATTAAAACCTCCGAGCTTATTTAAAACAAGTACATGCATTAAATTTCGTTTTTATAAACGGTTGCAAATTTAGTAAATCGAACACAGGCAAAGCACTTTTGGCCAGCGTTGTGAACAAGGGCTGTGCCACTGTTTTTATTATGTTAACGGTTGTAAATTTTGTAAATAAGTGCTGGCAATGCACTTTCTGCCAATATTGGGAAAGCGTTCTAAGCCAGTGCTGCGCCAGTGCTTTTTTATTTTTACGGTTCTAAATTTTGTAAATCAAGTACTGGCAAAGCAGTTTTACGAAGGTTGTCAGAGCGTTCTAAGCCAGGACTGTGTCAGTGTTTTTGTTATTTTACTATTGTAAATTTTGTTAATCAGTTGTTGTAAATCAGTGCTTTGCCAACACTTCATTTTTTGGACCATTGGCAAACCGTACTCTGCCAGTGCTTCATTTTTCAGACCATTGGCAAATTCTGGCTGGATAGTTTTAAAAGTTCTTGATGGCAAGTAAGAAATGCCTTGAACTTTTTAATTTAATAAAATTTAAGTCCTTTTTTTAGTAATACAAGTCAAATGGAATTATATGTCCACTTTTAACTTTTCGGTCACGGTTGATTTTTCTATGGAAATGCCTATATCCAAATTTAATCAAAATCTAAAAGAAGTTATTTTTTAAATTTTATAGTCAGTGTTTTTTTTTGCCAAAAGTGTTAAAATTAACCCTCTATAGATCAAGTTGCATAAAAAAATTTTTTTTTATCATGTAGAACTTTTTTGTTTATCTATTTAAAAGTTTTACACTCTTGCAGGTATGTTTTGTCCCCTAACCACTAACGGTTAAAGATTTTTAACCATTTTTTTAATAATAATTTTTTAATTGTGATATTTTTCCGAAACTTATGCAAACTTTGATGAAAACATTAAAATTTTGTTCAATTTCTGACAAAATAATTAATTTTTATAAAATGTCCTGTTACGGATTTGCCCCACATACAAACACGAGTTATTTATTAATTCAATACATTTTTTCTTTAATTAAAAAAAAATTTCGAATGCCTCATTTGTAAATAGCGATTTGCCATTTACAAATTAGTCATTCGAAAAAAATTTTAAAATTATTAAAAAAAACTATTTTAGCATTTCAATTAATTTCGCCGGTTGTTTTTGAAGTCAGAATTCCCTATCTGAAAACGTTTGAATATATTAAGTGAATAAATGAAATGAAAAATATAATTATTTTATATATCGAATTTTGGGAGTTTTTAATAATAATACACATTTTTGGCAGAAATTCGACACGATTTCTTCCATTTGGAACGATTTGTATTAGGACTGGGGCATGTAATGAAAAATCAATTTTTAAGGGATACCCTAGTGTGTACATCGCACAAGTATTTTCATTATATTTGATTGTTATCATTTAGAGGTCCCCATATGGTTTTATTTTATTGTTTTTAAGTTTTTTAGACTTACTACATAAACAGACGATGAGGGAACCGAAAGACTTGATCCTGAGCCACCTCTTGCACCAAAACCATACGCCTATTAAATACGTGATTTGAGTTTTTTTATTTTTGTGTTACAAGTGTGTTAGAGTGTTTTGAGTGTGTATGTATTAGGGTTTATGGTTTCATTTTTGTTGTTGTTGTTTATTTTAACAATGTTTTTTTATTTTTGTTTTGTTAAAAGGGATTTGTTATTTATTTTTTTTTTTTTGGTTTGGTGTTTTTTAGAGAAGGGATAAAAGGAAATGAAATAATAAAAAAATATTAGGGTTTTCACTAAGGACATTGTTTAGTAGACACTTGTTATAGTAGTTATAAAAGGATAAACAACATTATGGCTGTATACGTATTTTGTTTGATATAAATATAATAGTAGTAAAAATATTATTTTGTTTAACATTAAAGTCGTGATTAAATTTTGTGTTTATAAACTCCTTTAACTAATACATATTCCAGAAAAAATAGTGCTTACCCAGAAGCAGTTCTGGAAAGCATTATTTAATTACCTAGCACTCCCGAAACAATTACAGAAGGCATGTCTTTTGTTCGCGATGTCCCACTTGGTATGTCTCTCTTTAGCAGGTGAAATGCGCTTCGTTCATGTGCTCGAAGAAGCAATAAATTCATGCCTTCGTATACAAAAAACAGTTCATTTTTTGTATGTTGTCAACATTAATGCTTCATGGTATGCATTGTTTACTGCTACATTGTACGAATTATTCACTGCTTCAAAGAAGGCATGTAGGGAAGCACAACAGAATACATTCCCTAATTGCGGTGAAGCGCTATTTTGGAAGCATACAACTGTAGTTATTGCGTACCAAAGCAATAACTTCATTATATTTTCAGAAAATCCTTGTATACACTCATAGAAATAAACCTGTAGAAAGAGCAGAAAAATCTACTAAAAATTAGTTAAAATGACCTTGAATAAAAAACTGCTAAATTTTGCAATTTTTTTTTGCTAAATATTAATAAAATAAGAACAGCAAAAATAAATATGTTTTAGTTATATTCGATGTGAATTTTAGTTAATTGAAAATAGCATTTTATCCTGTAATATAAGCAAAAACTTTTACTTAATATGTGTAGACTCAAAAAACCAAACAAAAACTGTAATATTAACAAAAATTTTACTATACTTCCTTCAAATTTAGTAAAATGCAAATAACAGTTTATTTTGCTAAAATCAGCAGAAATTTTTGCTAAAAAAATTGTAGATTGCGGATTTCATAAGGGCAGACTTTTATTCACATTAAAAAACAAACTAAAAAAATTTTCACATATTTTTAATGATTTTTTTTTGTCTACTAATATTTGGTAAATGTTTTTGCTGGTTTTAGCAGATTATTTTGGAACTTTCAATTAATTAAATTTAGTTCAAATACAACTAAAAATTTGTAAATTCAACATATTCTTGCTATTCTTGTATTACTAATATTTAGTAAAAAATCGGTTTTTTTTAGCAATTTTTTACGCAAGGTAATTTTTAACTAATTTTTAGCGGCTTTTTGGTTTTGCTATTTTTACAGCTTTATTTCTATGAGTACATGATCATATCTTAATCTGAGTACAGCGTAAACATAATATACTGGAAATAAACATAATATACTGGAAACATATAAATACTCCACTTATTCCGATTTCAACTCTGCCCAAGTGTAGGACACTGAATTTCAGTGCATTTTGAAATATAGTGTTTTAAAATATGAAAAATATGTATTCGAAAATTTTAACAAAATTAGTCATACATAATTGTCCATATCTTTTGAACGGTTAAAGCTATATGATTCATTGATACCACATTTCACAAATATCGTGTTTTAACTACAACACTACTCGACGGTAAGGAAAACTGGCTTTCAAACATATTCTTTTTAACAGAACCACATACGCTAAATCCAAATCTGGCAAACATTTTTTTCTCATTTGCAGTTTTTCAAAAATCGCGGATTACAATTTTTTTTTGTATATTATGTTTAATTTTTAAAATATGACCGCAAAATCAAGATTGTTTTTCTACGAATATAAATCTACACAAAATTCTCTTTAATTTGAGAACAATCATGCCGGTGTTTGTATCTATCCTGGTATTGCAAGGATTTTGAAAATTGTCCCTATTTAATTTTATCTTTATAAATTTTATATATGCACATAAATTTTAAATTTGTGTTACTGTGCATAAACTAGACATTCCAATTAAAAAATTTTTGAAAATGTCATGACATATTCAGAAAAGAACTTACAATTTTAACTTATTTTTCAAATGGTTCCAATACCAAATTAAAAAAGAATTCTCTTCATGGAAGCTTTTAAAAACTTTCGACACACCTTTTAGATAATAGTCTTTCAAAGTTCATCGAACTTGGTGTAAATAAAAGTTTTTCTAGTTAATATGGTGTTTATGTTTTTTTTTTTTTCAAATGCGTTATAGTTCGCGTTTAATAGCTGCTTAAAGTTGGGGTTTTAACAAATGCTTACGAAATATACAATGTTTGATATATCTTAGCTTTTGAAATTTGGTGTCATTTATAAGATCAAATCCTCATTTTAAAACAGTGTTCCACAAAAATATTTTTTTTTTTTTTCGCAAAAAGGATAATGAAACTGAAAAATATTCCTAATTGGCGAATATCTCAAAAAACACATAATTTATTTTTATGAAATTAATTTTGCAAATTCACTCAAAGTATCACTTACAACATTTAAATATTTCAAGTTGGAAATCAAAGAAGTTCAAAAATAAGCGGAATTTTTCGAAAGTAACCTGAACTTTTTCTTTTGTCGAACTTATTTAAAACAATCAAGGATATTGAAAGAAAACTTTAAAATTGTTGTTTCTGAAATATTTTAACAAATAATTTTGTGGAATAGAAGATATTTATATCTATCCTCTGATATCCATATTGGCATCATTTAACGAGTAAAAATATTTAAATAATTTGTTTAAAATTTAATATTAAATGTCCTTTTGCATGGACATGTAATGTGATAAGAAAAATCTGAGTACGCAGTGTAACCAAAGAGATTAGAAAATAAAGAGATTGCAATACTCTCGCTTACTGAGAAAAAACATATAACTTGTGGCTACAAATTTGAAAATGAATATTTTTTTGCGACTTTAAATTGATGAATTGACTTTTTTTTAATGTTGCTGCTGATAGTTTTCGACATATTTATTATGCTTCGTGCAAACATTATTTCAATTTAGGTTTGGTTTTCCCTAAAAACAGTATGTTTCATGTTTGCAGGCACAAGGTGTTTACAGAGGGTGAGAGCATTGCATATCCGTTGGTTTAACTACATGTGGTTAAACATGCATATCGATTTTAACATGCGTGGCAAAAAAACGTGAAATTGTTCGTAGGGGTCTATCCCTATGGGGAATGGGACCGGTTCTGCGTGTACCACAGGATCGGTCCTGCTTAACCCACTTCAGTATTAAATTATACCAGTCCTGTGATAAGTCCTTCTTTAACCAGTCACTTTTAGGCCAATTCACTCCTCATTCCCCATAGGGATGTGAATATACAACATTTTATATTAAATATCGAAAATTATTTTGGAAAAATTCCTTTTAATTATGTACCCCTCTGATTTCCAACTTCAAATATGAATATGCTGTAAGTGACACTTTCAGTTAATTGCAAAATGGACCAGTCAGAAAAAGACAAACGGACCACCGCTGCAAGGTACTTTAGCAAGTGGTACACGTGCTGGCAACAAATGCTTTCCCAATCCCAAAATGATAACAGCATTAGACAAAAGATCCGTCTGTTCAGAAATTATCGGAAAAGCACTATGGAAACAAAACTTCCAACGTTGGCAAAATGTTGGTAAAACCGTGAAATAGGTGGTCTAAAAATTTGTTTTAAAAAATACAATTAAAACAAACGTTCTTGTTAGAGTGTTTTTACGCTTTTTTTATTATTTCTTATATTTTTGTATTGAACAAATTCATTTTGGGGGAGGAAATGTCCCTCCCCGCGCGGATTCAGCGTCTGGAAATTATTGAGAAACAAATACTGGAAAAAAGCTTTTTTTTTTTTTTGTTTTTTTTTTTTTAGAAGCAACACTCAGGAAATTCTTCCTATTTATTAATGTGTTGCTTTCTTTGGAAATTGGATAGTGGAGAGATGAAAGGTGGGGACAGATGAAGGGCTTCAAACATGGCAACACTGCAATTGCGCGAGATGATAAGTCTTAAAACAGTTGTTGCTCGCCACCTGATGGAGAGTTGGCGAATTTATTGAAGCTTTTTGTTTCATAGCCCTGATTCATTATTTTACTTCGGTGGGGTTAAGTGCTATGGGAACACCGAAGCACTTAACAGCGATACATATAAGTGATAGAAAACTCATACATATTATTTTTCTAAATTGATGTTGTCGTCACCGGGAATCGAACCCAGGACCATCTGTGTAACAGTCCAACTCGCTAACCGTTACACCACAACGCCCACTTATTATTTACAATTCCTCGGTTAGCCAGTGGTATACCAGTGTTTTCTGAATGGGTAATTTTATAAAAATGAATTATAGGTTTTCGTGAATTAAGGAATTGTTTTCGATTTCATTATACTTTTCACAAAAAAAAAATAAACTTTTGTGTAACAATGTTTAATAAAGAGCTTTCGACATTTCAAATGTCCCACAATTTTTAATTTTCTGTTAACGCGTTCAAAAGTTATGATAGATCAAACTTTGTATATTTGAGCAACGATTAAATATACAAATTTTGGAAAAGGCAAAAATACGTAAACTTTATATTTACTAAGCGAATGTTTATACCAAGTTTTTTTTTATATCAGAAGTTGTTTTTGTGCTCATATTTTTTAAATTGTCCCTCATATATTTTTATCATTACTACTGAAAATTTTGCAATTTTTTGCATAAACCCTCTTTGTAATACATATTTTCTTTTATATACATACTCCATTATTTTACACACATATATATTCTTCTTTTCTAAATATTTTATTATATTTTCAATGGCTTTGTAATGGTTTTTTAACGTCTAGTGATACAATTTAATTTTTTAAAGCATACATACAGATTAGTATGAAGTAGTTTAGAAGAACCATAATTATTACAATTTTTTGTGTTTGGGAACCACTGTACATAGTAAGAAGGTATGAATGTGCATGCGTATCTTTAATCATACACTCGTACAAGTATTTTCATTATATTTGATTGTTATCATTTATAGTACCCCTTATGATTTTTTTGATTGTTATTAAGTTTTTTAGATTACTGCAATAGTTTAAAAACTGCAAATGAGAAAACAATTTTTTTTGACAGATTTGGATTCAGTTTACGTAATTTATTAAAAAATGTGAGTTTCAAATACAGGTTCTGCAAAAAGTGGAAATTTTTTGAGTAGTGAAATACGAAAACAATAATTTTTTGTCGGTTAAATATACTTTTTTTCAAAAACCGCGGATCAAAAACCAAAAGTTTAATATGAATATGATGAATGAATATATATATATATATATATTCATTATAAATTACTTCCCTATGTTGTTGCCAAATCTATGTATGATACTCTTACGGTTTTCTGAGTTATAAATAAAAATATAAAAAAATTGATAACTCAGTAACTCGAAAGCAACCGTATATAAGAATAACACACCTCGACACCGATATGTAATTTATATGCCCTGATTCCAAATTCGGCATCCACGTGTTTCCATCACGTCACAATTTTGTGAAAAACGCAGTTCAATTTGTCAGAAATGTATATTTTGGCTCTTTTTGATGCCTTTTATCATACGATTGACGCTTTCTAATGATTCAGAATAAAGATAAGTAATTACAATACACTATACTCTCGAAGATACCGCAATGAATTGTTCTTAAACTGATTTTTAATATATATTAAAGATACATTTATCAAATGCCTTCTACAAAAAATATAAATACATTTTTTATATGAAATTGAGAAAAAAGAATTATAGTTTCGTACAATTTTCAAGTTTTTCGCCAACGTTCAAGAAAGGAAAGTTCAAAGTTTAAAAATTAATTAAAGCTGGTCGGATGCATGTTCTAGGCTACGTTTAAAAATGTTATTTTTTTTTATGGGGTATTTTTCAAATGTAATTTTTATCTATAATAATACAGTTCAACACAATCAGAAAAAAGTTACGCATCGCGGTTGCGACCTATCATTTCTAAAAGACTTTTGGACGCAGAGGACGAATATGGAATTAGAGTTTTAAATATAGCAAAAAAAAAAAAAACTACTAAAAATTAGTTAAAAATGAGCTTGCAGAAAAAAATTTTAAGATTTTTGAAAAGTAACAATATACTCTGCAAAAATTAGCAAAACATTTACTAAATATTAGTAGACAAAAAAATCATTTAAAAATGTGAAATTTTTAAATTTTTTTTTTAATGCGGATAAAAGTCTGCTCTTAGGAAAATCAGTAATTTTCAATTTTTTACCAAAAATTTCTGTTTATTTTAGCAAAATAAACTGTTATTTGCATTATACTTGATATGAGCAAAAATTTTGTTAATATTACAGTTTTTGTTTGCTATTGTGAGTCTACAAATATTAAGTAAACGTTTTTGCTAATTTTACAGAATAAAATTTTATTTTTAATTAACTAAAATTCACATCGAATATAACTAAAATGTTTATTTATTAATTAAAAATACAATGTTTATTTATTAATTAAAAATGTCTGTCATCCGCTAATTTAATGTAAACTGGTCCTCTGAAGATTTTCATTTCGCGTCAGAGGACCAATATAGAAGGGGTAGAAGATTTACCGAAGTTATAATTTTTGAAGGAAAACGAACAAGTAAAAATCAAAATTGGAAGAATTGAACTAATTCAAATCAAAAATAAAACATTTTTAACTAAGAAACATTGTTCGTGTACAGGCTAGAATCTTTAGTTATAATACACTGTGTTGTTATTGTTTATTAAATAAACAACAACAAAATTCATATTTGGGTAAATCTTCTACCCCTTTTACATTTTCGGTGACGCGAAATGAAACAGTAGATAAAGTCTGCAGTAAATTAGCGGACGAAGACATTTTTAATTAATAAATAAACATTGCTCACATCATAATTTAATAAACTTTTGGTTTTAATATTTTTAAATTTAAAATAAAATAGTTAACAAATTTATTTTTGCTGTTCTTATTTCATTAATATTTAGCAACAAAATTTACTAAATTCAGCAGTTTTTTCTGCAAGGTAGTAGTAGTAGATTTTTCTGCTATTGTTATAGATTTACTTTTATGATTGTAGTTAAAGAAATGAAACGAAAACATTGTTTTTTGGAAGTATATATTTTTTGATAAACTTTTTATAAAAAAATACAAAATTTCAAATAATATAGCAACTTTTTCAATCAAATAGTATCAACTACGCTCTGTAACCTTTTTACTTTCGACTTTTGTTTGTGGATATGTATGTATGATATGTGGATGATGGTTCTTTCGCTAAAATTAATTAAGTGGAATATAAATTTACATCATCTGCTAAAATTTTGTAAATTCGTTTAAGGAGTCTTATAACAATCTCAAAAATTAAAAATAAGTAAGTTTTCAATTTAATTGCAATGATGTCCTACATCCTTCACCCAATCGCAATTAATTGATGTGATTTTTAATGCTCATAGTCCATACTTTAAACCATATTAAATGTTATTCGCAGTTTATAAATTAATAAGAAATGTTTAAGAAAAGACTAGAATTTTAGCAAAAGTTATATTAGCGAATATTTCGAAAAGTGGAGCTAATATTAAAATTTGGTGTTCCCATTCGTGACATGCGTCCTAAAATCACAATTGATAAGTCGCATCTCCGATCCATTTTTAATGTTTAACAGTGTAATAAACAAATTTAAAAAGTATGATGTCAGTTGTGATGATTTATTGTACTTAAAATAGCAAAAAACAAGCTATTCAACTTAAAATACTTTAGCTTTTTCCATATTTTTATAATTTTCAAGATATAATATTATTAGAGCAAAAAAATTGTTCTTGTATGGAAAAATGTCTTGCGAATGTATTGCAAGACATTCATGCTCCCTTTAGTATCTACCACCTTAATAAAAACTTCTTAAGCTGTTCGGATGTTTTGTGTACACAACTTCAAAAATGCTTAAAAATGCAATTTTCGCGTTTTTAATCGCAGTTTTCTTTGAAAAACAGATTTGGAATCGGCGATTTGGAATCGGTCCTTGATTAAAAATAAATATAAAACTTGGAGTTTTCATTATTATTATTTTTATAGTTTCTGATTTAAAAAACTGTTTTCAAACGATTTCACTCGATCACGGCGTATTTCAGCTCCAGGATTTTGAAATGCAGTGGTTTGAACCACGTATTCTGAAAAAATGCATTTTGTCGTCAATGGCATACGCGTGATTGTGCATCACTAATACCACGATTAAATCCCCTCACTGCCAATGTACACTAAAGTGTACACATTTATAAACAATTATGAAAAATATAATAATGCAATAAAACTTTATATTTTCGTCTAAATGTGTTCATTAAGATTTTGGTCATTGAAAAAAAGCATTATAACTACACTCAAAAAAATAAGTTAGTAGAAAAGTTAGTAAAACGTCTTGTAAATCAGGTATACTTTTTTTAGCAAAATTTTTTGCTATACTTATTTTTTGTTATACTTATTCAGCAATTAACTGCTTTATACTAATGCTTTACTAATATACTAATGTTTTACTAATTAATTTTGCTAAAAAAAAATTGTGCTGATAAGCACATTAATAGTGTGGACGACAACCAGATTGAAAGATATACGCAGAATGAAGTAGATGTCGCGGCATGTCAAGATGTAGTAGAGAAGAGGAAAATGATACTAAAAAGTACAACTCTAATAAGACATATAAAAAAATCCACCAAGGAAGTTTTTGTATCTCTTTTTCATACATAAAACAAAACTGAGGATTAAAACAACTTAAATTTTGCGTTGTCACCGGCTTGTGAAAATAATTGTCTATTAATTAAATAAAAGACAAAATAAAATATTTATTTATTTAAACTAAATGTTTATAGATAAAAGACAAAATAAATATTTATTTATTTAAACTAAATGTTTATAGTGTGGTCAAATTGCAAACAAACATGTACAGAAATGTAGACAGAGTAAAGCGAAAGACAAAGACACACATCCTAGGTAGATTTTTATGGTTCCTTTTTCTTATTGCAAAAAAGGGTTGTTTTTTTCGTTTCGTTTGTTTTTGTTTATTTTTTCGTTTCGTTTCTACAATTATCTTCGGCAGTTGCGTCCTTTAAACGATAGCATCATTTAGACAACCATTGATGTAAGTAATTGAAAGAAAATTTTTGTTATGTTATATATATTTATTTATATATATTTTCAGATATTAAATTAATTCATGTCGTCAATGTGGGAAAATGAAAATTTTTATATTTCGTTATTATAGTAAATTATTTTTAAAAGAATCACAAAAATATATTTTATGATTTTCAGCAAATAAATTAATTAAATTACAATTTTTCTACAAATTGTTTGCGTTTTTTTTTCAGTCTACTAAAATTCAGCAAAAAATTTATTAATTTTTAGCAAGGCTTTTTTATTTCTAATCTACTACGTGTTAGCAAAACTTTTGCTGAATCTACAAATTTTTTTCTATATTTTTTATAAATATTTTATTTTTGAAAATTCTTAATTTCTTTGATGATTTTTAAATTTCAAATTGAAATTCTGAAATTCAATTGATAGAAAACAAAAACAATATTATTCACACTGTTTATGGAACTTTTTTATCAAATGATGAAGATTTATGAAACATTTGGCACACATTTTTAAGCTTCATAATAATTCATAATTTATGACAAACAATTTATAAAATAGTTTCATCAATATAATGAAACTTTTTTCCCTGAGTGTAAACTTTTTTCCCTGTAGTGTATTTATGGTTAGAAATTAGTTTGTTATTTTTGAATCCCAGGGGGTCTTCAATGGATCTGGAAGGAGCCAAATGTTATTACTTATATGTAACTAGGCATAACGGATTTTGGGATAGTAGAAAAAAATAATTTTTTCAATTCTAGAGCACGGTCTTAGTTTTTCTTTTGTTTTGAGGGGTGCCCTAAAAAGTAAACTTCAGCCAACTTAAGAGCTGCGTCTATTTAAATTTCGTTTTAAATTTTAAGTTTTTCTGGTAAAAGTAGCTTTATTTTACCATAAATGAGGTTCATACCTATAATATAACATCATTTGTTTTGTATTAGTTTTTTGAGTTTGTATCACAATGTGTTGAGATTATGCAAGACGTATCCACGCCTCTCTTCTAAAAATCTAAACTGGGATTTTAAGAGTGTCGAAGAACAATAACAAAAGAAAAGGAAAAGAAAGGCACTTTAAAGCACATACATATTATTTATTAGAGAAATCACGAATAGGGGTTTTTTCGTCACATTCGAACCAAACACAGTAAAATGTACATAAATGGCCAAATAGTAAAATGTACATAATACCGAGTAAAAATCAAAATTGTATGTTAATTCTCATAAATATATTTAACTAAAAATATGCAATTATATGCATTTATAGCAAAATATCCAAAACTATCGAGCAAATCGATGGCATTTTAACGCAAATCCTTCACTCACAAGAACTTTTCCATAAAAGTTAAACAGTTATTTAAAAAGTTAAGCCGTAATGTTATTTCAATTGAATGTGTAGTTAAATTACCAAAGAATAATATTCTTAACTTTTCTGTCTGTCATTGTAAGTTAAAATATTCAGATAGAATTTTATATTTAAAACAAAAAGTTGTTATAAAAAGTTTTGCCGATTTTGTCAATTAATTTTTTAACAGTTGAAAATAAACTAAAAAATACAATTGTTTTAAACGAAAAGAAAGTAGTATTTTTTAAACCGATTTTCAATTAATTCAATATGTGTAGATATTGTGAATGTTTGATTCGCAAACATATTGATGCATTATATATTAAAGTATCAACAAAATCGAAATTTCGAACTTGCCCGTCTTAGATTCTAACAAAACTTGGAATATAATGTAAGGGTCATATAAATATGACATCGTCCAAGTTTTGGTTTGAAAAATCGCGTGTGAATATGTGAAAAAAATCGAAAATTTATAAAAATAAGTCTTACAAAATAGTCCATATATTTTTACGGTTCAAGCTATGTGATTTATTGATACCGCATTTTAAAGCTACTGTTATCCTGCTTTAAATAAAATAAGACAAAAAATTATTTTTGGAAAATAATAAGCATTTTTTTCAAGATCTTCGTTTCAAACCGCAGTATTTTAAAAACTGTTTTTTAAAACTTAGAAAAAATGTATGTTAATTACAAATTGTTTCTCTATGCCGCTGCCAAATCCATATATGGTACTCTTACTGTGTTCAAAGTTATGTATAAAAATCTGAAAAAATAAAGTAAATGCAGTAGATACATTTCGAGATTCTAGCTTTGTTAGTTTTGGTGATACATTAAACGCCTCTTTTTCGGAAATAAAGGATGATTAGAAAAATCTAACTTTCTTAACAAATATCGAGACTTCATTGCCCTGAATTTATATTTACACACTCAAAAAAAAAAAGTTTGTAAAGTCAGCAAAAAATTTTGCTGAGTCAGCAAAATTTTAGTCAGGAGGATGCTTGCAAAAAGTTGCTAATGTCAGCAAATTTTCAGCCCGCTGATTTTCAGCAACAAAATTTGTAGATTCAGCAAAAGTTTTGCTAACACTTAGTAGATTAGAAATAAAAAAGCCTTGCTAAAAATTAATAAATTTTTTGCTGAATTTTAGTAGACTGAAAAAAACGCAAAAAATTTGTAGAAAAATTGTAATTTAGTTAATTTATTTGCTGAAAATCATAAAACATATTTTTGTGATTCTTTTAAAAATAATTTACTATAATAACGAAATATAAAAATTTTCATTTTCCCACATTGACGACATGAATTAATTTAATATCTGAAAATATATAAATAAATATATATAACATAACAAAAATTTTCTTTCAATTACTTACATCAATGGTTGTCTAAATGATGCTATCGTTTAAAGGACGCAACTGCCGAAGGTAATTATAGAAACGAAACGAAAAAATAAACAAAAACAAATGAAGCGAAAAAACAACCCTTTTTTGCAATAAGAAAAAGGAACCATAAAAATCTACCTAAGATGTGTGTCTTTGTCTTTCGCTTTACTCTGTCTACATTTCTGTATATGTTTGTTTGCAATTTGACCACACTATTATTAATCTATAAACATTTAGTTTAAATAAATAAATATTTTATTTTGTCTTTTATTTAATTAATAGACAATTATTTTCACAAGCCGGTGACAACGCAAAATTTAAGTTGTTTTAATCCTCAATTTTGTTTTATGTATGAAAAAGAGATACAAAAACTTCCATGGTTGATTTTTTTATATGTTTATTAGAGTTGTACTTTTTAGTATCATTTTCCTCTTCTCTACTACATCTTGACATGCCGCGACATCTACTTCATTCTGCGTATATCTTTCAATCTGATTGTCGTCCACACTATTAATGTGCTTATCAGCACAATTTTTTTTTAGCTAAATAAATTAGTAAAACATTAGTATATTAGTAAAGCATTAGTATAAAACAGTTAAGTGCTGAATAAGTATAACAAAAATTTTAGCTGAAAACACGATTTTAGCAAAAAATTTTGCTAAAAATAGTATACCTGATTTACAAGACGTTTTACTAACTTTTCTACTAACTTATTTTTTTGAGTGTATGAAAATTCTTCATATTAATGAAACATTTCGTTATTATGATGAAGCTTGTCTTCAATTTGAACTTTTATGAAACAGTTCCATCATATTTATGAAGTGTTACAATGGACGAAAATCAAGGAAGTTTTTCATCATATTTATGCAGTTTTTCATCAAAATGATGAATACTTTCAATTGAGTGTACTCATAAAAGTAGAAATTTCCTCACGAATTCAATTATGACGATTATTTAAGCATTATGACCATTATTTAGCACTGGTACATATATATCCCAATTATCGTCAAAGGTATAGAAAGATGAGGTTTTTGTTCGGATTTATTATTTTTTGTTCGTATAGAAATATAATAGATTTTTGTTCGATTTGATTTTTAAACTTGATGTTTATATATTTTTATCTCCAGATTCCAAATCTGGTTTTTAAATGTTTCTAAATGTTGTATATTTTAATTGATAATTATAACTAAGGTGTTAAAAAAACCTTTAACTAATTCAACATCTTCACCACAAGCGTGAATAAAGATTTGTGGAAAGTTATTGTTCAGAGGTGTCAAATATTTATTTGATGGGACCTTTTGTCGGTAATAAGTCTACGATGTACATAATAAATTTAATAATAATCTTAAAAAATAAAAAAAATATTCTTCGAACTTATCAGTCTATTAATTTAAAATATGATTCCAATTCGAAATTCCCGAAAATCCAGCTACTACATACACAAACACTAATTATAATTTTTTCAATTTATTTATTTTTTAATTTAATTACAACAACTTAATTATATTATAAAAGTAGCAATCGACATTTCCAAATTAGGTATTCCAAAAAATCTTTGAAATTAATTAAAAAACAAGTTTTCTTTATCAAATTCTTTAGTCACTTTGGATGCCAGGCTAAAGTTTGTTAATGACATCGAATGAAGACAGAATTATCATATCTGAATAACTTTGAGTATTATTACATAAATAAATGAAATAAAAAATTTAATTTATGAAACTTTCGAATTTTAGGAATTTTTAATAAAAATACACACCCAAAAGAAGTAGTGGAAATTAAATAGAGGGAAAAGGAACAATCCATTTATTCAATTATTGGTCTTTCCAATCAATTTTTGAAATAAAATTCGGTTAGTGATTGTGTACGGTAGAATGCACCATTTATTTTGTGATAATACAAGAGAATTGGTACCATCTATAAATTTGTTTTAAAAAATTGTCGATAATCAAAAGTGGTTACAGTAAATACTGTACTCGCAATAAAATATGCCACTAAATTACATGTTCAGTATTACCAACCGAATTGTGGATTGCAGTGCTTATAGAAGAAACTAATGATTGGTAAAAGAATTTGGTAAACGAATCGAGACAATGTTTGTTTAATAACAAAATATTTAAACTCATATTTAGCACTCACTCAAGTGTTTGTGGTGTAGTGGGTAGAGAGTTTGCCTTGTACTCCGAACTTCCGAGTTCAAATCTTGAAACATCACAAAATGTTTGTTTTTTTAATTAAAATAAAATTTTCAAATTTTTTGAATATCAAATAAGGCAATGTAAACTAAAAGTGATTGTGGTGCAATCAGTATGATTGTGGTGCAATTAGTCTGAAGGCCATGGTTCAATACCAGAAAAATCAAAAGAGTTTTTAAATTTCAATAAAATTTTGTGGAACGTTATTTTATTTATTTGGAATGCAATATTGGGTTAGTCAACTGAATATTAGCTACCACGACTAAAAATATACTTTTACATTACGATATTTGTCATAACCGTCAGAATTCGGTTGGCAGCAAATTCTACTCCCACAAATAAGACTGTTTTCTGGGTGCACTTATTTTCAATAATGGGCAATTTTTTGCCGAAATTTGTCGCAGGTTAACGTTTTCCACAAAAATGTAATTCTTCTATTTGGAACGATTTGCACTAAAATTGAACGATAATAGAAAAATCATTTTTTAATGGACATCCTAATATATATAACATTTAAAGATTGATGGTAATTTTTTGACCTCATGATTTTCTTTACATGTAAACCAATATTCTCTTTGAAGCCAGCTCCATATTCAATTTCTTCAAATTTTAAAAAACCTCGATTTTTACCGGTTTGCATTTTTAATAAAATTCAACAAATCCCAAAAGTATGTTAATTTAAACAGTTATATATTCAAAAGTTTTTATTGGATTTCTCTGATTCAAAAAGCATTCGATTCACATGGTTGCAATAAAAAAAAAAAAAAAACACATTAAAAAAACTTATTTTAACCAAATGCAAGTTTTAGGTGCATTTTCAAAACCGTTGTTAGCATTTTTTACATAAAATTAAATTTCACTATTACTATTATATCCATATAAAAAATTAATTTTTGTATAATTTGTAATGGAGCAAAATTGATGATTAATAGGTTTTTTGTTAAAGTTCTGCCTATTATGGAGGCTCTAGCTTTTTTAAAACTTCGGGTTCTAATGAGATCTTTAGCCAGATCGAAATACTAGTATCAACCTAGCTATTATGTTTGATTTGCTTTATTTTTGTAAATATACGGAGGTTGAAAGCTCGTTATAAATTGAAAATAACATAAAAATAATCTCGATGTATATAAAAACAAAAACTGATATAACTGTAAAAAATATTACTTGAGCCAGAGTACACACTAAATTTTTTTTATATAAATAGAACATTTTTGGTCTTCAAAGTTTAGTAACGTCATGATGCTTGTTAGGAAAAGACCTAACCCCTAACCACGTGCTTAATTACTAAGAAGACAAGAATGGAGCAAAATTGCTGATCAATAGGTTTTTTTGTTAAAGTTCTGCCTATTATGGAGGCTCTAGCTTTTCTAAAACTTCGGTTTCTGATGAGATCTTTAGCCAGATCGAAATACTAGTATCAACCTAGCTATTAAGTTTGATTTGCTTTATTTTTGTAAATATATACGGAGGTTGAAAGCTCGTTATAAATTGAAAATAACATAAAAATAATCTCGATATATATAAAAAAACAAAAAACTGATATAACTGTAAGTTTTATATATTCAACAGGTTTAAGTACAGTTTACTGAAAAAATATAAAATTAACTACTCGATTTTGTACACCCTTTCCGTTTTCAACAAACTTGGCATATAAGACATATAACTATAACTTCCCCCAAGTTTAGAATAGCAAGTCCCAGCGGATGTCGCGATATCGCTTTTCCAAATATTAATAATATTCGAATATTTCACAAAAGTAGTCGTTCATAAACGTTCATATATTTTTAACGGTAAATCTACGTAATTCGATAATATCTTATTTGAAAGCTACTGTTATCGTGGTTTAAATATAATAAGAAAAAAAATAATTGTTTGAAAATTAAATGTATTGTTTTCAAATTCCGCGGTTCGAACAGCTGTATTTCAAAAAAGTTATGAATAAAAATATAAAAAAATATAACTAAAAACCGATAACTCAGGAACCCACAAAAGTACCATATAAGGATTTTGCAACGGTATAAAATAACATATATATATTTTTTTTTAATTTTGGAAAACAAAGTTTTTGAAGTACAGCGGTTTAAGAAACGGATTTTGAACTTAATGCATTTTGCCATTAAAAAACTAATAACTTTTTTGGACCAGTAAAACCTAGATTTAAGTAGCTTTATGACTCTCTTAACTTAATCCGTTAAAAAGATATGTGCAACTATTTTTGTAAAACTTTTATTTTTATTTTTTTTCCAATAAAATATTTTTTGTATGTATCCTACAACATTTAGTCTTATTTTCACAGTGTTATCTACTAACTGGGACTTTCACTGACAAATTTGTTGTTTTTTTCCATAAAAATGTTCAATTTAGCTGTTTGTTAAATTTTAACTGCGCATTCAGTAATCGGGCCTTATTTTTTCAGATTTTTATTTATAACTTTGAATTGCGTTAGAGTTAGAATATTTTTTAATTAACATATTTTTTTAAGAATTAAAAAAATGTTTTGAAAAGCAGCGATTTGAAACGTGGATTTTTACAAAAAAAATTTTTACCTGCAAAAAATATATTTATTTTATTTTCATTAAAGCACGATAATAGTAACTTTAAAATGAGGTATCAATGAATCACGTAGCTTTGTACAACTACTTGTGCTAAATTTTCGAATTGTCTTCAATTTGAACTTGTATGAAACAGCTTCATAATATTTAGGAAGTGTTACATTGAACGAAAATCAACGTAGAAAAACTTCATAAATATGATGAATCTATTCTTTTGATTGTACTGAATGGATTTCCAAATTTGACCCCTCGTTTTATGTGTTGAAGTGCATATTATAAACATGCTTTTAACATGTAGAATTTTTGAAACCGCCCCGGTGTTAAATTAGAGTTAAATTTATGTAGGATTTAAATAAATAAAATTTAAAACAGATTTTTAGGACATCTTCCCAATATTGACCAATAAACCATTTTTGCCGGGGCACGAGCGTTAAAAATTAATGGTCCATAACTCGGAAAGCCTAGCCGGTGGAACGTTTTTTACTTCAGATTCGGATTTAGGAGGTCAAACTACTGCACTTGAATTCATTTTACTTTAACTTATTATTATTTTTAATACTGCCTTGAATAATTATAGAGAGGGATGGGTCCATTTGAACTTAGAGCTAGTTAAGATCATATAAAAGACGGGGAATAGTATTAAATATGACCAAGTTATATAAATACACTGTAAAACAAGAATATACAGTCATATTTCTAACAGTGAATAAACAAATACAATAACGCTGAAACACTAGTAATTGCGACCTCTAAACATCGTCCGATTGAGCCAATTTTTAGTGCACGTATATTTTGCTAAAGGGACCAAAAGTAAGCTTGTGAGGTAAAAATCGGAATATACTTTTACTTTTAAATACAAGGGTCCCCAAACTGGATATGCGTATGAGCTACATTGAATATGTGTGTACAAAAAATTCATCAAATTTAAAGACTATCGGTCAATTTCAATGTGATTTATCAAAGATCTTATGATGTATTAAAAAAGTTGCCATATATTTTGCATCATTACTTTGATAATAAATATTGGAAAAACTTAAAAAAAATATTGTAATCGCTTTAAAACGTCTAAGCGTACTTTTACCAGTCACGTCTATTTTGTAAATTAATATAATGAACAAAAAAAAAAAACAGTTTTTTAGAAAGTGGAATTAAAGCGTTTTATAACCGTATCGGGAAACGGGTTTATAATCTACCGTGCGGGAAACGGGTTTATAATTGGACACGTCACGGGACCGGTTTTTTATATGAAAGTAACCGGTCACTTTAAAATTACTTCTCCTAGGAGGGGTCGATTGCCATTATGTGACATGTCACAGGACCGGTGTAAAAGAACATGTCACACAACTAACCCCCAAAGAACATTTCACAAGACATATCCTGGAACTATCGCAATAATTACATAGCCTAGACTTATTTTTCAGAGTTGCAAAGATACTTGAACCGGTAACCAGTGATAAGTACTTTACGAACCAGTCTGGTCTACCACAGGCCTGGTGCTTTCAGATCCATCACGTGATATAGATTTTTAAATTGATCACGTGGTATGAACTTTGGGAACCGGTGCCGTTATCACCTACCACGGGACTAGAATTTTCAGACCCAACACGTGATAGAGACTTCTGTACTGACCTCGTGAGAGGGACTTTAGCAACCGATACTGTTCTCACCTAGCAAAGGACTGGTGCTTTCAGACCCATCTCGTGGCGTAGACTTTTAAACCAGTCACGAGGTAGGTACTTTAAAACCCGGTTCCCTTTTGATATGATAGGAATTTTAGGAGCCGGTACTGTTCTCACGTATCACGGGTTAGGTCCCAACTCTCAACTGATCAATTATTTTCCACAGCCTAGTTACAGAATTAGGGTGGATTCTTAGAGTCTAAAAACAAACCCGGCCTAAAATTGTTTATACCATAAATTTTCGGTGTAATTTTAAGTTCAATAGCTAAAAACGATTTTTATATCAACTTTATAAATTTATTTTATGATAACGAAAACGTCTAAGATATTTTTAAAATACCATCATGGAGACATATTCGTTGGCAATATTTTTTTTTCATTTCCATTATTCAGATTTATTTTTACACTGATAATAATCCATGCATAAAAATACCAATAAATGTCAAATTAACAAAAACTTTAGTTAAATTAATCAATATTTGTTCATTTTACTAAAGTTTTTGTTTGTTTTGACACTATTTTCGTATTTTTAGCATGGACTATTATGAGTGTAGCGTCAATTTCTAAAAGAAACAAAATTAAATATTTTGCAGTTTTATATAAATTCAAAAATAAGTTGCTAATTTTTCTATTCAAAGAATTCTATTAAACTAATTCTCATTCAATTGCTTTACAATTATTATAATTATTATACTATTAAAAAACAACCTTGAAAATACAAACACAAAAAGCAATCACGACTTAATACGTTTTGAAAATATTTATTATTATATGATTTCCCATTAAATGGAAAATGTTTTTTTTGAAAACAATAAATAAATAATTAATAAAAAAATAAAAGAAAATGAAACGAATTAAATTGAATTTGAAATAATATAATCATAAAAAATACATAACGTTATTAATTTTTATATTTATGTATGTAAACAAAAGAACTATTAAAGTGAAATAACAACTTACAGTAGGTGGCGATAGATTAATAGTCGAACCACGTCTCTCTTGTGGGCCAATACTAGAATGTCGACGTGTTGGTAGCCCACTACCAGGCGTACCACCCGGTGATGATGCACATGATGGTGCAATGCGTATTTTTGGTGTCATTAATGTATTGTCTGATAAACGACGATTGGGAAATGCATTTGCAACTCGCAGAAAATTACTGTCTGGTGAGGATGGTGAACAACCAAACCACCAACCACCCAACATGCCAGAACCTATTCAAATGAAAAAAGAAAAACAAATTCAATAAATATATACATGTGTGTGGGTGTTGTCATGTTGCCCCCCAAACCGTTTAAAAAAATATAAAATATAATACGACACAAATAACTTTAAAATAACCTGGGTTGTAATTTTAAAACATCATGGTTAAATTAAAAAGGTTTGCGCATTAACATTTTTGTTGGTTGCCTAAATCAGGACATTTTCTTAAATATTTTCAATTATCGAAATCTGATTTAAAAGTTCTATTAAAAAAATATCAGATGTTTAACTACGTACTTTAATCCGAAAATGGTACATTCTACATAAATGTTGTAAATCATATTATAGATCAAACAGAAAGCAAAAAAGACTTAGTTTTGTGGAAAATATTTTCAAAAAGCATGACAAATTTTTTTTTCCAAGATTTTGCTTCATAAGTACCAAAAAATTTTTCTAAATCAACTTTTTTAAAAAATTTTAATTGTTGGACAGGTCTCTAACAATAATTTGGCTTTTACAGATTGAAAAAATATCAATTAGTCGACGAATTATAGCCAAAAAACCATATAAACAATATGCTGAAAATCGGCATTTGACTGCAAAGTTCGAAGGTCGATTAAAAAACAATTCGAACTAACATAAACAAACGCCGCGATACGGGTCTTATAATTTAGCCTCTATTTTCACCCCTCACTCTCAAAATCGACCTAACTTTTGCTAACCTGAATTTGTTCCACAGTGGTATTATACAAAAAACTTGCATTCATATCACTTCAAACATTTATTTAATCGTTTTAACAAAATTTTCGTTAATTTTATGTAGTTGTACAATTAACACGAAACTTTGTAAACTATTACTCTAATTTTTGTAAATGATACTATTTCTTTTCTGCGTGTACCACAAGATTTTCGGAACATAATAAATATCGTTTCTTTTTTTCAAATTTGTATCATCAAAAGTTACGATAAAATGTATAATAACCAAAGCAACTGGCAATACGTTCTAAAAAATAAATTTTTAACTCATAAAAAATTGCACTAAAAACGGAAAATTTACTTTTTAACCACACATTTTCTTTAAGAATTCGTATTTTAAAACTGATTTTTCAGTATAGTTGGAATAACGTTGAAATATTTATTTTAATTGCCAACAAAAAATTAGGTAAACTATTGAATATAGCTAAATCGGTACAGTCGAGGACTTTTAATATATAGAGGATATACAATCCGAGGTTTTGCTCCAATTAAGATGGTGCGAAGATGGAGTCATGCCAAGTTACTAACTTCAACATAAATAGTTGAGATTATACAAAATACTATTTAACTTTCACGTATTTGCAATATAAAATTATATCGATTCATGAAGTGTACAATTCCAGAGCTAACCAACAATAAAAAACCAAAGCACAAGATTTAAGTTAGACTTGAAATTCAGAAACATCTCAAAGAACTTTAAATAGAATTTCTAAAACACATTCATACTTTGTTAAATTTTAAATATGCTGGAAGAAATAAGAGATATTTTCTTATAAAAGAATTCGATTTTTTTTATAATATACACTGTACAATAATACACTGTCAAATTTGCAAATTTGTTTACATTACAAAAATTTTTACACATAAAAAAACGTTAGTACTCTTATCTAAAAATGTTGCTATTACTAAGAAAAATTTATTATTTCTGAGAAATTTGTTAATTTTAGCAAAATAAATCTGCTGAACATTAGCGCAATTAATCTGATTTTTTTTTTTAAATTTGATATGAAAATATGGGGTTTTAATTACTGAACCTTTCTTATTTATTAAAACATTTCATATGGGGATAAACAAATCTTTTAAAAAAATGTTAAGAAAAATCAAAAGTTCAACTTTGACCTTGAATTCCTTAAGAAGTGCTCAATCAATGTTAATGAAATTAAAACTGAGCCAAGTTCAACTAATTACTTGTCCTTTAAAAAAAAATTACTAAAATATTTGGATCGGTTACAGAATTTTGGCCAATGAAAATGATTTTCAGCCACTGTGCGTCATTTGAATTTTTTTTTTGAGACATTTCCTTAAAATGAAAAAAGTGCTCTACCGGCGGGTCGTAGCGGGTGCAAAAGTAAAGGGTCCGCCAAATAACTTTTTTTTTGAACTTCTGAACCAATTGGATTTTGTATGGCGTCATACCAAGGTCTTTATGCAAAATTCGTCTCAATGATGTCTCCGAAATGTGCAATTGTTGAGAACGACGGTGAATTGATGTTGATGGCGCCTCACGCACACTTTCTGCCACAGCAGCAATATTCTCGGATGTACGCACTGTTTTTGGCTTTTCACGATTTCGTTTATCGATAAGGATGCCAGTTTCCTTTACTTTTTTCACAAGATAACGAACATACGGACCATATTCGTTCAGCGGAAGGATAAAACTAATTATCTGTCAAATCAGACATGTGCTAAGTGTTACCATTCACGAAATAAGCACTAGTTGAAAAAAAAAATGTTAGCTGGCGGACCCTTTATATATAGGGTTAAAGAGGACACTTTCACCTTTCTCCGGGTGGTAAACGTTTGTTGCCAACTTGTTTCCATTAGCAGTTCTATTCCGCTCAAACTGAAATTTGACAAAAATATAGTAGTTTAATAAATGTTTCATAACACCCTAATAATAAACGGTAGTGCTGTGGCCACTTACAACAACTAAAGACTATAATCCTACCAACCTTATAAAAAAGACCGCAGATCATTATCGATGATAACTTGCTAGTAGTAACCATTTATTTTTGATAAAAAAAAAACAAAAAGATCACCTTTTTCTGAAATTAAAAAACAGTTTAGTTTGACAGCATGCCATGCCCACAATTAGCAATAGTTTGAGTTAAGTTTTTGTCTACCTTAATTTGGACATGCTAGCTACAAAATGACGTTAAAATTTTAAAAATCGGTGACCAAAAAAAAAATTGAACTTTTGGCCAGTGAAATCAAATTTTCAGCCACTGTGAGTCGTCTTAAGCCCCCTAAAGTATGCAACAGCAAGCTTAAAAAATGCAACACATACAGTCTTATTACATATTTTGATAAAAACTTAAATATAACTCATACGTCTGGGCCCCCCCTTTGTTACTATAAGATGTTGTTCGAAAGTATTCAACAAAAATTTTGATTTGCATCACTAACACTCACGCAATACAAATAATACGAAAAATTTATATATCATTCATTCGCCTAAGTGTGTGTTTTTTTTTATAATAATAGTTTCTTAACTACGAAACAGCCAGTACAATTTAGGAAACAAGTCTAAATGCTTAGTCTTACATATTTTAGAATACGAAAACTTAAAAAAAATTAAATAATCTGTGAATTTAAATTTAAACTTGGATTAATAATTGATAGGCCCCTTCAGGGTTACGGAAGTTGCAATGACGGAAATACCGCAAGACGTTTTTCGAAGATCCAGAAACCACCAACACAATCACGATGAAACCCTCCTAAAACGTTTTAAAATTATATAAGCTGACATTAATAGTAAAAAACCTGTTAATGTGGCTAAACTCAAAATCTTTGCCGATGAAACAAAAAACATTATAATCACCATGTACCCTGGATGCCAATGACACCAACTGTGCATAAAGTATTAGCTCATGCTAAAGAAATAATAGAAAATAATATGTTCCCTTTTGAAGAACTAACAGAAGAAGCACAAGAAGCTAGAAATAAAGATGGCATACACTTTAGGCTTTTTAACATACGCAAACGCTCCAGAATATCTTAAAATTCCGATTTGATGGAATTTATATTAATGTCATCGGATCCATTATTTTACTATATAAGAACACGATGGTTACCAAAAATAAGCATACACATGGAAAAGAAAGATTCTGAATTTATATATATACCTTTAACTTTTGATACTTCAGAATATTTTGTAGAAAATGTTTAGTGCTTAGCAATATATTTTTTTTTATCACAATTATTTTACCTATTAAATCTAATAAAAGCATATCTTTAGAACAAAAAAGCACATTATATTTTCTTCAAAATAATTAATATATTAATTAATTAATACCTGTCTTTTACATGGAAAATTACTACAAACAAATCTGCAAATGTTACATCATAGAACGTACTTTGTACATAAATTAATATCTTATACGGTTTCTTAAATAGTATTAAAAAATAATAAGAAACCGCAAGTCTTTCAGAGAAATATAATGCAATAAAGTATACGCTCCGTATACCTGGACACAAAAAATTGTTAAATATTACAATTTGACTTGAGATGTCTGATTTAATTGCGTTAGTTTGAAATTATGGAATACACTTTAAAAACGTTTAATGCATCTTTGAATTAATAAATAAGTCTTCTTTAACAATGTGTAAAATAAATATTATAAATTGTTTACAATTTTTAACATTACCGTAAAAACAACCCTAAAAATATACAATTCATTTCAGTTAGAAATACTACATTGAACTTTGAGGTTTTATGTAAAAAAAAAAACAATAAATTATATCGAAACGTTTTTTTGAACGTAGACAATTATTTACTTTTACTTAAAACAAATAAAATTTTGGTAACATTTTGCTAAAACTGATAATATAAGTACACTTTAAAAAAAATAGATGAAAAAGGCTATTGAAAAAAGTCCTTTTTCTACAAAATTTGCTCCATAATCTACGTTTTTGTGCGGGTGGCGGCAAATCATGACACAAACCCATTAGAATATATCTCTTTATAGTATAACATTTTAAAAATGTATTCGAGTAGAGTGTTTTGTTTTATTACGTTCATAAATTTAACATTTCGTTAAAAAATTCATAATTTTCGACCAATGCTGGGTATATGGTGCATATCCGAAAATGTTTTAAATTGTACTATTAAGCATTTTTGAAGTGTATTCTTTCAAAATATGTTAAAAAATATTCTAGGAAACACCAACAAAATACATATAAAAGTGAATAAAGCAAACCCTTATGTGAAGAAAATGTGCCATTTTCAGGATACATTATAAATTTTTGAGTTTAAAAAATTATCACTGCGAAACAGATTCAGATAATTAAAAAAAAAAATTCAATGGGGAGTTTAAGAAAAGTCATGAGAATCACACAAAATCATTTGCTTATAATAATGATTAACTTATTGGCATAAATAAAATGAGGATTTTGAAATTCAAAGTAAAATATTTATTTTTTAAACTACAAGAGCTACTAGGCACATAAAGCACGTTTTGGCTTCAATGAAATCGGTCCATATTTGAAAAGTTATCCCCTTTAAAACTTTTATTTACCCGAGATCATATTTTTAAATTTTCACTTTATTTTGTCCGATAGTGTATGTGAGAAAGTAAAAGAAGTTAATTAAATAAAACTTACCACCAGAATTTTTTCTTGCCATATCTTCGGCACTGGATGTTTTACGTTGATCAATTCGTAAATTCGGTATATTAAATGGTGGTATTGCATTCATATTATCCGTAGAGTATTGATGCCTTAAGGTGCGATGACGTTCCGGTGATGACATTGATATGTTTTCCATTTTCAAACGATTACGTTGTTGACGGTCAATATTTTCCAAAAATGCTTGTATAGCCTATGAAAGATGCATGAGAAATATATTAGGGACGCACAAAAATGAAAAACATAAAACAGAAAACACAATATGCACTATAAAGAAAAAGTGGTCTACATATCGTTATTTGCTTACATGTAATTGAATGTAAAGAAATCTTAAATTTTTAATCAAATTTAAATTGAAAAAATTTTAATAGAAAACTTTATATATTTTTATGTTTAAAGTTTTAAACAATAAAATTTAAAACCCATACTAATAAGTTCGCCTTAATACTGTATCGTTACTGTACAACAAGCGTTTATTTATGACGTTATAAATATGAGCTGATTGCAATTTACATATCTGAATTAGGCTTGCCAGACGTACTGCGTTTAGCAGTAAGCGCACTTTTATTTCCCCATTTTACTTTTTTCTGCAGAGCACCTTAAGATGCACACAAAAGTATTTTTGTTTGCCTCTGTACTTCTTTTTGTACTTTTGTTTATTAAACACATTAATTTACAATTTTTTTCTTATTTAGAAACAAAACAATTGTAGAGAGTAAAAAAAAGTAAATGCAGGTTATTTGAAACTCCCTGCAACAACCCTACGGGAAATGGACCAGTGACTAGAACTTTGTGTGTATGAACGTGTCCTAGTTTCGGTTCTGTTATATGAAAGTGACCGGCACTTTTAATATGGTCTTGCCAAAGGAGGTGAAAATTTAAACCTTTTGAGCTACTTAAGAGATGTCGGAGAACTTGTCGAATATAACATATCACCGAACTAGTTTAAGAGAATACGCAACAGAACGAGTTGAAAATATCTAGTGCGTAACTAGACTCATGTTAGTCATTATTTGATATATAGCAGGACCATTTCGAAATAAAATAATAGGTGACTTAAATAATAAGCGTACTCAAGAAAAATAATTGGTAAAACATTAGTTACAGATTAATCGCAATGCCTTATGTTACGGAGCTTGTTTTTATAATATTGGACAAGTTCCAAAAAAAATATTTTTAATAAATAACAAAAATATGAATCGCCCAAATGCCGTTTTTGGGCCTAACTCTTTGATCGGACTTAATAATTTTATAATTTTACAGACTCTACTCTTTGGGAAATTAAGACGAAGTGAAACCGAATACCGACGGGCCTGTCACTTTAACAAGGCACTGTCATGGAAGGGGAAACTCACGCAATGTGACACTTGTGAAGTGAAACCGAAGGCCGAGGGGGTGTCACTTTAACAAGGCACTGTCATTTAATGTGACACATGGATATGTCATAGAAGGTTGCCTTTTAGAATAGTTTTGTGACAGTGGGCGTTGTGGTGTAATGGTTAGCGCGTTGGACTTTTACACAGAAGGTCCCGGGTTCGATCCCCGGTGCCGGCAACATCAAAATAATATGTATGAGTTTTTTCTATTCCTCATACGTATCGCAATGTCCACCTTCGGTGTTCCCATAGCAATTAACCCCACCGAAGTAAAATAATGAATCAGGGCTATGAACCAAAAAGCTTCAATAAGTTCGCCAACTCTCCATCAGGTGGCGAGCAACAACTGCTCTAAGACTTATCATCTCGCGCAATTACAGTGTTGCCATGTCTGAAGCCCTTCTTTCCCCACCTTTCATCTCTATACTATCCCTTTCCAAAGAAAGCAACACACTAAATATAGGAAGTATTTCCTGAGCGTTGCCTCTCTTTTTTTAAAAAAAAAAAAAAAAAAAAAAAAAAAGAAACCCGAATAGCTGAAATCAAAGTTTCATAGTCTACAATACGTAGAGTCGCACATGTAATTATGATATGTGATAATTTATACAGTCAAAAAGTCGGTTCTGTTTGAATCATTTCAGTATTAGGTCCGCTGTGTAACATTCTAGGGATTGGTTGTTATTGTACCGATTTAAATAATCAAGTGGTTAGATATATTGCTGAAATTGCCACTCTTTTAAACACCAAAGTCTTCGTTTATACCAGTTTACCGACATGTGTTCTTTTCGCCTATCAGAGATTTGTCACTTTGGATCAATCGACTCTATATTTCTCTTAGGGAATGTCTCATGTCGGCTCAGCGCTACCAGCTTTGACAATTTGTCCGCATTTTGACGATTTTTGAAGGAAAATATGTATGATAAATTGACGATTTTGCAAAATTCATTCATACCATGGACATTTTTAATCCCGAAAAAAGTAAACTTCCGCAGAATTTTTTAGTTCTTAATTGCATAAATTGTTACTTTTATGTACTGAAGTGAATTATTTTTTTTTTATGAAAAAATGAATTTTTTTTATTCTAAATTGTACTTTTCCTCGATAAACTAATTTGTCTGTTTTATATCTGGCAACCCTAGTCTGAATATATGCACAAACTCATGTATGTTTGTTTTTTTCATGTCCACCTGAATATACAAACCTCTAGCAAAAGACAATATTGCTCCAAAGATAAATGTGGATTTATGGTGTGTGGTATCAGCAATGGCAAGACATTATTGGCTACTGCCTCAGTTGTTAAGCAATAAGAAATATCAAAGAACATTCGTTGATAAATTCCTGAAAAATAAATAAATGATGTAATATTAATTGTGATGTGTTAATATCAGAGTTTATTTAATAATTGCTGACATACACTCAAAATAATAAGTTAGTTACCAACATCTTTAAATTAACTGAATTTTAATATTTTAGTTATATATATTTACTAAAATTACTTATTTTATTTGTCAAAGTTTTGAATCACAAGTTTTTAAAATTTCAGTTAAATATCTTAAAAACTAAGCGAAAAGAAGTTTTAATTCTTTAAAGATCATATGCATCTTAACTTAAATAAGGACCATGTCCGGTTTATATTGTACCCACATCACTCAAATAAAAACGTTTGTACAAAAGTGTTTAAAACGTTTTATACCCCAATTTACAGTCTTTGTTCTAATCTTAGTTTAAAATATTTTTTAGTAAACATTTTTCCTAATCTCTATTTACAACTTTTTTTTTTTACTAATTTTAGCAAACAATTTCAATAATTTGACTAATTTGACTTTGAATCTGGGTTTATCTCGGAAAGCTATGCTGCTGTATAACATTTTATCCAATTCGCGCAATTTACATATGAGGCAACATATTAAAATGAGGCAACATATTAATTCGCATGACCATTTGTCATTTTACCCAGTAAAACCTCGGTAACATGGTGGTATTACAGCACATGTTACCTGGTAACTGACTGGTCATTATTAATACCAAATTATGTTAAAATTAGTTCATATACAAAATTCAATATAATTAGATGATAATGATGCATGATTCCATGAATAGCCACTTTTTGTATCATATATCAGCATGTATGAAGATGTATGCCATGTATGGAAGCATATCATATGATCATACTTGCATCATATGATCATACTTGCAAGCATTTTATTACTTCGCTACTTTTGATATAACTGACTGCTCATTAATAATACAGTACTCACATGTTTAAATGTTTTTATGGTATACTTAGTTCGTTTCTTTACAAAATTGGATACACTCAAATAAAAAATGATATGGTGGATTATATATATTAGATAGGCTCCAATAACTAATCAGATACAATTTAATCCGAAAAATTGTGAATACAAATGTATATACGTAGATGCAAATGGATTTATTTGGATTGGAGTGGATCAAATTGTATACAATTGTATCCGAAATTTGACCAAATATTATTGTACTTAATAACATTTTTATACATAAAATTGAATACAATTAGGTCCAATTCCGTATAAATGGTTTATTGAATTTTTTACTGAATTGGAGATTTGAATTTTGAAAAGTTTAAATAAAATTGTAGTTTTTAAACGAATTATTTTTAAATAAAATAATGAACACATTTGATTTGAAACTAATAAATAAGAATGCAATAATGCATAAATGTTAATTTAAAAGTTTCAAACCGTATCTAATAAATGTTTTTTCAAGAAAAATTCAACTGACACTATGTGGTTCATATTAACCGAGGTAAAATTTCTTTATAATTTTGTATAGTTTCCCACAAAGTCTTTAAAAATTAAAACTATGTATTTGAAAAATTATGAAATACTTTCATTTGATTTCTTAAAAAATTTTTTAGCGATTGAAAATTAATTCGTTTTTGACGAGGGTTCGTATGCCAAACGATAGGACTTTCAATTAATTTAAATAAAAAATGGATTTCTTATTCGAATTTACTAAAATATTATAAAGTGTTTAGTTGAAGTAAAAATATCTGACAAAAAACTTTTTTAACAAAACTCAAAGAAATAATGCAACCCGAAGCACAAGTTTTCATAATAGTTTTCCCTAAAACACTTTCAACCAACATTTTTTAATTAAAAATGGAATATACTAGATTTAGAATAAAAGCGTAATTTAAAATTGTATATGGAACTGGATTAAATTTGAGTGATCTGATTAAATATGGTTTGGTAAGTAAAAAGATACATTTAGATATGGGGCAATAAAAAATTTGTTCGAAAAACAAATTTATATTGTACTATACACAGCAATATATAGTGAGATATAGCGAGATATAGTCGAATTAAATCATGGGTACCCTTTTATTCGGGTACCCAGGTGAAAATATTGTGTCATGTATGAAGATGTATGACATGTATGGGTTCATATTTGCAAACAAAAAGTTCATACATGGTAATGTATGCCATCATGTAATAAAATATATGCTAAATATTAGAGATGTCACGAATATTCGGTCACTATACGTTATTCGGCATATGTTTTAGCTATTTAGATATTTTTTGTGTGAAGATTTTGTCCTCCTGTGTCATTTTAGAAACATTTTTCTAAACGGTCTGCTGGTCTAAAAATAGTTATAGTTAGTTTTTCTAAACTTACGGTTTTTTCTGTTACTGACTTTTTATTTGAATGATACAAAACTATAGTTTAAGTAATTTCTCAGTTAAGTACAAATATCAGGGACCGTAAATAATGATTATTGCTCGTTTTTTTGAATCAAAAAATCAATCACTTAGAAGAGACATAAAAAAAAATTTATTGCACCATTATTATTATTTTTTGACAATCTTTGCATATCCGTCATGATTTTTAAATTTTTGATTTTTAAAGTTTTCTTCAATGGTAATGATTATTTTTGAGTAATAATAAAAAAAATCAGCCATAATCATTATTTTTGAGCAAAAAAAAATAAAACTCAAAAATAATCGTTATTTATGATTTTTATTTTTTTCGCTCAAAATAAAACTCACTTTCAATGTGTGGGATGGACATATCTCAGGAAATAGGAGGAGCTTATCGAAGATTTTATTATCAATCTCTTCTTTGGAAGATTCTCTAGCAGATTAATGCATCAATCATATTTGTGGGTGAGGTTTAAGGTGTTAATTTTTAATTTCAAAATAGGGTTTTTTTTTGCCGTATTTTGTGAAAGTAACAATGTGTGGGATGGACATATCTCAGGAAGGAGGAGGAGCTTATCCAAGATTATCGTATCAAACTCTTCTTTGGAAGATTCTCTAGCAGATTGATGCATCAATCATATTTGTGGGTGGGGTTTAAGGGGTTAATTATTAATTTCAAAATAGGGCTTTTTTTCCGTAAAGTCAAAATCTGGAAGCTCGATTTTCACCGTAGACGTATGGTCTAGTGGACTTTTTTGCTCAGTACAATCCCAAGAATCAGAAACGCGAAGCGCCCATTAAGATTTTTTTCCTTCCATACTAATCGCCCCACCCTAATATGTACATATATTTACACCTACATGAAAGTGAGTTTTATTTTGAGCGAAAAAAATAAAGATCATAAATAATGATTATTTTTGAGTTTTATTTTTTTTTGCTCAAAAATAATGATTATGGCTGATTTTTTTTATTATTACTCAAAAATAAACATTACCATTGAAGAAACTCCTTAAAACTCATAACATAATCATTATTGTGTAATTTTTATTATAAAACTCATAATGATTACGGTCCCTGACAAATATTTTGGTTTACTGGGGCATATTAAAAATAATAATCACAAAGAACTACATTTTTAACTTTATCTTTTTTAGTTTTAGTAAAACTCGGTATATAAATTCTCCCAGTTAAAATAGAGTTTACATATTTTTTATTACTTCAAAGTTCGTTATAGTTCGCATTTAGTTGCTTCTCAAAGTGGGGTTTTTTTCGCTAAATATGTAAGAAATATAAAACGATTGAGTTATCATCACGTCAACAGAAAATTACAAATTTTGTGTAATTTTTAAGATAAAATCCTCTTTAAACAGTGTTGCACAACAATTACTTATATCGAAATTAAAAAGTGTCCTTAATTACAGAATATGTTAAAAAACCCATAATTGGTTTTTATGAAATTTATTTCGCAATTAACTTAAAATATTATTTACAACATATAAAAATATCAAGTTGGGAATCAGAGGGGTTCCGATAGTATCTTTGATATTTATTATAAAATATTGTATGTTACATAGCACGCTACTACAAATTTCAATATTATTTGCCACGTTTGTTAAAATCGACATGCATGTTAAGCTAGAGAAAAAATGTAGTTAAACTCAGGGACCCGAAATATCTGTAATTTTTTTTTAAATATGCAATATTTAAAAAATAAAAAAAATAAAAATCTTTTATAACGATAATAGAAGACCAAAAATAATAAAAGTATTTTGTAGTGGCTATGAAAGACCAAAAAATAAATAAAAATCTTTGGTAATAGTTATGGAAGACCAAAACAAAACAAAATATTTTGATTATTGAAGACCAAAAACTTATTGGTTATTTGTAACTATTATCCAGAAAACAGTTTTTAAAAATTCTTGAAAAATTATTATTTCAGGATTTTTTTCGATATTGGTTATAACAGTTATGTCCCTGGTTAAACTGTGTACTAAGATATTCGTTAGCATATATGCTATATATCCTATGCCCTATCAAAAGAACATTTAAAGTTAAATTTGTAAACAAATTATTTAAATATTTGTGCTCATTAAGTGATGAAAATATGAATATGAGATGAAAGATAGTAATCTCTGTTATTGCAAAAAATTATATGTCGTAATATTTCAGGACCAAAAATTTTAAGACTAAAAACTAAGCTTAAAGAATTTAAACTTTAAATTGATAGAATATAAAAATATTTATACTGGCACTTTGAAAAAGCAGACTGGGTAGTAGGCTTCAATAAATTTTAATACACAAAGGCAAAACAATATCTTAATACATACTTAAATATAGTGTTAATCAAAACGAACATATATGAATTTTTTAGTGTAAAAATAAATAAGAAAAATAAATTGCCAACCGAATTGAAAAGTGTATTTTGGTGTCTACATTTTCTATAAAGCACTTACGTTTTTATTTTTTTTGTATTAAAAAATTAAAGTGAAAAATTTTTGTTTTCACAATTTTAAAGTCCACAAAAACACATAATAAAGTAAACAAAAATTTAAAAAAAAATATTTTTTTTTCTTATGTATAACTCAATATAATACATTGTACATATAATTGTTTGTCTTAGGTAGAGGGATATTTAAAATCTTAGTTAATGCTTAACTAAAGGGTCCGCCAAATAACTTTTTTTTTTGAAAATGCTATAAAAAAAAACTACTGAATATTTTCTCAAATTTCTTTTTTTATTTGAAAGTACAATCTTTCCGGATAATAATGGAAAATAATTTCATTCAAATGGCTGCCTCGGCTGGCCATGCTGTAGCCTACACGATCGGTCCAATTTTTAAGCACATTATCGGTTGTGTGCAGCTGTATTTCACCAATGGCTTCCTGTTCCGTCCTGTTGAAACCAAATGTTGCCAATATCCTCCTTTTCAATTTTTGTGAACAAAAATTCGTTCAACATGGCCCGATAACGATTGCCATTGACTGTAACGGCCACTCCTTACTCATTTTCGAAGAAAAATGGCAATTTTCACACACATTCTGCAACATTATCATGGTTTTCAACGTAATGTCGCAATATTTCCCAGCGTTGTTCAAGCGTATACACAACCATATTCGTCCAGCGGAAGGATAAAACTAATTATCTGTCAAATCAGACATGAGCTAAGTGTTACCATTCACGAAATAAGCACTAGTTGAAAAAAAAAACGTTAGATGGCGGACCCTTTAGTAAAGCTAGAATGCTGAAATTTAAGTACACTCAAAATATTATGTGGTTTAGTGTTTGTAGTTTAATAAAAAAAAACATAAGTCAGTCTGTTAACTTTGTAAAATAGTGACGGAGGAGATAAGAAAATAAACAAAAATATAAAAAATAGAATATTTGTGTTTGTTAGTGTTTGTCACTTCTGAGTATAATATACAATAATAGAAAAGCTAAGAGGAAAGAAAAATACAATGTAGAAGATATCCATATTGACAAAATTTAATGAGTACAAATATTTAAATAATTTGTTTAAAAACTAAACATTAAATGTCCTTTTGTATGGACATAGGATTTGGCAATGAAAATCTGATTAAGCAGTTTAACTACATGTGGTGTCCTGTTTAATAGCATTTTCGCATGCGTGACAAAAAAATTTCGAAATTTGTAACACGGCACTATATGAGTATACAACACTTTATATTAAGTATCAAAGATACTTTCGGAAAAATTCTGTTTATTTTTGAACCCCTCTGATTACCAACTTGAAATTATGATATGTTGTTAGTGTTACTTTGAGTAAATTGCAAAATAAATATCATAAAAAGTAATTATCGGTTTTTTAATATATACCCGAATTTTTAAATTTCGATATTCTTTTCGTGAAAAAAATAAATTTTTGAGCCACACTGTTTAAAGAAGAGGATTTGTTCTTTAAAATGACACCAAATTTTTAATTATCAGTTGACGAGTTCAAAAGTTATGATAATTCAAACATTTTATTTATATTTCTTACACATTTGTTAAAAACACCCAACTTCAAGCAGCGACGAAATGCGAACTATAACGAATTTTGAAAAAAGAAAAAATATGTGAACTCCACATACCTAGTTTAATGAAATTTGACAGACCATTATCTGAAAGGTGTGTCGAATATTTGTAAAAGCTCCCAACTATAATTTTACAGGATTTAAATTTATTTTCAAATGATTTCATCTTAGTCTACTTCTACAATTATTGACATATTAATTTGGGTGTATTACATATTGACCACAGAAAAATAATAAAAATAAAGTATTGAAAAGTATACTTACGCACAGAACGCATAATTAAATCAGGATCCGGTATTTCCACACCAGCAAGTATTGATAATATTTCTTCCGTTACCTTTGATTGAAAATGAATAAAGTTAAAAGAAAATGATGAAAGATAGTGAAATAAATTTATGTGGGTAGGTGGGGGTGATGCTATTATTGAAAATAGCAATTTACACAAAAATTAAAAAAAATAAATTCAATTTGCAATACAGAATTTGTTACAATTTGTTTGAGGGCAATATCTCAATTGGTTTAGGAATAATAATGATTTGAATGTCATATTTCTAATATTTGGGATTAAAAAAGGTGAAGTGTTTTTGACGGCACATTAAAGTCGCTTAACACGCACGTATCCTTAAATATTAGCAACTTAAATCCGTGCGCGTCAGTCTATTGGAACTGGGCCGCGAAAGTTATAGCGGTTTAAAGTTGAAAATTAAGAAAAAAAAAATTTCAAAATTACAATTGTTGGTAAACATTAATTCCGCTTTGCCCGCATTCATACTGAAGTATATCACAAATATTTTGGAAACAATTCAGTCCTTTCTTACTGGCTAATTGGATTGCCATGAAACTTCATACAGCTAAAATCAATGTAATTTAAAGCATACATTTTAAAGAACGGCCGACTACATCCAACAGGCGCTGCCAGATTGCTAGAATCAACTGCTTCAATAAATCAACAAACCAACAAACCAATTTATTTTCTTTTGAGGAATAATGTGCTTTGTGATTTGAGCTTGGAAATATGCCTACAAGTTAAATAATTGCAAATCTGAAACCCTTACATATTGGTATATATTAGAGACGGGCACGTGAGTGAAAACTTGACTCAAATTCACTCACGTTGTATCGGAAAAAAATAAAATGCAAACATTCAGGTTAATTGTGAATGTTTAACTAAAAATGGCCCTGAATATGTAATTTTACGATTTATTCTATATTTTAAAAACCAAAACTATTAAATCTGCGAAAAAAATTAAAGAATATATTGGTAAAAAGAAAAACTATTTTTTTTGGAAAATTCTACTCCCGCACACTCACGCAAACATGTGACTCACGCACACTGCCTCACGAACAATTTTTTCCTTCGCCCTCACTCACAATCACGTGAGTAAATTAAGGTTTCCCTCACATCACGTATGATACATTCGAATCACACAAAATTCAGCTGATAAATATTATAACGTTAAATTAAAAAACATTATATACTTTTTATTTGGAAAATTTACCCTCTTAAATGTTTGTTGACCCATTTACCCTCTCAATCTATCCCGAAATAAACACATGCCATTTTGGGAAAATTTTTGAAAAAATCCATATGTTTATACACATAGTACGACTCAAATTCGTTTATTACGAATGGTAAAACTGAACATTAGTTTTCACAACAAAGTTCGGTTAATTCAACTGAATTTTATATCCAACATCCAAAATATTTACAAATCTAATGTAAACATCGTTGTTCTAACTGAATTAATAAGTTGTTAAGATTAAAATACACTTTTTAATACGGTTGGCACTTTATTTCTCTGTATGTAGGTTTTACAAAACACGTTTTGCCAAAACATTATCAAGGTCATTTAAAAGTTATTGTTTTAGTGTGTCCAGTTAAAAACGTTTTACAGATTTTTAAATATTTCAATCAATCGATTTTTAGGTGCAGATTACAAAAAAATAACTAAAAATTTGCAGAGTGTACTTTAAACTATTTTTTTTTTAAATTGTTATTAGAATTTACATAATGTAAAGTTCATTGTGGGGAAATATTGAAACAAAATGAATAATTTTAAATCAATGCAGTTTTGTCCGCCCCGGTAGGCTAGTTAGTAGCGTGCTGGCTTATCAGTGCGGGGGTCGTGGGTTCGATTCCCACCAGAGGCACTGGTCTGTTTTCGCTACAACGCGCCGAAAGCCATAGTAGCTAGTGCTCGGTTAGGGTAATAGTATATAATTTGTAATTATATTATTATTAATTAATAATAAAAAAAAAAAAATCACTGCAGTGATTTTTTAGCTCATTATTGACCAACTTTTTAGTTTTCATTACAATACATTTAAACGACTATATTTTACTGGACCAAGATAATTAATTGGTTTAAAAACATTAAAAAAATTAAAAATTAACTACCATCGTCAAAAAAGATTGTGGAAATAGTTATACTGAGTTGCCAAATAATTATTTGATAAAAAAAATGTTTAACCTTTTTTAATGCGACTTTTTCAAACAATAGTTATAATTATTTGAAATTATTTATTTATATTTTGTTTGTTAAGTTGAAGAGAACATACATATAAAAATGCATGCACTGATAGAAAATAACAAATAATGATGTGCGCAAGATCATTCAAGTTCAAGATCATTTGACTTTTGATAAACAAAAGACCAGAGTTCGAATTTAAACACAATCAAACGTTTTTCTATCGTTCTGTTTTGCTTTTTGCTGAAACTCAACACAATCGTTTTGTTGTGCACAGTAAACATAAACAGAACATTTCTTTATTTTCATTTTGATTTGTAAACAGAACACAAACACTTGCACAAACTAGTTTTCGATGAGAGACCGAACTAAACGATTTTGTTCTGTTTGGCCAATATTTCAAACAGTTTGATTTTGTTGTGTTTATGGAATGGAACAAAACTATTCGTAAACCGTTCTTAGTGTTTATGACATATTACAAGTGAAAAATATTTTCATTGAATTTTATGAATAATTGCATTAGTTTAATAAAAAGATTCAACGGAGGAGTTCCAGTGAAATTTCATAAAACTAATGCAAAAAAACATTGATAACATGCAGAAAAATCATTTCTTTATTTTGGAAACCACAACGTTAAAAACGCGTTTTAATGTTTAAGTTGAATGAACACTAAAAAATAACCACTACGAAATAATAATGTTTGACGAAAGAAACATTTTAGTTTTGTTCCGTTTGTTATATTACAAACACCAATTTCAGCACTTGCGTTGTGTTTATAAATACGAACGAAACCATATAGATCGTTGTATTGGTTTTTTTGATAGCAACGTTATGTTAGTGGTACATAAATTTTCGAACTCTGCAAAAGACCATGTAATGTTTATTTGTTAATTAAAAATGTCTTCATCGGCTAATTTACGCAGACTTTATGTACTGATGGGTAAAATTTTGATTTTTTCCTTCAAAAATTATAATTTGGGTAAATCTTCTACTCCTTCTACATAAGTATATTGGTCCTCTGAAGATTTTCGGCTGTCAGTAGATAAAGTAAACATTGCAATTTTTTTTTCTTTAACAAAAAACAAATGATCTTGATCTTGAATAATCTTGCTCACATCATAATTTATAATAAGAGACCGGAAAATAAACGTTTGGTTTTTGTTTTTTAAAATTTAAAAGTAAAGCATTTGAAAATAAAAATAGTAATACTTTTTGCTAAAATTAGTTAAAAATTACATTGCAGAAGCTACTGCTAAAACTAGCAGATTTTTTACTAAATATAAATAAGATAAGAATGGCAAGAAATAAATCTGTTGAATCTAAATCTCATATTTGAGCTAAATTTTGATTAATTGAAAGTAACAAATTACGCTTCTAAAATCAGCTAAAAATTTGCTAAATATTAGTAGACAAAAAAAAAAAAAATATAAAAATTTGTGTTTTTTTTTTAGATTTTTTTTAATGCGAATAAAAATCTGCAATTCTGAAATCAGATATGTAAAATTTTTTAACAATAATTTCTATTCATGTTAAAAAAATATATTTTACTTTTATTTGCATTCTACCAAATTTAAGATAAATATAACAAATATTTGTTGATTTTACAAATTTTGTTTGCTGTTTTTAGTCTGCAGCTATATAGTAAAAGTTTTCTATTTTTAATTAACAAAAATTCAACTCGAATATAACTAAAGTATTTTAAAGTTAACAGTTTTATTTTTGCTGTTTTTATTTTATTAATATTTTGCAAAAATAATCTGCTAGTTTAAGCATTTTTTTCTGCAACTTTTTTATTTTTAACTAATTTTTAGTAGCATTTTCTGCTGTTTTTACAGGTTAATTACTGTGAGTGTAGATAATTTTAAACAATTTGACCGATCGGACCATGAATTTTTCAAATGCACAAAATCGAAAATACTTTTTAATGTATTCAGTTTTTACTCGAAACATATTTTATGGCTGGTTTTCATTAAAATACTACAACAAATAATAATCGCAATTATAAAAAATTGATATGGGGCAACATCAAATTATATTTAAGTATATTAAAGGTTCAAATAACTAAAATCGAACAATTTTTAATCTTTGCTTTCTTCAAAACTACTTGACTAATAACGATAAAATGTACGATTTAAGTACACTGATAGAATTTCTTCATAGTATTAACGAAACGATTTCATCAAAAACGATTCATTGGTTTAATGAAAAATTTCATTAACTGAATGAAAATTCATTAATATTGGTATTTTTTTCATTAAAACTTGTTATGATTTCTTCATAATTTCATAATAAAAATTCATTAAATCAATGAAAAATTTTCAAATATTTTTTAATAACAATTTTGACTTGTATAAGAAAAAAAAAATTTTTTTTGTAATATCATTTTGAAATAAAAAAAAACTGATAAATTTCTTTTGAACAGAATTTACCAAAACTTTGATATAATTAATTTTTTTTTATTAAATTTGCCTAGAGCTAACAGTTTTTGACGAATTTGAATAGTTGGTCACTAAATTCCGTGGAACAGATTTTCTAAGAAAAACGATATAGTTCGAAAGTACGTTTAATTCTTGCTAAGTTTTATCTTTTTGGTTTAAATGCATTGCAAAATGACAAAGTACTGGGCTTTCTTAGCAAGACATTTTAGCAATAGAGCTTCATAAAAATGTAAAAGATTCATGTTTTTAAAAATAGTTGTGATGCAAATTTTTAAGAGATTTTTATAAAGTAAAGCTTATTTAACTTTGAATCAAACGTACTTTCAATATAAATTTAAACAAAAAATATCTTTTTTTGGAGAAATAAAAAAGAATAAAACGCATTTAAAGTTGAAAAAGCTGAAGAAAAAATTCATGAATTATTATTTTTAATATCACAAAATTCTAAAATATTAGAAAAATGTTTTTTTTTTTTATGAAAACACATTTTAAAATATAAAATTATATAAAAAAATATTATATTTCGAAAAACAAAATAAAAATTATACTATAGTCAAAACTTTTTTTGATTTAAATGTTAATAAAAATATTTTTTAAATGATCTGAAGAATTACAAAATTAAACTTAAATAAAATTAAATCTAAATTTTCAAATTCAATATTATTTCATATTTTTGTTATTGTAAAAAAATATTTTTTTTTAATCCAATGTATGGAGTCTTTAACCCCTGTATTCATAAAAATATGAAACAGCATTTCAAATACAGTTTAGTTAAAACAGAAATCTTAGCCTTAAAACTATATTCATAAACGAATATCAACTTTTACACAAGGTTTAACATGGGTCTTTTAAGCTAATATTCATTTATGAATACAGTTTTAAGGCGTAAAATGTGTTTTGACTAAAATGTATTTGAAATCTGAATTAAGATTTTTTTATGTATACAGACGTAAGTATTCTGCAACAACAAGAGCAACTTTATTTAATTATTTTACAGTAAAATTGCATTTATGCACTTAAAAACTGCACAATCTTTTAAAAGTAGCTTGATCTTGTTCTTTATCTGACTGGTATTTGGTTCTGAAGTTACCTCAATAATTAAACAATATGAGTAGAAATTCGACCAGTTTATTGCTTGCAATTTTTAAGAATATTGATTTTAGAAAAATGAAATAATTCCCCAAAAATAATATTTGGGGATTTATTTCATTTTTAAACTGCGGAACTAATTCATTATGAAATAAATCCACAAATTTCAAAATGAAATAAATCCCCAAAAACTGAAATAACTCCCCAATTATCGTTGTTATTTCCATACAAATTTTTGGGGATTTATTTCATTTTCTTCGATTTTCGAATTTCGATTTTCCTACAGCCCACAGTTATAAACGGAATAAAAAAAATCATTTTGAATAATACTACCCAAATTCCAGATTGATTCATCATGGCCGATTTTTAAAAGTTATAATATTTTTTTATTTTATTAATTAATAATCATATAATTACAAATTATATTACTATTACCGAGCACTAGCTACTATGGCCATCGGCGCGTTATAGCGAACCCACGACCCCCGCACTGATAAGCCAGCTCGCTACCAACTAGCCTACCGGGGCGCACTGTAATATTTTATGTTCTTAATTAATAAAACTTCGAAATCAGCGACATTTCCAGTTTTTTTTTTTGTATTTCTCCTTTAAAAATGTTTCAAGTTGTGGGATTCTAACGAAATATATAGTTAATAACAATTGTATGTTGATGCGTTTTTCAGAACAGCCAAAAGCCTTATTAATTTTAGTAATACAATTTCTCACTGTACTCAATACATACTATATTTTTTTTCTTACCTCTGGTTTATCCATTCTATCCATTAGACTTTCAACACAGATTAAAACATTTTGCACAATTTTTGGATCCGTAAGATTCTTTTCAAAAACAGACTTAACTTTTGGCAAAACCAAACGTTTAATTGACGCTTCTGTAATATTTTCATAGACATTTGTAACCGCAACCACAGCAGCATTCTAGGTAAGAAAACAAAATTATGAAATTAAAGCAAACTCTAAAAAGTCATTATTTTCATTTATCATTTAGAAAAAGTATAATATGGTTGATTCTGATATTACGGGCCAACTTCGACACCATTTATACCAATGAAATTTTACAGAATTAAGTATTTCAGATATGTGGCAACAGGCGCGTATCCTAGACTATGTTTTACCGGCCCAACAATAATAACAACAGAAAAAATATTTTTTTATGTATTGGAAAAGCCAAATTTCTTTGAAAAAAAACCACAAAATTTTTCGTTTTTGTTGTTGTTGGGCCGGTAACACATAGTACTGGATACGAGCCTGGGTGGCTTCACTTCTTTTTATAATATTTACTTAATTACACAGTGAAAAAAATGCACTGACTCGTCAGTATAGGTTCGATTGTAATACCAAAGGCTAGTAAAACCCTATACTCGGTTTGGCAAGTTTGACTACAATTTTTTTTTATGGACCTCAAAAGATTTTGATAAATTAGTGCACCACTCAAAAAAAGGTGTCCTAAGTTTTTGGCCTACAGCTAATTCAGACTTGATGATATTGCTTAACTATATTTGTCAATAATGTAGTTCCTGCACTTTTTTGAAAAAATGTAGGAGAAAAATTTTTTTTTGATTTTTTCAGCATATCTTACAGGGCCTCATAATTTTTCACTAACAATATATGACAAAATTGTAGCCATTGTAAATCTGAACAACTTTTGTACACATATCAATACAATCTGAATGTGTCTAGGCATCCGAAATAGCTTACAAAAACCACTTTGTACCTTATAAATAGTCGTTTTTAACTAGACTACACTTTTATTGCATTTTTATTTACTTTCTTCAATAACAAAAAAAAGTAAACAAAAAATGCAATAAAAGTGTAGTCTAGTCAAAAACGACTACTTATAAGGTCTTTGTAAGCTATTTCGGATGCCTACACTCAAAAAAATAAGTTAGTAGAAAAGTTTGTAAAATGTCTTGTAAATCAGGTATACCATTATTTAGCAAATTTTTTTGCTAAAATCGTGTTTTCAGCTAAAATTTTTGTTATACTTATTCAGCACTTAACTGTTTTATACTAATGCTTTACTAATATTATACTGTTTTACTAATTAATTTTGCTAAAAAAAAATTGTACTGATAAGCACATTAATAGTGTGGACGACAACCAGATTGAAAGATATACGCAGAAAGAAGTAGATGTCGCGGCATTTCAAGATGTAGTAGAGAAGAGGATAATGATACTAAAAAGTACAACTCTAATGAGACATATAAAAAAAATCAACCATGGAAGATTTTTGTATCTGTTTTTCATACATAAAACAAAATTGAGGATTAAAACAACTTAAATTTTGCGTTGTCACCGGCTTGCGAAAATTATTGTCTATTAATTAAATAAAAGGCAAAATAAAATACTTAAATTTAATATGTATTTCTAAACTATATGTTTATAGATTAATAATCTAGTGTGGTCAAATTGCAAACAAACAAACATATACAGACATGTAGACAGAGTAAAGCGAAAGACAAAGACACACATATTAGGTAGATTTTTATGGTTCCTTTTTCGTATTGCAAAAAAAGGGTTGTTTTTTTCGTTTCGTTTGTTTTTTTTTATTTTTCGTTTCGTTTCTATAATTATCTTCGGCAGTTGCGTCCTTTAAAATATAGCATCATTTAGACAACCATTGATGTAAGTAGTTGAAAGAAATTTTTTGTTATGTTATATATATTTATTTCTATATATTTTCAGATACATATTAAATTAATTCATGTAGTCAATGTGGGAAAATGAAAATTTTTATATTTCGTAATTATTGTAAATTATTTTTAAAAGAATCACAAAAATATGTTTTATGAGTCTCAGCAAATAAATTAACTAAATTACAATTTTTTTGCGTTTTTTTCAGTCCACTAAAATTCAACAAAAAATTTATTAATTTTTAGAAATCTACTAAGTGTTAGCAAAACTTTTGCTGAATCTACTAATTTTGTTGCTAAAAATCAGCTCGCTGATTTTCAGCAAAAGATTTTGCTGACATTAGCAATTTTTTTGCAAGCACCCTCCTGACTAAAATTTTGCTGACTTTACAAACTTTTTTTTTTGAGTGTAGAACACATTCAGATTGTATTGATATGTTCACAAAAGTTGTTCAGATTTACAATGGCTACAATTTTGTCTTATATTGTTAGTGAAAAATTATGAGTGCCTGTAAGATATGCTGAAAAAAGCAAAAAAAAAAATAATTTTCTCCTACATTTTTTGCCAAGGGTATGATGCCAGGAGAATTAAGAATTCTAACAAAACTCTCGACGTGAATCCGAAGTTGATATTTAAAATAAACTAAAAAAGCACACATAATAATTAAAAATATTAAACTGTTTTTTTTTTTTTTTTTGTTTAACGACACAGGGGGAATGACTAACGTTGAGTTAATACTCAAGTATGACTTAATTGTATAAATATTGTTGGTGAAAATCTTGCCACGTTTTTAAGCAGTATATATAATATTCTTTGAAATTTGAATTATTTGCAAATCAACAATGGTTTGAAAATTTAAATTTTAACGAATATAAGATTTTACAGGGGAATGATGTGCGCCTTTAGGGACAACAAATAATCATTCATAAAAATATTAATTTCTAAAAAAAAATATAAAAATTAATATAAAAAAGAAATCATTTAATATTATTTTTAACTATGCACTAATTTAATAAAATAATAATATACAATTTCTGTTAGAAATTTATAAAAATTTAAGTGAAAGTAATGTTACTCCAAAAAAAGTTTGTAAAACAATTTTTTTTTCTGATATTGGAAAATTTTCTGAAAAGATATTTCCAGCTAAATTGTTGCTGACTTTACTGACTTATTTTTGAGTGTATAGACAGCCAGGGAAACGACTTTTGAACACTTTGGTACACTTATAAAAAGAATCTTAGTAGAAAAATTAGAAAAGCCGTTAGTAATATTTGCCAGATTTAAACTAATTAGTAGTAATTTGTAAGATTTAAACTAATTTTTAGTTTAAATTAAGATTTTAGTTAAAAATTTTGCTATTTTGACTTGATAAAACACTAAATTTTTAACTAATTTTATTTGCTGGATTGTCATGTTCGTCTCTGAGAGGGTTAAGGTTGCATTCTAATGCAACTGTGTTAAAATAAGAAGAAGAATTTAGACAAAGGATTGCATTAGAATGCAACTTTAAAACTGCTAGATTGGGGTTTGACAGGCAGTCTGAGGGGACCGGAAGTGAAAAGAAAGAAGAAGAAATTTTTTCCTTTTTGATAGTGATCGAGGTCAGGCAAGTGGTGTCAGCAAAAATTAGAAGAAGAAAAAAAACATCAACAACACCCGCAACAAGTGCCAAATTTATTAGTGCCAATTTTATATAAAAATATTATTGTTTTATAAAATAAAAAAAAAACAATTAAAAATAAAAATAAAGATAAATGAGCAGAATCCACCACATCCACCACCTCTGTCTGGACCCAGCGTTGGAGGAGCAGGATTAGCATCGCCAAGCCTGGGGTGCTAGGGTATTTATTTAAGGTTTAAGGATAGAGTAGGAATGATTTACCCTGACAAATATAAAAAAAAAATTTAAAAAAAAAAAAAGTTCCTTTACGCACCAACGTCACTGGATTATTCCAGGGGCTTTGACTAGGCTCAATCACACCCATATCAAGCATCCTATCTAATTCCTCATACATGAGTTTTTGAACTGCCGGTGAAACTGGGTAATGCCGCTGTTTTACGGGCTCTGCGTAGCGCGTATCGATTGTGTGTGTCTCCAAAAACGTCTTCCCAAGTCCTTTTTCCACAAAAGAAGGATATTCAGCTATGGCTGCCTCTAACTGTATTCTTTCTTGTTCACAAAGGCGATGCATTGAAGTATTCGATGGATTTTCGCCCATCTCCTCACTCCAAAGCATATCATTTGTGGTCAAGCTATCCACGTTAACGATAAGTCGGAATAATTTCACGAAATCCACGCCCAGAAACAATTTCCTCTTCAGGGTTGGAACCATATAAAATGTGATCTCATGTTCCATGCGGTTAAATTTAATTTTTGCTTTAAAACCGACCCTGAATTTTATGAGGCCTACCGTCTGCCGTACTGACCGTCGAATAAAACCGGTAAACCGTCACTCCGGCTTTACTGACTACGTCCTCACACCTCTCTCCGAGAACCGACACGGTAGCACCGCTATCAAGAAGACCCTCAATCTCTACCCCGTTGATAGAGATACGGGTATATAATCGGGTATCATCGCCCTCGTACAAGACAATATTCGCGATCTCACGCCTAAGTTCTTTCCTCTTTTTGTACCTTTCCCTAGCCTTCTCAATGCGTGTCTTACCAAAAATCCTCTCTCTAGCCTCTTCATATTCTCTTACTCTAATATGCAAAGGTTTAATTTCCCTAACTTTAGACTTCCCTGCCTTTTCGCTTATCCTAACTTTACTATTCGAAAGAATTTTAACAACTTTCTCCTCTTTTTCATCCTCCAGCAACTTACTACAACCAACCTGATATTTCACTGGCTTTCTGGTTTCGGACGCCCCTCCCCAGCTCTCAGCGTGCCCGATTTCTTGTTTTCCGCACACCGCTGACATTCTGGGCTTGTCGTATCATCCAAGCCACAACGGTAACAAAACAACTTGGAGCAGGACACTCCATAAAGCTGTGACCTTTTTGCTTACAGTTCCAGCAAATATATTTCGAAGTATTTGGCGCATTAATTGCTTCAATTTCCAATTCCGGTTGTGAAGTTTCATCATACGTCAGCTCGTTTACTCTAGGCGCATATTGCCGCTGACCGTAAGCTTGGCGTTGATTTTGCAGCAGTGTTTCTGCCTTTCTGCACTCGATTCGAAAATGACTTAAGCCAAACATTCGAATCGGGAACACCAATTGAGCCATGGCTGGACGGAGATTTGGTTTCATCATTTCAACGAGATCATTTTCGGAGATTTTATTGGTTTGCTGATGATACAGTTTCAGGATTTACTAAAGTCTAAAAATATTATTTTGATATCTAATTTTCTTGACGATAATAACATTTTATTTCAAAGACAACATGGTTTTAAAAAAGGAGCAGGAACCGAAGAAGCAGTAGTAAACGTTATTGATTACATTTGTGGAGAGCTTGATGCTGGGTATAGTGGCGTTGCTGGAGTATTTTTTGACTATTCAAAAGCGTTTGATCTCGTAAATCATGACATTTTGGTTAAAAGCTTGCAATATTAGGCGTAACAAACAAAACCCTGTAAATATTTCGTCAATATTTAATAGGCATCCAGTCAAATGTGGAGTCCCATAGGGAAGTGTCCTTGGACCATTATTATTCAAAATTTTTATCAACGATATAAAAAACATAAATTTTAATGGAAAATTGTATATGTATGCTGACGATGTTTGTATTTTTTACCGATATAAAGACCAGCAAGTTTTGCAAACTCAAATTGAATATGATGCGGCTATTTTAAGTAAACTTTCACTATGTAATCGACTTGTTTTGAATCCAAATAAAACTAAAGTTGTTAGATTTAAACCATACCGATCAAGGAATGATGAAAAGATGGTGGTTTATATTGATGGAACTCCAATAACTGAATTCGATATGGTTAACTATTTAGGCATTCAATTAAAACATAATTTATTATGGGATGAGCACATAAACTTGTTAAAAGCTAAAATTTCATCTGGAATTGGTATATTGTACAAATTAAAAATAAACTGAACTCTGATGTTAAAATGCTTATATATCAATTACTTATACATTTTCATTTAACTTATCTTCCTATTATATATGGCTGCAAAGTAAACAGTTCACTATAGTCCGTTCAATCTGCTCAAAATAAAGCTCTAAAGCTGGTTTTTAATCTTCCGCTAAGATTTTCAAAGTTAAACTTATTTAAAAAAAAATGCTAAAAAGGTTCTTCCAGTAAGAGGCTTATATAAACAAAAAGTTTTAACATACGTTTTCAAAAATTTCGTGGTTTGACACAGTTTACTCAAAATATTTTACACACTCGAAGAAATACTACCAAGCTCTAAATTTGAATACTGTAAGATGTCGTTTAGATTTAACAAAACAACGCATTGCTTATGTTGGACCAAATGAGTATAATAAATTGTCAATCAATATTCGTAATATACAAGCTTTGTCTACATTTAAAAAATCCATCAAAGATCTTTTACTTCGTAATGTTGAAACACTTCTAGTATAAAATATTATTTTATTACTATTTTTTTTTCTCTTATTGAAAATAATGTAAATTATAAAAGTAGATTTTAAAAATTTTCTATATGTTATATAGACAGCCTTTATGGCGCTGAGGCGTTAAACTTATTATTGTATAAATATTATATTGAATAAAAGATATATATATATATAAAGGGTCCGCCAAATAACTTTTTTTTTTGAAAATGCTATAAAAAAAACTACTGAATATTTTCTCAAATTTCTTTTTTTATTTGAAAGTACAATCCTTCCGGTTAATAATGGAAAATAATTTCATTCAAATGGCTGCCTCGGCTGGCCATGCAGTAGCCTACACGATCGGTCCAATTTTTAAGCACATTATCGATTGTGTGCAGCTGTATTTCACCAATGGCTTCACGAATATTGTCCTTTAAAGTGTCAATTGTCTCTGGCTTGTTGGAGTAACACTTATCTTTGACGGCACCCCACAAATAATAGTCCAGCGGTGTCAAATCGCAGCTCCGAGGTGGCCAAACGACATCAGCTCTGCGGCTGATAATGCGATCTTAAAAAACAGGGCGCAAAACATCGAGTGTAGCTCCGGCTGTGTGGCACGTAGCGCCGTCCTGTTGAAACCAAATGTTGCCAATATCCTCCTCTTCAATTTTTGTGAACAAAAATTCGTTCAACATTTCCCGATAACGATCGCCACTGACTGTAACGGCCACTCCTTGCTCATTACCATGATTTTCAAAGTAATGTCGCAATATTTCCCAGCGTTGCTCAAGCGTATACACAACCATATTCGTTCAGCGGAAGGATTCTGTCAAATCAGACATGAGGTAAGTGTTACCATTCACGAAATAAGCACTAGTTGAAAAAAAAAAAACGTTAGATGGCGGACCCTTTATATAAAAAAAAAGAAAAAAAACCAGCAAGGGTCGTTGTAATGTGTATCTTTTTTATATTATGTCAGTATAAAATAGACAACTGAAGTGAAATATTTTTAGAAAAGTTTTTGAAAATGGTTCAATTAAAATCTAATAATAAAAAAAAACTTTACAAAATATTAAAGAGTTTTTAAAAAAAAGTAAAATAGGCAATGGTTTTTTTCTGAAATAAATGACTTTAATAAGTGGTTTTTGTGTTTATAAATTTTATAATATATAATTATATTTTATAATTTTATAATATTCACAAAAAAAAATTAATAAAATAATTCAAAAAATGTTTTCTTTTACCAATTATTTAGTTAAATGTTTACTTAGTCTTCTATTATTTTATTTTTTAGATTACACTTCAGCGTTTAACATATAGCATTACGATGTACGTGCAAAACACAACTCTGTATTTTATGTGTCTTATAAATACAGAGCTTTATTTTAGTTGTCTCATTATTAACAATAAAAAATTTCACGTATAGATGGCGCTTAGTTTTCTTGCAAACAACTGAAAGTTTGACTAAAATTTAGTAGATTTTACAGTTTTTTTTTGCTATTGTTACTTTATTAATATTTTTATATTTTCTGCTATTTTTACAGACTTATTTGTGTGAGTGTAGCCAATTTTTTGAACAACAAAACAATTTTTGAAAAAAAACATAATTTTTATTTTTAATAAAAATTATATCAAACTCCCCATGTGTTGTTTATAAACTAAACAAAATATAAAAAAGGAGAGAAAAACAAAAAACGTGTATTGAATATCCACTAGAGGTGGACCTTGCACATAACAAACAAGTTTTCAGTTTATTTTTTGATCAATGGTTATAATCTTTAACTTCAAGCTCATATATTAGTTCTCATGTAGTGAGTAAACTAGTTTATATGAATGTTTGATGTTTGGCATGGGATTGTTACCGCTTTTAAAACGTGTCCTGATGATGGGAACCTAGAAAATTCCCGAAATAGATCTATCAACACATTCCTGAAAGGGTCAAATAATAAATTTGAAAACAAAAAACTCTATCGATTATTTGTTAGGACAATATCCTAATAAAGAAATATAGAGTATGGCCTCGGCCTTGAATAATTTTTATTTTAATTTTCATTAAAAAAAAATATATATATTAGTGACAGCAAAGGACCTATTTTTTGCAAACTAAATAAAAAGTGGAATATATTTTATTTTTTCCCAATTTAAATTCACAAGGACAGCAAATTAGCCAGTTATCTCAGAATCAACCAAATACTAATACCGAGGGCAAGTTTTTTTAACTTTTGCCATTATTCCAATTATTTTTCTAAAATAAAAATTTATGAAATATTTGATTTTGTTTACCCAAATAAAAAAGTTTAATTAAAAACTAATATCATGAAATTTATGAAACTTTTCATTAAATGTAAGAACATTTTCATTATTTTTATGGAAAAAACTAACTTATTTTAAGTTTATCCAAAAAAATAGTAGCTGTTTATAAGAAATTCTTCAAACTATTAACATTTGAATTTGTTCTAAGTTTTCTTATTAAATCTTAGCACTTGCACTGAGGAACTTCTCTGCATGACTGTAATGAATTTTTGTATAAAAACAATGAAGTTTCACTGTAACTCGCCCACTGAAACTTTTCATTAAACTAATGCAATTTTTCATAAAATTTTACGAAAAATATAATTTTATTTATTAATAGTTTTATTCACACAATGAAAAGGTTTCTTCAAAAACCTAGTTTCATGAAAAGTATAAAGCTTTTTATAAATTTTAATAAATTTTTCGTTCACTTTATGAAGAAACTGCCATTAGTTCACTGAAAATTTTTATTATTTTATACCACTAAAATGCTCTCTGTGTGGTGTGCCAAGGACAAGGATACTTACCTGTACTTGTATGGTTGAACTTTCGAAGGATGCAAACAACATTGGCATAATATCTGTGGTGATGTCCTCAGTTGGTGTTTTATCAATAATGAGATGTAAATTCTCAAGTAAAGTAACTGTTGCTTGTATAGATTTTGGACCACTTAATATTATTCTAAAATAAAAAAAAAAAAAAACGTTATGAAGTTGTAAGGAATTTTAAATTGAATATTAATATATGTAATAAAATAGCTTTATAGTTGTCTTTATAGTAATATTAAACATTTTCTTTATAGCAATATTGAAAATTTATTCATATATGAATTTCTGACTTCATCGAATATCATTAACCCTTTTTATGCAGTAATCCAAAGCGACTCACGAATTTGATAAAAATGCAAAAACATTTTTTTTTTAAATTAATTTTAAAGATTTTTTAAAATGCATAATTTCGAGATTTTGATTGCTGGAACGACTCCTTTTTAAGACATTTTATAAAAATTGCTTATAGTCAAAATTTGAACAAAATTTGAATTTTTTTATCAAAGATTACATAATTTTCGGAAAAAATATGAGACAATAATTATCTTTACTTTTACCTAAACATACTTTTAACCCTTAGTGGCCTGGGGACAAAAAAAAAACATGAAACTTAATTTTAATTATGAACACAAGATTGTAAAGCCTTTAAGGCCCTACTACTGAACGTCCAGTTTAACTTTAACAAACAGTTAAATTGAAAATTTATATGTGGAAGCAACAGCAAATGTGTCAGTTAAAATCCCAGTTAGTGGAAATGAGTCTAAATTGATAAAAACAAATTCCACTTGGTAAAAATGTTTATTTTATGTAACTTGATCCATAAATGGGTAATTTTTTCACTTTTGGCCAAACAACCCATTAGGAAAATTACAGAATAAACAATTAAAAAAATTTCGGAAAAATATATCATAAATTTTATTAGACAATAATTATTTTTTACCTTTATTAAAAAATGTTTAACCCTTAGTTGCTGGGTGACAAAAAATATCAATGAAACTTAATTTAAATTATAACTACAAAGTTAAGCATTTAACGTAATCAAAAAATGTTTTCCACTTGAAAAAAAATTATTATTTTGTGTAACTTGATCCATGAAGAGTTAATACTTCCACTTTTCACAATGAAATTAAGTTTCGTTTGTGTTTTGTTTTGTCCCCTGGCCACTAATTGTTAAAGATTTTCTGAATAAAAGTAAAATTATAGTCTAATAAAATTTAAGTGATATTTTTCCGAAAGCTACAAAAGATGTTATTCTGTAAATTTTCAACTGGGTGTTTTTTTTTGGCCAAAAGTATAATATTTAACCGTATATGGTTCAAGTTATATAAATAATTTTTCTTATCAAGTGAAAAGTTGTTTTTATGTATATCAATTTAAAAACTTCAAACTCATGTAGTCACCCAGCAAAAAATAACCTGGATTTGGAAAGCAGTAACTACATTTGTATGCTTCAAAAATAGCGCTTCATCGCCTTGCATACAATAAAGCAATTAGGGAAGGCATTCTGTTGTGCTTCTAAATATAATTTCTTTGAAGCATTAAATAATGCTTGAAATGAAGCAAAAATGAATGCATTCTGTGAAGCATTAAGTTCTTCTTATTGCCTAAGAAGGCATGCATTTATTGCTTCTTAGAGCACATGAAAGAAGCGCTTTTCACCTGCTTAAAAGAGGCATAGCAAGTGGGACATCGCGAACAAAAATCGTGCCTTCCGGATTTGCTTTGGAAGCACTTCGCTTTATAGCAATATTGAAAATTTATTCATATATGAATTTCTGACTTCATCGAATATCATTAACCCTTTTTATGCAGTAAATCCAAAGCGACTCACGAATTTGATAAAAATGCAAAAACATTTTTTTTTAAATTAATTTTAAAGATTTTTTAAAATGCATAATTTCGAGATTTTGATTGCTGGAACGACTCCTTTTTAAGACATTTTATAAAAATAGCTTATTGTCAAAATTTGAACAAAATTTGAATTTTTTATCAAAGATTACATAATTTTCGGAAAAATATGAGACAATAATTATCTTTACTTTTACCTAAACATAATTTTAACCCTTAGTGGCCTGGGGACAAAAAATCCATGAAACTTAATTTTAATTATGAACACAAGATTGTAAAGCCTTTAAGGCCCTACTACTGAACGTCCAGTTTAACTTTAACAAACAGTTAAATTGAAAATTTATATGTGGAAGCAACAGCAAATGTGTCAGTTAAAATCCCAGTTAGTGGAAATGAGTATAAATTGATAAAAACAAATTCCACTTGGTAAAAATGTTTATTTTATGTAACTTGATCCATAAATGGGTAATTTTTTCACTTTTGGCCAAACAACCCATTAGGACAATTACAGAATAAACAATTAAAAAAACTTCGGAAAAATATATCATAAATTTTATTAGACAATAATTATTTTTTACCTTTATTAAAAAATGTTTAACCCTTAGTTGCTGGGTGACAAAAAATACAAATGAAACTTAATTTAAATTATAACTACAAAATTAAGCATTTAACGAATCAAAAAATGTTTTCCACTTGAAAAAAATTATTATTTTGTGTAACTTGATCCATGAAGAGTTAATGCTTCCACTTGTCACAATTAAATTAAGTTTCGTTTGTGTTTTGTTTTGTCCCCTGGCCACTAATTGTTAAAGATTTGCTGAATAAAAGTAAAATTATAGTCTAATAAAATTTAAGTGATATTTTTCCGAAAGCTACAAAAGATGTTATTCTGTAAATTTTCAACTGGATGTTTTTTTTGGCCAAAAGTATAATATTTAACCGTATATGGTTCAAGTTATATAAAATAATTTTTTTTATCAGTGAAAAGTTTTTTTTATATCAATTTCAAAACTTTAAACTCATGTAGTCACCCAGCAAAAAATAACCTGGATTTGGAAAGCAGTAACTACATTTGTATGCTTCAAAAATAGCGCTTCATCGCCTTGCATACAATAAAGCAATTAGGGAAGGCATTCTGTTGTGCTTCCCAAAATGCTTTCTTTGAAGCATTGAATAATGCTTGAAATGAAGCAATAATGAATGCATTCTGTGAAGCATTAATGTTGTCAACATACAAAAAAGCGCTTCTTATTGCCTAAGAAGGCATACATTTATTGCTTCTAAGAGCACATGAAAGAAACGCTTTTCACTTGCTTAAAGGAGGCATAGCAAGTGGGACATCGCTAACAAAAATCATGCCTTCAGGATTTGCTTTGGAAGCACTTCGTAACTAAATAATGCCTTCTGGGTAAGAACAATTTTTTGCTGGGCATACACTCAAGGAACATCTGCTGTAAATATTTGTAGTTGTTTGAATTGTAATACAGTATCTTTATTTTTAAATGAAAAAACTTTCATTTGTAGATGAAATTTAATTTTTGCCTACAATTGTAGTTCATTTTAAAAAAAAAAAAAACCACATCAAATTACTGTATTATGATTTTATATTTATTTTATGCAGTAGTTTTTTTTTTTATTTAAAAACATCAAACAATTAAATGTTTTTTTATGTTTTGAATTTTTGAATTATTTGAGTTAAGGTTTATTTTTTTAATATAAAAGTTTTTTATTTTCAATATTGCTACTCTTGGTGTAGCATCTTCAGGAAAATTAATAAATGAATAAATTTTCAAAAAATTTTAAAGTTTGAAAAAATTTTTGAAAGTTTGAAAACATATTTAAAATACTTGACAAATATTTCTAAAACAAAAAATATAAATAATTAACACTTAAAAAATCTATTGATGTAATATTTGTTATAAATTAATGTAGTATGTGTTATTTCTTTTGTAATAAATATTTATAATTTTGAGCTAAATTTTCAATATCTATCTTAAAATTAATTCTATTTGTTAGTGGTGTATTAATTATCTCTAACATTTCTAATAAATAACGACGTTTGTAATTTTGTTCTGTATTTAAAATTGAAACATTTTTAAAGTCTGGATAGTGATTATATCTTGAACAATGAGAAGATAATGCTGTTTTTTGTGAATTAATATTCCTATATTTCTGATCTGATCTATGTCCAGCTAATCTAGTTCTCAATTTATTTTTTGTTGTACCTATATATACTTTATCACAATTCTCTACATTATTTCCACTACATGGTATTTTATACACTATATTTGCCATGTCTAGTTTCTGTATTCTATCCTTTGTCCTATTATATAATTTATTAACTGTATTGAATGATTTAAAAGCTATTCTATATCTATTAGTATCGATGATATTCGATCTTTCTAAACATTCTGATAATCCCGGTACATAAACCATAGACTTGTAAATTCTCTGTTCATTCAAGTTATTTGTGCTGTTATTCCTTCTGAATTTATACTGATTTATTAATGAACATATTAATTTTATTGGGAAATCATTATCCATTAATAAATTCCTAATAATTACCTCATTCTTCATGTGAAATTCTCTGTCACTAATAGTTAAAACCCTTTCTATTAAATTCTTTGCAGTATTAATGATTATTCTCCTATTATGTTTTGAATAAAAATTAATAATTCTACCTGATGCATTTGGTTTTTGATACCAATCCATTATCAAATTGTTACCTCTTCTAACTACCAAAGTATCTAAATAAGAAAGTCTTGAGTCGCGTTCCTTTTCCATGGTAAATTTAATATCCGTATTAAATTCATTTAATGCAATCAAAATATTATCTATTGCATTCTCAGAAATAACACAAAATATGTCGTCAACATATTTTGTTATTATATTTGGTTTGATATCAAGTTTCTCAATACATGTGTCCAGTAATTTATCCATAACTATATCAGCAACAATTGGAGAAGCAGGGGATCCCATTGGGAGTCCTTTTTGTTGGAAATAAATCTTCTCACCGTATTGAAAGTATCTATTATCCTCTATACAAAATTTTTTTTTTTTTTTTTTTTTTTTTTTCTGCAACGTCCTTTTTAATTTTTTTTTAATAGGGCTATTTCTGCTATTTTTACAGGTTCATTTCTATGAGTGCACACAAAGAGAAAATTTTTGACAATTTCGAACTGAAATTCGGTTAAAACGATTAAAATCAATTTTTGCTAACCAAATATATTTCTTGTATTAACCAAATATATTTCTTGTATTACAAACATTTTGTAAATTTAAAAGTTTTATTTTTACTACATATGTGGTTCATTTTAAACTGTCTTCTTCTTCTTCGTTTCCGCTTAACTCCCTGTGGAGCATAGGGCTCAATTGTTAGTTGAATTTATTGAAATGTAAGTTGTCCGTTCTTCAAGTGAAATTTCATTTGTTTTCAACTACATTTGCAGTGGTATTTACCTACATTGTATTCTAAGTGTAATTAAAATTAAGTTTCATGGGTCTTTTTTGTTCCCAGACCACTAAGGGTTAAATTATTATTTTAATAAAAGTAAAGATAGTTACAGCACAATCAATTTTAAGTGATATTTTCCGAAAGTTATGCAAACTTTGATGAAAATATTGAAATTTTCTTTAATTTTTGACAAAATAAGCATTTTTTATAAAACGAGTCGCTTCAAACACAAAATCGAATTCTAACTTTTCCAATTTATTTTATTTTTTAATAACAACTATTATATTATAATAAAAATAGCAATCAACATCTCCAAATTAGGCATTTTGAAAAATCTTTAAAATTAACTTAAAAAAATGACGTTACTGCATAAAAATAGCAATCAACATCTCCAAATTAGGCATTTTGAAAAATCTTTAAAATTAACTTAAAAAAATGACGTTAGTGCATTTTTATTCAAACCGTGGGACATTTTGGATTCTATGCTAAAATGGGTTAATGATAGAAGAAGAAATTTGTTAATTTAAGCCGTTTTTTCTGCAACGTCCTTTTTATTTTTTTTTAATAGGGCTATTTCTGCTATTTTTACAGGTTCATTTCTATGAGTGCACACAAAGAGAAAATTTTTGACAATTTCGAACTGAAATTCGGTTAAAGCGATTAAAATCAATTTTTGCTAACCAAATATATTTCTTGTATTACAAACATTTTGTAAATTTAAAAGTTTTATTTTCAATGTTCTTATCTTACTGATATTTATAGTAGTTTTTTCTGCAGCGTCAATTTTAACTAATTGTAAGTAGGATTATCTGCTATTTTTAAACGTATATTTCTATGACCACAGTGTAGATTTGAAACAATAAAAACATTTTAAAACTTTTTTCAACATTTTTCTAGAATTTCGTAAAAATCATACAGTTTGGCTAGGGATACTTTCCTTGTTAGTCAAACTTTTTGAATATATTTAAAATTATTTTTTTCCAAGAATTTACTTTAAAGTAATTACAATTTTAACAGATTATAAAATTTATTTATTACGAGTGATGTTTTATAACGTACACAGTCTTACAAAAGTTTACATGTCCCTGTTATATTTAAGTTTTTTTACAAAAATAACTTATGAGATACTATTTAATGGGTTTTATTAGTTTGTATTTAATTTTATTAAAAAAAATAAACTTAAAATATAACTTTATTAAAAATAAAAAATTATACGATAGTTTTTTGGTTTTACGCAAGTTTACAGAAGTTCAATAAATAGTACTTTAAAAAAGGTAATTAGTATCTTGTATGGCCTCCTTTCGCTTTGGTGTGGACATAGCCAATTTTTTGGTTGTTTCAGGTGTAATTCCTCTCCACTCCTCCATCAACGCTTCCTTTAAAGCAGGAATTGACGTTACGTGACGTTTTTTCAGACCTCTCTTTAAAATGTCCCATAGATGTTCAATAACATTTAGGTCGGGGTACTGCGGGGGATGTTCTAGCTTGTGTTTGACATTATAGAGAAGCCATTCCTTAACGATTATCGAAGAACGCTAGGGAGGTAGCTGTCTTTCAAAATGTTTATGTACATAGCCTTATCCATAGTACCGTCGATGAATCTGAGTTTACCAACCCCATTAGCAGCCATGCATCCCCAAACCATGACTGATCCTCCTCCATGTTTTACTGTGGAGTTAACATTCTGTGGTAATAACTCTGTATTAGTCTTTCGCCAAACTTTGGTCCGTCCATCGCCTCCAAAAACCATAAATTTACATTCATCGGTGAATATTACTCTTTCCCAAAATGTAGGGTCATTTACGTTAACATTTTTGTACTTTTGGGCATATTCCAAGCGCTTCTGGATATTCACAGGTCTAAGTAGTGGTTTTTTTTCCTTTGCAACTCTGCTATTGCAACCATTTCTTTTGATGCTTCTGCGAACTGTCTGGTTGGACACTGTTATTCCCAGATCAGACTTTAGTTTCCTATTTAATTCGACTCCACTTTGCTTAGGATTATCTTGGACAGAGCGAATAAAGGACCTTTCTGTCCGGTTGTCGAGAATATGGGGGCGGCCAGAACGAGCCTTACTTTCATAATTTCCATTTTTTTTAAATTTTTTATTATTGTTTGTACTGTGGCCTTTTTTAAATTTAATAAATTCCCAATTCCATTAAGAGACTTGCCATCATTCCTCAACTTAATGACGGTTTTTCGAATTGGTTCAGAAATTTCTTTGCCTCTGCCCATTTTACTCCACTATTAACACTTTATGATTTAAATTTTTCAAATTTGATCACTTTATGTCAAAGTACAAACTCTTCTAACGACTCAAACAAAAATTTCATGAAATTCGTAACGGCATTTATAACGGTACATCATTTTTTTTAGCAGGGTATGTAAATTTATGTAACTTTACCATTTGACGAATCATTGAATTTTGTTGTTTTTTGTTAACAACAACAACAACAAATATTCTAAAATATTATTAAAATGTTTTGTTTTTTTATTTTAATAAGAAATTAAAGAAAAAAGAAACCAAAATTTTATTTTCAGCAAGAAAATAGAAATTTAATTGCCGTATGTAAACTTTTGTAAGACTGTGTATCTTTTGGTGGTTTTTGTTTTAAATAAGTTTAATTAAGTTGTAGGTACACTTACTTCATTGTTGGCGCCATCACAGCTTCATATTCTGCTTTAGAGGAATCCTGCAGTAAAGTGAGGACAGGATGTAAAACGGCTGCCAGCACTTCTCCGTTACTAATTTCCGACTGCAGCATAGGCCAGAGATTCTGCCACCACAATTTCTGAAATGAAAAAAAAAAAAAAAAAAAAAATAGAGAAATAAATATGTTGTTAGTCATAATTGTTGCTTCAGTGTATCCTTATAAAAAAATGTAACCAAAGCAAACGTAAAAAATATGCTTTACACAAGGGTGTCCCTTAAAAACCAATTTCTGGATTTTCGTTCATTACACCGCAATTGTTTTGCATTTTTACCAAATTCTTGGTTCATTTTTGATTCCAGGCCAAAGTGGGTTAATAAAATCCGATGAAGTCAGAATTCCATATCAGACTAATTTTGACTATATTAAATTAATAAATTAAAGTTTTAAAACTTGCGAGTTATGTGATTTTTTTATAAAAAGGCACTAATTAAAAAAGTGGACCATTTTCGACCGAAATTCGACCGAAATTCGACGCGGGTTAACGTTTTCCAAAAAGATTGCTTCCATTTTTAACAAAACTGGGGGTGTGTGAAATGACAAATCTATTTTTACGGGAAACCCTATAGCACACGATGAAGGTACAATTTTTATTATAACAACATAAGCCATATTTCATATAAATGGAATTTAAAAATGGTATCCTAGCTAGCAAAATTTCGCTATTTTGTGAAATAAATTTTTCAAATAGAACACATTGGCCATTTTTTTAAATTTTTTATCAAATTTGAAAAGAATGTTTGACTTTATTTTAAATATTTTATATGGTTCGGATAAAGCAAGAACTTTGTTTAAAAACATTCGATGCGTGTATCGCTATTTTCGTTTATTTCGGTAACGGCATTTTAGGGGTAAAGATATTTAAGTTATTTCGGTAACGGTTTTAATAGCGTTAACGGTATTTTACTTATTTCGGTAACGGTATTTTAAGGATAACTTTATTTAATTCATTCAGGTAATGTCAATGCACATCGATCATTTTAGCCCTATTATGTCCGAATTCTAATGACTAGCTAGTTTATGATCAAGCTTTAGGAAAATATATTCCTAGTTACTTTTTCTGATTATGTCAGATTATTTCGGTAACGGTATTTTAAGGATAACGCTATTTCAATTATTTCGGTAACGGTATTTTAGCAATAACGGTATTTCAATTATTTCGGTAACGGTATTTTAAGGATATTGGTATTTTATCTATATCTATATCGGTAACGGTATGTTATGGATAATGGTATTTACATTATTTCGGTAACGGTATTTTAGGGATAACGATAGTCAGTTTAAAGGGTTTTAAATCGGTAACGGTATTTTAGCGGTATTGTCTGCCATCCCAGCCACCAAAATAAAATGTTCTATTTGGTTGGCACTTTATTTTTCTGTATGCATTTTCATAAAAGGCACAAGTGTTTGGGTTGTGGCAAAGTGTTTGGGTTTTCTCATTTGTGTTTCTGCTGTTTTAATATCCTGTTGTATGAAAATTACATCCTATACAGTTTTTGTTGTTTGTCTATTTAAACTTAAGCAATTTGATTTTTTTTGTTTATTTTGTTAATTTTTCTTAAAAATCTTTACCTTGGGTATTAGCGGCATGCTTTCCATTAATGTAACTTTATAAAACTGTGATTTTTGTGACGTATCTTTCATATTCACTACATCGAGGAACTTGAGGGCATTTACCGCAGGATCACTAAAAAATAAAATAAATAAAAAAATGTTTTAATTAAAATACACTTAAACATCAATTATATAATATTTACATGCCTATTCACAGGAAAACTCACAAAACACAAAAAACTCACAAAATAAATTATACTGAATTCTATGCCCCAGTAAAAAGATTTTAATGTAATATTGGGTTAAACTGCACTTTATTTCTCAGGATTTCAAAAATGATTTTATTTTTAGGATGGGGAGGGAGTTCGTTAGTGTTTTTCTTTTGGTTATTTTTTTAAAATTTACTGTTAAAAAAAGAATTTTACATGAAAATATGACTTTTTAGTTGCTATCGTTGACATTGCCCAGGAATAACCGCGTGGAGGTGATAGTCCAAATTATATTGGCTTAAGGGGTCACTCCTCCAGTCCGTCCAAAGCCCGGCTTCGCTGAGGAAAGTTTTTCTGCGTTACCGGCCTTCGGTCAATCTTAGGGGTTTCCCCTTTGTGATAGGCAGTTTAGTGGCTTCGCTGAGTAAAGTTTTTCTACGGATTTAGGATTCTTGAGGAAGTTTCCTTTCATTTGAGTGCCCACAATTATATATTTCTACGCATACCGGTTTTTAGCGCCGGGGACCATGAGTACCCTCTGAAATAAAAAAATATTCTTTTTCATATATTATTTTTTTTTTTTTTTTTTGAGGAACGCCCCATAAAGTGCAGTTTTGCCTAATATTGTATACTTTTTTACAATTATGTCTTATTATATATGAACTAGGGTATTCAATCGGTGCAATGTTACTCGATTAATCGATGAATATCAATCTTCACCCGCTAATTTAATGCAGACTTTATCTACTGACAGGTCCTTACATGTTTCATTTCGCATCAACGAAAATCTTCAGAGGACCAATGTAGAAGGTTAGAAGATTTACCCAAATTATAATTTTTGAAGGCTTTACCAGTATTTTTTTATATACTTGATGAGACGCAAAAAACAAAATTGAAAAAATTTAACTAATTCAAATCAAAAATAAAACATTTTTAACTAAAAAACATTGTTCGTGTACAGGCTAGAATCTCTAGTCATAATACACTGTGCTGTTAGTGTTAATTAAATAAACAATAAGACTTTCTGAGTATACCATTAGGGCAATAAGTCAGTTTTGGGTAAATCTTCTACCCCTTCTACATTGGTCCCCTGAAGATTTTCGGTTACGCGAAATGAAACATGTAGGGACCTGTTAGTAGATAAAGTCTGCTTTAAATTAGCGGATAGAAAACTTTTTTAATTGAAACATTGCATAGTTTTTTGTTTAACGAAAAACAAATGTTCTTGAACTTGAATAATCTTGCTCACATCATAATTTATAATAAAAGATCGAAAATTAAACTTTTGGTTTTAAGGGTAAAATATTGTGCAAACATTTTTTTTGAAAGATTCGAATTGTAGTTAATTCATAGTTTTTCGAATTGGATATTTCTCTCTTTTCTTTAATTTGGATCTATAAACAACTTAATCACATAAAGTAAAAATTATCAATTTGAAAAACAAAAACAAAAAAAATCGGAACTAAAATCTGTCTTCCAAACTTCAACGCATTTGCGGAAATTTTAACGACAGCGAAAATATAATATAATTTTTCTTTATGTTTTTCCACGGCAAAGAATGTTATGTCATATTATTCTTGATATTTGCAAAAAATGCTAAAGGCAATGTTTTCTTTGAGTCAAACTTATAAAAAACTATATTGGTCCACTGAAGATTTTCGGTTACGCGAAATGAAACATGTAGGGACCTGTCAGTAGATAAAGTCTGCTTTAAATTAGCGGATAGAAAACTTTTTTAATTGAAACATTGCATAGTTTTTTGTTTAACGAAAAACAAATGTTCTTGAACTTGAATAATCTTGCTCACATCATAATTTATAATAAAAGATCGAAAAATAAACTTTTGGTTTTAAGGGTAAAATATTGTGCTAACATTTTTTTTGAAAGATTCGAATTGTAGTAAATTCATAATTTTTCGAATTGGATATTTCTCTCTTTTCTTTAATTTGGATCTATAAACAACTTAATCACATAAAGTAAAAATTATCAATTTGAAAAATAAAAACAAAAAAAATCGGAACTAAAATCTGTCTTCCAAACTTCAACGCATTTGCGGAAATTTTAACGACAGCGAAAATATAATATAATTTTTCTTTATGTTTTTCCACGGCAAAGAATGTTATGCCATATTATTCTTGATATTTGCAAAAAATGTTAAAAGTAATGTTTTCTTTAAGTCAAACTTATAAAACCGAAAGAAAATAAATTAAAACACCTCAATTGAATAATAATTCAGAAGATTTCGGAACACCTGATTTTGTACTTTTTTGTGTTTTATTGTTTAGTTTTAATTAAAAATTAGTGAAATAACATTATTCAAATTATTCGAGTTACTCGAGTGATTTTAAAATCGTACTCTATTAATCGACTAAACTCAAAATCGAGTTACTCTTTTTACGAACAAACCAAACCCGAATAATTTTAATACTCTAGTACAAACTCTAAAAAGTGCTTGTAAAATTACTACCATAAATTATGTGAGTTCTTTTGTAACATAACTCAAAATGCCTAAATGTAGACACAAAATATGTAAAATTTATGTTGACACATATTTGTGCTTTAGAATACGCATATATTGTATTAAGAGGCATTTTATATTTATAATTACACCCATTGTGCTTACAATCAGAGACGTAATAGTTATTACTTTTATTGAATTATGTATATTTTTGTATTTTAAACTTTTAAATACAAATTTGTCTATATAATTTTAATTTTTATATAAAACTCAAACAAAAAACTTTAAAAACAATAACTTTTTATTTTGAATTATCTCTTTAGTTATTTAGTAACTTTTTTGTTTTAATCGCAAAATAATTCTTAAACATAGAAATTAACAGCGAAATAATATGCAGTCGCGAGTCGCAATGTACATTAAAATATTTAAATATACCTGGTAAGAATTTAAAATCAAACAATAGCAATTATATTTTTGATTTTTATTTTAAATGTAAAGATTATTTAATAAGTTTTTTTAATAGTTGACCTTTTGATTGTTAATTAATTTTTATTAATTTGGCTTAAGGTCATTTAATAAAATTAAAAACGAGTGTTTAAATTTAAAGATTATTTTTAAAAAATCAATAAATACGAGTAACAGAAATTATAAGACCACAAAATAAAAATCGAGAAAATAATAGTTGTAGCGATTTTGTTACTTTTTTTAAAAAATAACAGTTATTTTGGGTATCTGCTTACAATTAATGTAATATGCTTAATACTGTGTTTCCACTTACGTTTTTTGAGTAAAACATGTGTTTTGGTAGAAAAAAAATATGTATGGGAAAACATGTAGGAAACATGTTTTGTTTCAAAATATGCCCAAAACACCTTCAGTGGAAACGTAGCATAAAAATAAATATTAGGCATAATGTGTGTAATTGTGTGTAATACAAACATTTAAAAGTAATTTATTTTCTCAAATAGTTTATAAAAAAATAAAACAAATTCGAAAAAATAAAAATTATGTACACTTACAAGAACTTTTCCATAAAAAATCAACAGTTTTTTAAAAGTTTAATCGGTAAAGTTGTTTCAATGGAATATACAGTTAAATTAACAAAGAAATATATTTTTTAACTTCCTGTCTGTTATTCAATAATCAAAATAAACAAAAAACCGGACTTTCCGTAGTAGTTAAAATATTCAGTTAAAAATTTATTTTTAAAACAAAAAGTTGTTATATTATATTGAGTAATGAAATAAACGAAAATATATTGTTTTTATGGATTTTGTCAATTAATTTTTCAACAGTTGAAAATAAACTAAAAAATACAATTGTTTTAAACGAAAAGTAAGTAGTCCCTTTTTTAACTGATTTTCAGTTGATTTAATGTGTATATTCAGTAGTCTTTACGGAAAAAATATTTTGAGTGTATAAGCACATTCTTTGTCTTTTCGCATAAAATTCGGGGTTTTTGGTAGTTTAAAAATTGGTGGTGTTAATGGCAGCTCTAATGGCGATCATTGTTTGAGAAATTTTAAATCCGGATGCAATTATTTTTAAAAATAGGTAAGAGGTTTAATTGTGTATCTATCGCAATATTTCTATTTTCAACAGCCTGGTGGCGGTGAAATCAGTTGGACACAGCAATTGGCATATTTTGTAGTGGGTTGGTATTAGGTTGTGGCAGAAATGGTGGAAATTCATACTTTCAAAATACATGCAGTCAAATTAATGGTATGGCAATTGCTCTAATATTGATACTGACGACACTTGCCCACATTTTTTAAACCCTTGGATGCTAGCACAATTTTCCAAATTAGGTTTCTCTACAAAATTGAATGCGTCGTTTAAAAGTAATACAATTATCCTTTTAAGTTCTTTCTGAATTATCCAGATATTTTTTTGTGTACTGATACTACATTTTTTTTTTGGGTTGCAACCGAAGTTGTTGTCGATTACACTTTATCACTTAACATTTATCATTGCTTAAACCTGATTTAAAAGAACCGAGATATTCTTAAAATTGAAATGTAAAATCCTTTTTAAGACTAATGCCGAATTTTGGCGCGATGTAGTTTAAGAGACAACAAATTGGAATGCATGGACCATAAAACATAAATTTTTTTCTACTATCAAACCAAATTTTTATTGTGGGTATAATTCTTGCCAATTAAAATATAATAAGAAACTTAAAATTTAAAAGACCTTGAAACAAGGCTATACTTTTCAGATCAGGGAGAACTTCTTAAAAAGATATTTTCTAGATATCTTAACATAAACCTAAAAAAACAGATTTTAGCTGTATTCGAATCGTTACACAGTGGTTTATCTCACAAAATTGTTGGAAATAATTCGGCCATTTGTAACTTTGTAGTCCGATTGCATTGAAATTTTAGAACAGGTATAAGTGACGTAACATCGAGCTCATGTTTTGATTTTGAACCCTCCAGAACAGCCAACGGTGGCAATATGACCACCCAAAATAGGGAACGTTTTGCATATAAATTATCGAGTGCTCTCCATTTTTTTGTTTCTAATCCGATTTTCAAAATATTTGGAATCTGCTAGTAGAGACTAACAAAAAACAAGCTTAAACGTGTGGATTATATCTAATAGTTCCCGTGATATTTCCATTTGAAAATGAGAAATTCCAAATTTGGTCCGACTCTTGTCTAGTTTTTTACGAATAGCTAGACGAAATCGGCGAAATTTTTTTTTAAACTATCAATATTTTATAATAAATTCATGCAATATCTTGTTCCACTCAAAAACTACATTCGATTAAAGTAGAAATGGAAAAACCAACAGTCTTCTACCTCCAGATATTCTGAAAGGTCTTTTTTTATATAAAAGCGAGTTGCACTAAAAACATTTTTGATTTGTTAATACTTTCCACTCAGTCGCTTTTAAAGTAACCCCTTTTTAAGGCAAATATCAACTTCTGCACGCCTCCATTTAGGTAACGGAATCGGTTGTATACACTCCAACATATACCCTTTTTATTGGGTAATTCTCTTCCAATCCGCGCTTTAAATGTAGACATGTTAGCATAAAATGTAAAAAATCCCATAATTGGATTTTTTTTTATACTTGGGAATTGTGAGATTGCATACAGCAAACCATAAATTTGGACATGAATTTTACATTTTTGACTTTAAAGTCTATTTAAGTCCAAAAAATCATTGGATTATGTCAATTGTTAAATATTTGATTGAAAAGTGAAAATTTACATTTAACAAACAATGAAATTATAACCTTCCTATTAGGATTATCCAAGATTTTGTTCTATCTAGAGTGGGGCTCTTTTTAAAAACTTTGTATTCGACTGGTAATTACCTTTTCATCGATATCACTTATACGATATATTTATAACTCCTAAACCCTCATACAGGCCTAAACTTTTTGCAATAAAACGTATACCACTTGTTTGGCACAAAAAATTAACAATATGCTCTTCTATTGTCCCAACATTTTTTTCCGTTCCCTATTTTAGGCGATATGGTATAAAATAGGTTAAGAGCGAATCTCAAAAACTAATGCATAGAAATAAATACCTTTAGGCATAAATTGTCGTGTGTGACCTTATACCAAAATTATAGGCTTTTTTAATTTACGCTTCAATCTTACTTTGTGCTTAGTATCGAAGGTTTCCAGTCAACATAAATATGTTTTAGAGATTTTTGAAAATGGTGTTTATTTTAAAATATTTATTTTTTTTTGTAATTTTACAAAATTTTAATTTTAACGCTTTCTCGCCTCCAAACTATGCCATCCACACAAAAAATTACTTCTAAAAATATTGTGTAAATTTGATTTTCTATCGAAATAGCTTAAATTCATATTGTGAGTCGCTAACTTTATTGCCAATTTTAAATACCCCGTCTGGGGGTCTTGCCGGTTAGAGGGTTAACAAGAAATCTTCTAAAGTTACTTCTTTTGGGGAAAAATCGCAAAATTTTAATTTTTTAATTTCTACTTTAAACGAATATAGTTTTTAGTTAAACAAGATATTGCATTAATTTTTGTTTAAGGATTTATTTAGTTAAATCACCATTTTTTTAAAAATGAAATTTGAACCGATTTCGTCCCGCTATTCGCAAAAAACTGGACCTGTGTCGTGGACACAACACTAAAGGAATTTTTTATGTACCGAATTTGTGACAGTATAAATGAAGACGTAACACTTCAATGGTTTAAGATAACTGAATACGGAACTATTTCGACAGTGACCAAGTTTGTCAGATATGGCGATTTCTCGCCAAACTTCGCGATCTTAAAACTCGTTTGGCAAGTTAATTTTCGAAATGCCGACTGGCGATTTTTCGAGTGAATGAAGATTGTACACATAAAATATCGCTACCAAAAACTATCACCATATGATTTTTTGCACAACTTATTCAAAAACTTGAAACGCTTTACAAGAATATAAATTAAAATTCAAAATTTGGTTTCGAAATATCTTGTTTAGATATTTTACAAGATTTTTGGTAACGATTTTTTATGTGTAAATAATTGGCGAATTTTAAGAATTTTTTATTTTTTATTTATTTATTTATTAGATAATCTAGCACAACAAGATGTAAATCTTATAAATTATAGTGCTAGTGAGTATAAAAAACATAACACATATTAAATAATATTAAAAAACAAAGTTAAAATTTAATATTTACGATACAAAGATAAAAATACAAAATTAAAAGTAACAAGTGTTTGAAATAAGTAAGGCATCAAACCAAAGTATATTTTAAGCTCATTTTTAAATTTGTTTGCCTTGTTTATGACTTGAATTCGATTAGGAAGAAGGTTCCAAAGACTAGTGGTGTAAATGAAAAATTGGCGTTGTGATAATAGGCTTTTAAATTTTTTCTGGATAATATTATTCCTACGATTTGATCTAGCAAATTGTATTCTGTTGTATAGGTAGACAGGTTGCATTGACGTGATTATTTTATGGAATAAAATAAGACTCCTAAATTTAAGAAGGTTTTCAAAACTCATCTTATTAATTTGATATGAAAAACTAGATATAGATTCACGGCGCCCTTTGTTGAAGACATATCTTGCAATATTGTTGTAAGCAACTTTAAGTTTTCCAAAGTCCGCAGTGTCACAGTTTGCATAAATTTCACAGCCATATAACAGAACGGGGATAAGATACGTTTGAATGGTGTTGAATATTTAACAATCCATAGATTACGAAGCATTCCAAAAATCCTTCCCACTATTGAGTTTATGTGGTTGGACCAAGTTAATTTAGAATTGAATATTACTCCGAGATTTTTCGATGAGTCTACGAGCTCGATAATATTGTTGTTTATAGAATTTCTTTGGGAACAAAATTGAAACTGGGTATATATTTTGTTACTGTGCTTTATAAGTTATACATTAAAGTTGTGCTAAATTCTTGCAGCTCCTTCTTTTTATAAAGATATTACTGTGAACTAGAATTATAATGCAGCATACAAAATTAAAATGTTCATGAAGTGCTTTTTAAAAGTGTTGGAACATAAAAATAAATAGAAATTGTTTGATTAACATTAGTATGTTAGCAAATAAAGAAAAAACTTGCAAAAAATCTATATTTTGAACATCCGGACTTCTTGTCTAGTTTATGTACTTTCCCAAATTTAAATTGTTATAATGAATTTATTGTTATAGCTTTTTGTTGGCATGTACATAATAAACTAATTTTAAAAGTGATTTTTGTTGTGCCTTTTTTAAGGTTTTTTGAACAGGTGGTATGACACGCTGATTTGAATAAGTGCAGTGACTGGTTCCGGACGGGCTATTTAGCAACACGTACATAATATGGCACACACTAAAAAAAAAGTGACAGGTTACTTTCTAATTACTTTTCGCATGCGCGGCGACATGTACCCCTTAGACCAGTGCAGTGGTACTTTACAAAACTATTCCACTCAAACTACCTCTATAACAGAACACATTTCAAAAAACTGTTTTTTTTTAAATTTTTTATGAAATATATGTTAAATAAAAATTAGTTGCTTATGTCGTGTCCAAATCACTACGTGGAGATGTTAAGGTATCCTGACTTATGAAAAAAAAATGTGATCAAATTTAACTAAAAAGCCGATAACTCAAATCTATAATTAACATATATTTCTTTATAAAGTTTAAGAAACCAGTTTTTTAAATATAGCGGATTTTGAATAAAATACATTTTACCTTAAATATACATTATACCTTTTGTAAACCAGTAAAACCACAATATAAGTAACACTTAAATGAGGCATCAATGACTTTTATAGCTTAAACCGCTAAAATGTTATGGGCAATTATGTTTAACCACTTTTGCAGAACTGATCTTGTTATTTTTTTCAATAGATTATTTTTTTATGTAAATCTTTTTTTCTACTATTTAGTATATTTTTATAGATCTTTATCCATAATTTTGAATAGTGCAAGAGCTTCACATATTAATTTGGCAAGAGCATTGTGAATTAAATTATAATTAACATATTTTTTTTTTGAAAATTTTAGAAAACCAGTTTTAAAAAAAAAAAGTATTTTATCTTCAAAAAAATATTTTTTTACTTATTGTTTTTAAAGCACGACGACACACAGTGGTTCCAAACACAAAAAACATGGTAATAAATATAGATCTTTTAAACTACTGGTCCAATCGGGAAATGGTGTTCCCAAAAATTGAAAAGCGGGAGCTAACCTTTAAGGAAAATGTTTCTGTGGTCACCCTGTTTTAACACAGGGTGTGCTACAGGGTGTCAAAGTTGACCATCTCGAGTATGAAAGAGCTTTAAAGGGGTATAACTTCTATAACCATGCATCGATTTTAGTGTTTTTTGGACTTTTTTTAAATCTAGGTTACGAGACAAAGCAAAAACATGCTTCATGTACCATAGTAACTCTTACAGTTAAAAAAATATTTCACTTTGAATTTCAAAATCTTCATTTTTCGCCTTGACTTTTTTAATAGTTTTGCCAATAGATTATTCATTTTTCAAAGAAAATGCTCAAAATTTTTTCAAGTCATTCTAATGACCTTTCTTAAACTCCTAAAGAAAACTTTTTTGAATTATCTTAAGCCGTTTCGCAGTGATACTATTTTAAACTCAAAAATTAAAAGTGTGTTCTGAAAAATGGGGTTTTTTGGTCAGATAAGGGGTAACTTCACACACCTTTATATATATTTTGCTGATATTTTTTGGATTAGTTTTTTACATAGTTTGATAGAGTAGACTTCAAAAATGCTTAATGGTATAGTTTAAAGCATTTTTGGATATGCACCCTACGTCCAGCATTGGTCGAAAATGATGAATTTTTGAACGGAATTCTATGTTTATGACCGTGATAAAAAAAAGTCACGCCACTTAGACACGATTTGAAATTTTTATACTGTAAAGAGATTTATTCTAATGAGTTTGCCACTTCATTTGCTGCCGCCCGCTCAAAAACGTAGCCTGGAGAGCAAATTTTGTGGAAAAAGTCATTTTTTTCAAAAGCCTTTTTTTGATTTATAAAAAAAGCGTACTTATATTATCAATTTCAGGAAGATTTTATTTTATTTTTAATAAAACGTAAATAATTGTCCTACATTCCAAAAATCTTTTCGATATTGCTTATGGTTATTTTTACATAAAACATCAAAGTTCAATGTAGTATATCTAACTATAATTAATTGTACATTTATTGGCTTTTGCTTTCGGTAATGTTAAAAAATTTAAATAATTTCAGAAATTTTTTTACATATTATTAAATTAGACTTAGTTATCAATTCAACGATGCATAAATCGTTTATCTAGTGTAATAAATGAATTCAAACTATTGCGCTTAAATCAGGCATTTCAGGTCAAATTGCAGTATTTAACAAATTTATATATTCAGGTATACAGAGCGTGTTGCATTATATTTCTCTAAAAGGGTTACGGGTTTTTTTATTTTTTTAATACTATTTCAAAAACCTAATAAGATATAAATGCAGGTAGAAAATGCGTTTTATGATGTAACATTTGCATAATATATTGTTTTAATGGGCTAATATAATGCGTTTTTTTTTATTTTACCTATTTCAGTTTTTTGTTTTTACAAATCCAGTACCTGCTCGATTTTTTGTTTATAAAAAAACAAATATTTGTAATATATAAGCGTAGTAATTTTAAAAGGAGGTTATTTGAGTTAAGCAGTCATGGAGGTTACAATAAAATATAGCTCCCTTTGTAAAGTAATTTGGGATACTCTTGCCAATACTGATATACGATCGGAAAAAATAGGAAAACTGATTGATACCATTGTCTACTCGTATGGCTTAAATATAAAGCCAGATGAAATTGAAAATTTTTACAAAATTTATGAAAAAAGGATTAAAGATTCCGATTATTCTATACAAAAATTTATGAAGAAGAGTCAAGATTGGCTTAATAAGGAGATGTCAGTAGTTATTGAACAGAAAAAAAGGGGCCGCCCTAAAAAAGATTATGAAGAGGTCCAGATTAGGACTAAGAAGGTAAAACAGGAAGAAATGATTAACACACACTCCGCTAATGAAATAAAGGATTCTTTTAAAGCAGCTTTGACACGTATACAGCCTAAAGAAACAGGGAAAATTGTCGACGTCCTACCAACTGCGTCTCCTAAGCGTTTGAAGCGCATGATACAAAGTATTCCAACACCAAAATCATCAACTTCCTTTACCAGTGAAGATGCATTAGCTCTTTTTCTAAATTTGGGGTTAACGAGAAATAAATATGGTATTTTAAGAAAAGCTCTCATTGAAAAAGGATATGATATTTTTCCTAGCAGTAAAGCAATAAAAGAAACAAAAGAAAATATTTTAAAACCAATAACATCCCCAGTGCATGCCTCTATTGAAGGCGCAAAAGTTGAACTATCACAGTTAATTGACAATACTGTTTCTAGAATTATGTCCACATTTAGCAGCAAAGATATTGAAAGATGCAAGCAATCTGATGTCGTGTTAATGTTCAAATGGGGCTGTGATGGCACATCTGGGTTTTCCGAATACAAACAACCATCTGGAAGCAGCAAAGAAAAAAGTTTTTCATCAATTTTTATGGCTTCTTTTGTGCCGTTAAGAATGCGGTTGTATAATAAATTACCTTCAACCTCGTCTGCAAATGATATATGGACGAATTTAACCCCTGGATCTAAATTTTTATGTCGTCCAATACGATTTGAATATGTAAAAGAAGACATGATTTCAACACAAAGTTTAGTAGATTCAATAGAAAGGGAAATTTCGAGCTTGTCTCCACTTTACGTGGAAATATCTGGACAAGTTATTAAAGTTTCATTTCAACCACAACTTACAATGATTGATGGAAAAGTTGCAAATGCAATTACAGACACAACATCTACTTGGAAATGTAATATATGTGGAAAATTAAGTTCACAGTTTCATGAAGATAGTGATACAATTTCTATGAACGAAAACGCTCTGAGGTTTGGGATATCGCCACTTCATGCCAGAATAAGATTTATGGAATATTGTTTACACCTCGCATACGATCTCAAATACCGCCTTATTCCAGGAAACCTAAGCCTTTCCGTAAACAAAAACACTGATCTACACAACATGAGAAAAGAAGAGAAGAAAAGAATTCAAGATGAATTTAAATTAAGACTTGGATTAATCATTGATACGCCCCTTCAGGGGTTTGGAAGTTCCAATGACGGAAATACAGCAAGGCGTTTTTTCGAAGATCCAGAAACTACCTCCTCAATTACGGGTCTCGATAAAAACCTACTAAAACGTTTTAAAGTTATATTAGCAGTCATTAACAGTAAAAAACCTATTAATGTGGCTAAATTTAAACTCTTTGCCAATGAAACAAAAGACATTATACTCACCATGTACTCTTGGAGGCCAATGACACCAACAGTACATAAAGTATTAGCTCATGCCAAAGAAATAATAGAAAACAGTATGTTGCCTTTAGGCGAACTGACTGAAGAAGCCCAGGAGGCCAGAAATAGAGACGTCAAACATTTTAGGCTTTTTAACACACGTAAGTGCTCCAGAATAGCTCAAAATTCCGATTTGATGGAATTTTTATTAATATCATCGGATCCAGTACTTTACTCCATAAGAACAAAATGGTTACCAAAAATAAGCATAGACATTGAAAAGGAAGATTCTGAATCTATGCATATAAACGACCTTTTAACTTTTGATACTTCAGACTACTTTGTAGAAAATGTGTAGTCCTTAGGAATATATTCATATTTTTAGCACAATTACTACTGTACCAGTTAAATTTAATAAAATCTTATCTTTAGAACAAAAAAAAACATTATTTTGTCTTTCAAATAAATGAATATATGGTAGTTATTTACCTGTTTTATATGGAAAATTAGAACAATATATTATGCAAATGTTACATCATAAAACGCATTTTCTACCTGCATTTATATCTTATTAGGTTTTTGAAATAGTATTAAAAAAATAAAAAAACCCGTAACCCTTTTAGAGAAATATAATGCAACACGCTCTGTATACCTGAATATATAAATTTGTTAAATACTGCAATTTGGACCTGAAATGCCTGATTTAAGCGCAATAGTTTGAATTCATTTATTACACTAGATAAACGATTTATGCATCGTTGAATTGATAACTAAGTCTAATTTAATAATATGTAAAAAAATTTCTGAAATTATTTAAATTTTTTAACATTACCGAAAGCAAAAGCCAATAAATGTACAATTAATTATAGTTAGATATACTACATTGAACTTTGATGTTTTATGTAAAAATAACCATAAGCAATATCGAAAAGATTTTTGGAATGTAGGACAATTATTTACGTTTTATTAAAAATAAAATAAAATCTTCCTGAAATTGATAATATAAGTACGCTTTTTTTATAAATCAAAAAAAGGCTTTTGAAAAAAATGACTTTTTCCACAAAATTTGCTCTCCAGGCTACGTTTTTGAGCGGGCGGCGGCAAATGAAGTGGCAAACTCATTAGAATAAATCTCTTTACAGTATAAAAATTTCAAATCGTGTCTAAGTGGCGTGACTTTTTTTTATCACGGTCATAAACATAGAATTCCGTTCAAAAATTCATCATTTTCGACCAATGCTGGACGTAGGGTGCATATCCAAAAATGCTTTAAACTATACCATTAAGCATTTTTGAAGTCTACTCTATCAAACTATGTAAAAAACTAATCCAAAAAATATCAGCAAAATATATATAAAGGTGTGTGAAGTTACCCCTTATCTGACCAAAAAACCCCATTTTTCAGAACACACTTTTAATTTTTGAGTTTAAAATAGTATCACTGCGAAACGGCTTAAGATAATTCAAAAAAGTTTTCTTTAGGAGTTTAAGAAAGGTCATTAGAATGACTTGAAAAAATTTTGAGCATTTTCTTTGAAAAATGAATAATCTATTGGCAAAACTATTAAAAAAGTCAAGGCGAAAAATGAAGATTTTGAAATTCAAAGTGAAATATTTTTTTAACTGTAAGAGTTACTATGGTACATGAAGCATGTTTTTGCTTTGTCTCGTAACCTAGATTTAAAAAAGTCCAAAAAACACTAAAATCGATGCATGGTTATAGAAGTTATACCCCTTTAAAGCTCTTTCATACTCGAGATGGTCAACTTTGACACCCTGTAGCACACCCTGTGTTAAAACAGGGTGACCACAGAAACATTTTCCTTAAAGGTTAGCTCCCGCTTTTCAATTTTTGGGAACACCATTTCCCGATTGGACCAGTAGTTTAAAAGATCTATATTTATTACCATGTTTTTTGTGTTTGGAACCACTGTGCGACAGTGGCTTTAAAATGAGGTACCAGTGAATCACGTAGTTTTACCAGTTAAAAAGACGATTAGTAGGACTACTTTTATTAAATTTTCGATTTATTTTTCATATTTTAAACGCGATATTTCTACAACCGTTAGAGCTAACAACACAAAACTTGTAGGACTACATATCTATATGACACTAACCTTTCAAACCAAGTTTGGTTAAAATTAAGTGGGGTAGAGGGCGCAAATTGGATATTTTTATGGTTTTATATGGAATAAGTCTTTATGGAAAAAAACCGAATTTTTTGTAAATGTCTCAAATTTACAGAACCATTTGTTATTTTTTGAATTTCAAATGGTATATTTGAATTACATTTGGTATTGTTTGAATAACATTTTGTATTTTTAGAGAACATAATGACATTTGGTATTTTTCGAATTTCAATTATGTTCTTTTTATTACGGATTTTTTTGTTTCGAATTTCAATTTGTATTTTTTTTTATAACATTTGGTATTTCTTGAATTTCAAATGATATATTTTTAATTACATTTTGAATTTTTTTGAATTGCAAATGCGATTATTTTTAAAAATAAGTGTGATTTTGTGAATAAAATATGGACTATTTTGAGTTACAAATGAGATATTTGAATTTCAATTGCTATTTTTTGAATTTCAAATAGAACCTTTTGAATTTGATTACAAATTTGAAATTATATTAATGATTTTTTGAAAATCAAATGCAATTTTGAAATAACATTTGTTATTCTTTGAATACCAAGTGGTTATGGTGTAGTATAATTAACCATTATTTGATTTATAGATTTTATAATATCTCAAATTTTTTCTTTAAGTGTATAACAAAAATGTTTTACTTACACAAAGTACTTAATCAATTGTAGCAGCTGCGCTGTTGGTCTTGCGGTTGGATCTCGATTTACTAAACGTGATGTGGCTTCTTGCAGTGGTACAGGTACTCTTGGCAACATTTTTTGTACATTATCATCCAGCTTTATGTGTGTTAATATTAAAACGAAAAAAATAAAGAAAGACATTTATTTAAAAGTCATTAGTAATTGTAAAGATGTCAGAATAATTTATTAAATATCTTTTGCAAACTTGTTTGATAACAAAAAAGTGTAGACTTTTTGTGTAAAAGCCAGTGTGACATTAACCGTGTAATGCACGAGCCTGCCATTTGCTACTGTTATTATTTTAGGCTACATACCCCAATGTAAAAAAAAAAAACATTACCAGATAAAAGGTTATATAACCACACATTTTGTAACGTTAACCCCCCGTCAAACACATATTCTGAAACCTTCGAACAAACACATATCGCACACCTAGTACAAAAGTGACTCAACTCAAAACTTTTAATTTTTCAGAAATCGAAAAAATATATTTGCAACTTTATACAAATTGCAAATATAACTGTTTTTTTTTAGCAATAATTAACAACAACAAAAGACACTGATATTTTTTTTATAGATAAAGAAGGATATTGTGCATAGTTTAAGCATATAAAACCGAAAAATGTAAATTTTGAGTTGAGTCACTTTTGAACTGGGTGTGCGATATGCCTGGCCAGACTCCTATACGTTTTCTTGCATTTGTATGGCAAAAAGGGTACCGTAACTTTGAATTGAATGAAGTATGCTCGTATAAAAATGTAAAAAAATTTTCATTCATTTTGTGGAATGCATGAAAAACAAGTAGAATCAACTATAGAATGTTGTTGGCACACAGGATTAGTGCATTTGGTGCAGTAAAAAACGTGTCTTCCTACGCAGCTTTTCGTCTTGCGTGAGACAAATTCTGCAATCTTTTCTGGAATACAGTGTACTAGGGCCGCTTTGTTGGTTAGGCAGCATGTTGCTGGGAATATTCAAAGGCCTTCCAAAGAAAGATTCAATGGCCAAACGGGTGGAATGTTGTCCCAAAATTGTATAGGGGTCTGGCCAGGCATATGTGTTTGTTCGAGGGGGACTTTTTTCTTTTGCAGTTTTCGTCGTGTTGGAACGATATTCAAAGGCCTTCCAAAGAAAGATTCAATGGTCAAACGGGTTGAATGTTGTCCCAAAATTGTATAGGGGTCTGGCCAGGCATATGTGTTTGTTCGAGGGGGGACTTTTCTCTTTTGCAGTTTTCGTCGTGTTGGAACGATATTTATGATTTTTTCTACAGAGAGAAAGCCAACAATATTTTAGGTGGATACCGGGAAATACAGGTATCTACCTAAACTAGAAGTATGTTTAATTAACGCTCAAAAATGAAATATGCCTGGCCAGAACCAAGTGTTTTGTCCATGGGTTAAGTACTTATATTTCCCATTTTAAATCTCATTATATCTCGAATTTGTTGTAACTTCCGCAAAACTAAGTGAATTCGTACAAATTTGGGATCTTCGAAAAACTTATTTTAAGGTCTAAATAAAACAGTCATAACCTTAAACTTGCTTTAGCGCACTAGTTGAAAATTAATCCGATTTGGCATTGAGCTTAAAATTTGATCACTTATGTTTTGTGCTTTCAAAGAAATTTAAATATTTTAATTGTTATACAAAAAATAGTAATGTTTTAAATTAAATAACATTATTTAACATCTAGTTAATACTTCAAATGCAAATTCACAGAAAAAATAACCTTAATGGAACCACAGTTCAATGACAATCGGTACCAGGTGAATTTTAAACCAATTTTTTTTTTTAAAAAGAGAAGCAACACTCAGGAAATTCTTCCTATTTATTAATGTGTTGCTTTCTTGGGAAATTGGATAGTGGAGAGATGAACGGTGGGGAAAGATGAAGGGCTTCAAACATGACAACACTGTAATTGCTCGAGATGATAAGTCTTAGAACAGTTGTTGCTCGCCACCTGATGTAGAGTTGGCGAACTTATTGAAGCTTTTTTGGATCATAGCCCTGAATCATTATTTTACTTCAGTGGGGTTAAGTGCTATGGGAACACCGAAGGTGGGAGCTGCTATACATATGATGGATAGAAAACTCATACATATTATTTTTCTAAATTGATGTTCCCGTCACCGGGAATCAAACCCGGAACCATATGTGTAACAGTCCAACGCGCTAACCATTACACCACAGCTCCCACAATTTCAATGTATAATTGATCAATAATAATTTTTATTTCTATGAAATATCATCGAATTTGTGTTATTTATCATATTTTGCTCATTGCTTTATCATTTCGATTCAAAAAATGTCAATGTGAAGTTAAAAACAGTAGTAAACTATATTAGGCTTGAGACGGAAACACCATTGCATGCCAATTCGCCGTTTTAAGTTGTTCAGAAAAAAGTAAAATTGGTTATCAAGTTCTGCTAATATATACCTCAAGTAATAAGTCTAAAGACCTCGATACAAGAATCCATTAAAAAAATTGTTAATATATAAAAGTTAGTGATTTTTAAGGCCAGGGTAAAAAAAAAAACAAATTAACATTTTTTGAGTAGTATTAAAGAATAGCTTTATTGGTACTAAAAATAAAAGGAAAAGCTAATTTACATCAAAAATTACACTCTATTTGTCTTTATAACTATCAAAAAAACATTATTTATAATTTTATTAGTTAATTATAACTCTGTTTTTATTTTCGTTAAATTTTTGAATATGTATTCTTTTGTTTGTTTTAATGCTACTCGAAAAATATAAACTTGTTTGTTAAATTGGCTTAAAACGGCAATTTGGCATACACTCTGGTGTTTCCGTCTTAAGCGAAATCTCGTTTACTGCTGCTTTTAACTTTTCATTGACATTTTCAGTGTCGAAATGACAGTATTGTGCAAGAGATGATAAATAATACAAGTTCGATGATATTTCACAAAAATAAAAAATTTTATTGTTAAATTATGCATTAAAATTCGTTAAAATTCTCCTGTTATTGATTTTCATCGAACTGTGGTTATCTTAAAGTTATTTCTTCTCTTTTTTTTGCATTTTCAGTATTAACTAGATGTCAAATGATATTATTTAATTCTACTGGTCACCTGTATGTTAATGGGCTAATTTCCACCTGTCATCAATATCGAAAAGGCCCCGAACTACAAAGTTTAAAATCTTTTTGTTTGTTACATGTGAACAGTATGCCAACAATGAATTTCTAGTTGCATTTAAACTCCTAATACACGCATTTTTAAAATAAGACTATTTCATTGAAATAAATAACACAAATGTTTTCTTAAATAACCCACTCTAGGTTTTTTACAAAATATTCAGAATAAATTCCGAAACTGAATTATTTAATCAGTACACTTAGAATACTATGTAGGTAAAGACCACTGCAATTGTAGTTGAAAACAAATGAAATTTCGCTTAAAGAAAGGACGACTTACATTACAGTAAATTCAACTAACATTGTCATTTGTTTTTTAATGTTCAAAATATTACTAACAATTGTAGTAAAAATGAACCACATGGTAGTAAAAAATAAACAAACATTTATATTTAATCCACTAACGCATATATTTAATCACTGCATAACACCGTCCATCTTTCCAAAATTATGGAAAATAGGAAGAATGATTCCCATAGCAAAAGTATCTACTGCTGTGAATGCAAGTGATTACCGACCGATAAGTATTCTTTCAGTTTTTGCTAAAGTTTTTAAGTCCCTTATGGCTGAGAAAATCACATCTTATCTAAATCTGAACAAACTTGTATCTCCATTGCAATCTGGATTCCGTGCTGCTCATAGCTGTACCACTGCCGCCTTAAAGGTAATGGATGATGTCAGACCTGAGTATGATTTGAGAAATTTGACATTCATGTGTTTGTTAGATTTTTCTAAGGCATTCGATAAAGTAAATCATGCTATTCTTTGTCAAAAATTAAAGCTGATGCAGCTTTGTTTCTTATGAAAAATTATTTGACTGGGCGTGCTCAGAAGGTGATTGTAGGAAATATGCAATCTGGTTTAAGAGGTATAACTTCTGATGTACCGCAAGGATCCGTTCTAGGTCCTCTATTATTTAGCATTTTTATTAATGACGTATTTAGTGTCTGTAAGTATGCTCGGATACACGGTTGTGCTGATGATATTCATCTTTATATTTCTAATCGAATTTGTTTGATAGAAGACTTATGTTACAAACTTAATGAGGACTTACATGCTATAAAAATTTGGGCTGAAACCAATAATTTGGTACTACATCCTAAAAAATCCATCGTTTTACCAATCAGTAAATTTACACTGGATCGTAGTTATTTTCCAACATTATATCTTGGTTACACCTCTGTGATGTATGTCGACAGAGCGAAATATCTGCTATTTTACATTAACTCAACCTTTTCATGTACAGACCACATAAATGTTTTTCTTGCACTACGTAATCTGCGAATGTCGTCTTACTTTACACCAGTCGAAATTAAGCGAAAGCTTGTTGTTCAGTTAATTCTTCCACTGATAACCTATTCAGCTGAGGTGTATAGTAAATTAGATTCACACTCAATGCACAAATTACAGGTGTCTTTTAACAATGCAAGGAGATATGTATATGGTCTAGCACGGTTTAATAGTATATCATCTTTTAAAAATATGATTCTTGGTTGTGATTTAGAGGACTGACTACCTTTGTATGCGTAACCTTATATTTTTGCACAAACTTTTGCATCAGAAGACTCCTGCTTATCTGTTTTCAAAACTTACATTTGCTAGATCTACAAGATACATTACTTTAATAATACCCAGACCCAACTTTCTCAATACAAGCAGATTTTTTTCGTTAACGCAATTAAGTTATGGCATGACCTACATATTAACATTAAACCTATTTCGGGAATAAACAGTTTCAAGAAATCCCTATTTGAACATATAGTTTCCAACAATTAGCTCACAATGTACTTTTAATTTTCTTTCTCTTTCTTTATCTCTTTTTTTTAATATTTTCGATAACTTCCTTTTAATAACTTCCTTGTAAGTTTATATTTTTTTTAGTCCTTTACTCTCCTCTAAACTATAAAGCCAGTTAACTAAATATTTTTCTCAATTTGTTAAACTATTGTCTGACTTTTATACTTTAAAAAATAATTTACTTATCTTTAAGTGTTAAATAATGGCTTTACTTATGTAATCCCAATTGAACCACAAAAGAATTTTATTCTTAAGGTTCTAATAATGAAAAAAAAAACAAATATATAAATAAATAAATAATAAATAAATAAATAACAAAAAACAACTGTAAAAAATTAATGTAAAATCATAAAACAGTCATTTGATGTGAGTTGTTTTTTTAAATGAACTACAAGGTTAGTAAATATTTTAATTTGTTCTACAAACGACTGACATTTACATTAAAAATAAAGAAACTGAATTACAACCCAAACAACTACATATTTTTAAAGCGGAAGTTCCCTGAGTGTAGTCCATACAATTACTCATTTGATCTGGAATTGTTTGGAATTGTTCGGAAAGAGATAATAAATGTACGTCTAGCAAAAATCGATAATTTCTTTGTATTTGACCACGCCTATCTCGCCTACTATGAAAAAATATATTTTTCGACATTGAGTTCAATGGAATAATAAGTACACACTATAACATTTCAACAATTATATTTCAGCTTCTCAGAAGATAGTTTGTTTAACTCCACAAAACAAAATGTTGAGAAAATCAGGTCTAAGTTTAGTGCTTTTCAAAAACTCTCTGATAGTTTTTTAATTAAAATGAACCGAAATATGGTTAAACGACATGTTGAACTTCTTATTTATCAAATTTACAAAGAAAAAATTGCATGCTTCTAACTTAAAAATGAATTTGAAAAATGCTTTCCCATTATAAGTCCATATGAACTGAACTTATAATTTTTCGGCTACTAATATAAAAGAAGACGTATATAGCTATCATATAACGTTTAAATCATTAATATCTGAAAAGCCGTTGCTGAAATATTGGTAATTAAAGTTGGATATATATCAAATTTTGTTAGAGTTGCTCGTTTTATCTTCCGAAAAAAAAACTTAAAATTTTGTATTTGTATTTGAAAAATGTTCTAAGTTTTTTTCTTTATATCAATTCGAATATGATTTTTTTTATGGACAAATATTTAAAAATAGTGACCAGCAGTTTTCGCATAAAGTTAATGAATTTTTTATAGCTTTGATTACGCTTTATATAAAATAATTAAAATAACGATTTTCATGGGTCATCTTAACATTAAGAAATGCGTTTGAAAATTGGATAGAACCATAAATTGGCATTTTTTGGTTTCATTATAACACAAGACGTATGAAATGAAAAAAAAAAACATTTCCTTTGATTTTTTTCAATTAAATCGATTTGTTGAAAATTTTAAAAGCTGTCAATTAAAAATTAATTGACTCAATCAAATGTTTGCTCAAATTCGAAACTTGCTTGACATTTTTTTATACTATCGCTCAACATCAACATATTGTTGTTGTTTTTTTGGAATATTTATGTAGTTGTTTTTTTTTTTAATGTTTATGTTTTAGTAATAAATATTATAAATTCATTTCAATTAGAATTTATTAATTATCTACGACTTTATTTAGTTAAATTATTTAATTTCATTGGTCTAAATCAGAATATTAATTTATTCTAAAACATTATTGAAGTTAAATTTTGTTTAATAAAAATGTAAAAATTTTTTTAAAACAAAAAAATGCTAAAAATAAATTTAAAATTTTTAAAAAAATAGTCTGGTTTATACAAAAGGGCTAATTTCTGCAAAAAAAAAATCCAAATTTTTTGCCATACCCATTGTTTCAATAGAAAGAAAAAACTAATTTCTGTGTGAATTTGTTCACATAAGTCTAAATAAATCTGCTTACAAAATGAGAATTACATGACGGGTTAAATTCAATGTTATAAAATTCAAGCTACACAAAAACATTTGGTATGGCAACAACATTTTATAAAGTTGTTTTTTGCTTTTTGGGAAGGTATCAATATTGATCACTTTTTAATCAAATGAGTTATTATTTAATTGAAAAATAATTCAATTAAAGATCTATACATTTTCAATGGAATTAGCCATTTTCGTTATTGGCGGAATTTCCGAAATTACAGCTATTAAATCGGTGGTTTTCGTGATTGAAATGGGTTTTAATTTTATTGTGTGTAGGTAGCATATACCATAAAAATTGTCAAAATGCGATAAGACTCTATAAAGAATTGTCTACTAAAATAGCGTTCAGCTATTTTTCACAAAAACTTAGTAATTCTTTATATCGATAAGGCAACGTTATGCACAAAATAATTTGAAATTAAGTTTGCAATATTCACCTTCAAAGTTAAAAGAGCATGCTAAAGTTTTTACAAAGTTTTTACTTTCTATCCAATGCCGTTTAAATCATCAAAATCCGATAAACCGTTCCTTAATTAAAATAACACCCAAATAAAAGTTTGTTGGAGTTGTTCGTTTTATCTTCTGAAAAAGTTTTTAAACGATTTTATTTTAAAAAGTCTTTTTTTTTTTAAAGTGTTATAAAAAATTGGAAATTTTTTGGCCTTGTTCGAATTAACTTTTGAAAAATTTGTATATTTGTTCCTAAGTAAAACAAAATTTTGCATTTCGCTGTAATAAATTACTAATTGAAATCCGTCTTTTGGGACATGTAAAGTCATCACAACGAACGTTTCTAAATCATAAATTCAAAAATTTAGAAAATCGGAGTTAAACGGACTATATATACTAGGCCGGGCGACTTGTATGGAGGCAAAAAGAAACGCTCAACGTTCAAAGAAAATCGTATTCTAGGGATCAAAAGAAGAAACTTTGCCGAAGGAACCATACCTCTAAAACGAATTCTGATGTCCCGACTTTTGACCCGTAGGGTAAAATTTTGAAAAAGCCCACTTTGATATTTCAGAAAGTAGGAGGAATCTCTCCAAGATTATGGGAGCTACTTCTTCTTTCTGGAGACACGCTAGCAGATTAATGCATAAAACATCATTCTAGGTGACCTTTAAGGGGTTAACATTTATGTTGAAAGAGGGCCTTTTTAGTCGTGTTTTTATAGCAATTGTGCAAATCTCGGGATAGAGATATTTCAGAAAGTAGGAGGAGTCTTTCCAAGATTAGGGTCTCTATTTCTTCTCCGGAAGACGCTCTAGCAGATTAATGTATAAATTATATTAGATTGGGTTGGATTCGATTGGGGCACTCTAAATGCGTCAAAGTGGGGTTTTCCAAAATTTAAACTACGGGTCAAAAGTCGGGACATCAGAATTCGTTTTAGAGGTATGGTTCCTTCGGCAAAGTTTCTTATTTTGATGCCTAGAATACGATTTTCCTTGAACGTTGAGCTATTTTTAAATCGACCCGCCCTAATATATGCTCTGAATAAATTCTTTAGTCCCCTAACCTAGCCGGATTGTTATATTTTTGATTTGCATTTAAATGGTAAACTCAAAAATTGAAGAAACACACAAAAAAATTGTTGTTTTTATTTAAAAAAAAAAAATTACTCAAAAATTTAAAACTGTTTCTTCTACGTTTTTTAGACCTCTATAAAACCAAAAAAAAAAAAAACCGGTCGAAGAACCAAAAATCGGTCCACCCGTTAAGGCAGCATTTAGAGAAAAAAGCATTTATAGTAAATATTGTTCATGTAAAATATAGGGCAAGGAGTTTGTTTATCAAGCTGTAACTATTTTACTTCTGCGATTTTTTCTCCATAAGTTCCGAAAGTTCAAACTATTGAAATATGAAACAACAAAAAAATTTAAAAAAAACCAAAGCTAGTAAGCCCCTTTAATCGATTTAAGTTTTATTCATTTCCTCTAAAGAATTTTTAAATCGAGTTAGGTCTCTTTTTACATTTAGCATTCGTATGTTTTAAAATTATTAACACAAAATTTGCAATCGACTTCATAGCAGTGCTTATAATTACATTTATTTTTACGCTTATATTATTGTTTGTTGGGGAATTTGAATTTATAAAAGGAAAACTCAAACAGAATAAAAATAATTTGAATTAAACAAAATATATAAATCAGTTTTTTTACATTTTGTATCAGTGCGATTTTGCTTAAATATTAAGGCGATATCCTTGTGAAACGTAGTTGGTTCGAATCGTGGCTGGTGTTGAAACAAAATAAAAATTGCTTTTAAATTTAAATGAAGACAATAAAATTATAAGGAAAACAAAATTAAAAGAACAATGGCAACAACGAATAAAAGGAAAAGTAAAAATTTATTTTCGTTTTTATTTTTACGCGTTTTATTTATGTATATCAAAATGAGTTTATGTATATCGAATTCAGTTTTTCAACTCTATATCATCTAGTATTTCATTATACCATTTTCTGTATTATATCGAAGAAGATATCGACTTAATTTTAATTTTACGGAAACATTATGCTTTTTCGATTCTATTTCGACACATTTTGCATACTAGGATGCCTTCTAAATTTTGCAAACAATAAATAATTAAAAAAGTTTCATCCAAACCCTAATTTAAAATTATATTTGTTGAAAACATTTTCTTACAAAACCATTAAACCGGAAATAAAAATGAAGCTCATATCACTAAACCCAAAGCATTCACTTTGAAGATTTTACAATCATAATTATAAACTTTATACACTTCCGTCTAATATTTTTTTTTAGTCTTTTTTAGAAATCAAAATATCTTTTACTTTTACTTCAATTAGTTAGCTGTTGAAGAAAAGTTCATTTAATTAAATAATCAAAAACCAATTTATCTGCAAATTATGTCTTAGTTTCATTAAAAGTATTTTTTCCAAAAATATTTACACCTAAAGTATGTATTACAAACTTTATCATAATTCTATGCAGATTTAAAATTTTCTTTAAACAAAAAACCGTAAAGTTTCTTTTCATCCTTTGTTTAAAGTGTTGAAGTCAACTAACAAAAACCGAAACATTGGCCGATTCTCTGTTTTTTTTCTGTTTTACTTTTTCAAATTTAACTTTTGATTAAGTTCTTTAGATATCTAACAGACATTTATGTTACACTCTAAGACTTCAGGTGTGCTATTGTATAATTAAGTGAAAGTTATAAAAGGTGAATGCCATACCGGAAACTGTAGTAAAACAAAAAAAACTTTACAAGTGTATTAAGTGTAGTACTACTACACTCCGTCTCATAACTATAGCACACTTTAAAAGCTTTTTTAACTGCTTATAAAAATTAATTAAAACACCCTGTATAAAAAAACTAAATTTATAAAAAGCTTTCTTACTCTCTTCTACTTCTTCTCACATATTTTTTTTTATAAATTTTGCTTTTTGAAAAGACCCGTTAAATATTCAAAAAGTCATTGCATATTAGATACTATTTTTTTCGTTTCATAACTATAGCACACATTTAAAAAAGTTACGTTAAAGTGAAAACAAGTGAATTAATGAAATTTTTTTTGTAATAATTTAAAAAAACAAATATAAAAGTGAAATGGTACGAGGTAAAAAGTTGTCAGATATGGAAAAACGCAAAATTCTTGGATTTAATGAAGCAGGCCTAGGAGTTAGCGAAATATCAAAGAAAATTTGCAGGAGCCGGAAAGTTATTTCCAATTTTCTCTCAAATCCGGAAGAATACGACATTAAAAGACGAGGTGGCCCAAAAAAAAAACTTTTGAGTCGCGAATCTAGAAGTATTCTACGAAAAGCTAGCAACTCTGCTATAAGTTGCAGCAAACTTGCTGCTACAGTCACAACAAAAATTTCTAAATCGGCGGTATGGAGACTTTTAAATGATGCACCGAACACAAAAATTGAAAACAGCACCCATGTTACTTCAGCGTCATAAAACTGTCCGGCTTAATTTCGCTTAGCAAAATATGCAAACAAATTGGTCTCAGGTATTGATGGTACATAATTTGCTCTTTCTCAATTTCTTATTATTTTTTTTTTTTTTAGATTTTTTTTCTGATGAGAAAAAATGGAATCTAGATGGCCCCGATGGTCACAGACAATATTGGCGTGATTTACGGAAAGAACCACAATATTTTTCTCAGAGAAATTTAGGTGGAGGTTCGTTGATGGTATGGGGTGCGTTTTCGGTGAATGGTGTGTTGGAACTGCAGGTTGTTTCATCAAAGATGAAAAGCAGCGATTACACCAAGGTGCTCCAGTGTAGTGTACTTCCATTTTTGAACCAGAATATTGAAAAAAATTACATATTTCAACAAGATAACGCTTCAATACACTCAATCAGAGAAACAAAGCAATGCTTGAAAGCAATAATATCTCGGTTTTGGGCTGACATTTCACTTTTATATTTGTCTTTTTAAATTATTACAAAAAAAAAAAAAAAAATTCATTAACTCACTTGTTTTCATTTTAACGTAACTTTTTTAAATGTGTGCTATAGTTATGAAACGAAAAAAATAGTCTCTAATATGCAATGACTTTTTGAATATTTAACGGTTCTTTTCCAAAAGCAAAATTTTAAAAAAAATATGTGAGAAGAAGTAGAAGAGAATAAGAAAGCTTTTTATAAATTTAGTTTTTTTATACAGGGTGTTTTAATTAATTTTTATAAGCAGTTAAAAAAAGATTTTAAAGTGTGCTATAGTTATGAGACGGAGTGTATAAGAGTGCCTCGATTTATATGGTAGGATACAAATCTAGCCATCTTTCATAAAGATTCAGAAAATATTTTGGCTATTGCGATAACGATTTGTCATGTTTGTGTTTACTACTGCTTATATATTCAATTTTATCAGTTAAATTAATTTTTTACTGCATTATATTTACACACCATAAGGGATGGAAAATTCAGTTTTTAGGACTTTTGTTGCACTTGCAAACATAGCTCGATTTATTTTTATACTCCAAAAAAAATAAGTTTTTTAAAAAAGCTATTAATCTTATATAAAAAAATATTTTATTAACTTTCTGCAAACATTTTGTTGAAATTGAGTTTTCAACAAAAGTTTTAGTTATATTTTCTTAGCAAAAAACCTATTTTGTACTAAATTTTTGCTCTCAAAATTGTGCTGATAAGCACATTCATAGCGTGAAAAACAACTAAATAGGCAAGCTGTAGATGTCGCAGTTTTTCTAGATGTAGTGAAGACAAAGAACAGAAATATTTGTATTCTTTTGTTTGCCTCTACTACTTCTACATCTATAAGGTGGCGCAAAAGTAATCCTCCTATCAGAAAATGCTATACATAATAAATACATAATAAAAAAAAAAAACATCGGAAGGTTATTTTTGCGCCACCTTATATTATAAGCATGGATGGTAATCTATTTGATGCAGTTATCGATAAGGATAACCCTTTATTCTTTTATTTTTAGCGTTAACGGTATTTTAGTTATTTCGGTAGTGGTATTTTAGCGGATTCAGTTTCAGTTATTTTGGTAACATTATTTTAACGGGGTTTCAAATGTTTCGGTAACGGTATTTTAAGGGTAACCTAATTTTAGTTATTCCGGTAATGTGAGGCACACTAGGGTGGCGAAAAAATACTGTCGGTTTTTAGAGCTCCACAGGACTGCCCCTATTTCAATAGTGCTCAGAGTAATGCTCATCCCAAATTTCAGCCAAATCGGTATATATTTAGAGGTCGCTATAAATTAACGATTTTTCAGTTTTAGGCCGAAATTTATGAGAAACTAAAATTTTTTATGGATAAAGAAAGGTATTTGCCCCAACTGATAATAACACATTTTTAAATTACATTGAAGTCAAAACTTTGGCCAATTTTCCATATATTTTTGGATCTACTTAATAGATTTCCAAGTTTCCCCATCGTTTTATTTATTGAAGTGCATGTTATAAACACGATTTTATATGTCTAATTTGAATGCTGTGAGTTTAATTCCAAAAATACCATTTATGAGACCCCTCCGGTGTTCCAAATTACCTTTTCACATTTCCCGACATAGTTTTACTCAAATGAGAGTTCAATTTGTGAGGGATTTAAATCCATAAAAAATAAAAAAAATTTAAAAGAGGTCTTCGCGATATTGACCAATTTTTGCCCGGGTAAGAGGGTTAGAAAAAGAATGGATTATAGCTCGGAAAAGACAACCGGTGGAACGTTTTTGACATCATATTCGGATTTAGGAGGTCAAACTACATTAAAAAAGTTTAATCTTGTCGGCAATAAGTATACTTGAATTAGCTTCGTTTTTACTTTTTATTATTCTTTTTAATTCTGCCTTCAGAATACATGATATTGTTATAGAGAGGGATGGCTTCATTGGAATTTTCATGAAATTAGAGCTGTGTAAGATCATAGAAAAGAGAGTATTTACAATGACCAATATTATATAAATGCAGTGTAAAACAAGAATACACAGTCAGAAATATATAGACAAATACAATAACGCTAAAAAACACTAGTAATTGCACATAATATATAGAGACGAACCCCAAAAGGCGGATTTAATGGATGATTCCGATTGATCCAACTTTTGGTGTACACGTATATTTTGATAAATGAAACAAAAGCAATCTTGTGGAGAAAGAATCGGAATATACTTTTATTTTTCCATACAAGCGTGGGTCATTCTAATGCACACTGAAATGTTTAGCCTCTTTATGCTCGATTTCCAATTTCTATTTAGTATACATGGGACTTATTAATTGTATGGACTAATTAATTGACGATTTCATTACAATTTCATTGATATCAACTGCAATGAAATTATATTCATTAGCAGTTTTTTAATTAATGATAATGAATTTCTTTAGTTAGTCTCTTTACAGGAAGAAGAAGAAGTAAACATTTTTATTGAAAAATTTTACGGACACAAGGGATACACCAGACTGCCGCAGTTTCGTCCACCTCCTGGGACTCGTCAGTGGTTAATTTATGTGTCAATTGAACAAAGTATTTTATATTGTTAATTTGCTCTATATGAAAAACTTTTTATTTTTTGGTGTCGTACTGTGATTTGAACTCACTGTCTTAGCATCAAACTATGCATCGTAATCTCACCTCTTAACGAGTTGAGCCACGGTCGACACAGCGATGACTGTGGCTAAAGTGGAGTGTGGTCACACTACATACAAACAAGTATTGTTTCGATCAGAAGATACAGAATTAACTAATACCACTGCACAATTCATTTCTCAACTAGAATGCTTTTTCTTCTTAATCTTATCTCTTTTTCACAAGTAATTATCACGTTTTATGATGCGCTTTATTCACATACAATAGTTGGATACCAAGTGTAGGTTAGAGATTGAGTCGCCGTTAATCAAGTTTCTTCAAATTTCATGTTAGAAAATGTTTTGCAACCGTCAGATAATGGCAATCGTAATTAATTTTTATATTAATTACTGTAGAATATTTCTTTAGTTAGTCTCTTTACAGGAAGAAGAAGAAGTAAGTCATTGATTAGATTTTATTTGATTGATTAATGACAATAATTTTAAAATTCATTACCATTAGTAATGTATCAATTAAAGGAAACAAATTACAATTGACAGAAAAGATTTTCGCAAAACTAATGGTGAATATCGATGAAATCTGGGCTTCGCTGGAGCTTTAGGTAACGCTCATAATACAAAGGGGCTATGTCCGGGAAAGGTATTGGTTGCCAACCTTAATGATCACTAAAATGGTTGACTTTGATGATCAGTAAACAAGTTAAAATTCAATCATGATTCCGGATTTTAATACATTTTAAATGTAGTAGGTACGTAAACGGCCAATACAATCAGATTTTCGAAATCAGTACGTTTTAAACCCTTTTGGCATATCAAATTAAAGTTTTCTAAATAACAAAGCAAACTATTTAAATTTTTAAATTGTCATTGGTGACGGATTTTGTTTTCTAATCACCTTTTGCATATTCGTAAACAATATTGTTTGAGTTATGTCAAAAAGGTTTAGGGCAACATCCCCCCCTCCGATTATATGGATTGAACATGGTCAATTTTTGAACAGGGTTCACAAAAAAAATATGGTTTGTGTATACTCAAAAATAAGTCTGTAAAAGTTACGGAAAAATCTGTAGTTATATAGAATTATTAAATATTTTTAAGCCATCAGACCGTTTAGCTAATTTTAGCAATTTTAACAAAAAAAAATGAAAGTAGTAGAAATGTGTAAATGTTATTGATGTTATTGATGATAGTAAAACTTCGTAAACTATAAATTAGTACAAAATTAGTAAAGTGCGATTGTATCCTCTTTTCTGAGTATGGCAACTACGACAGCGGTACCAAAATTAATCGACCTGACGTATGGATGCCGTTAATATTTAAAAAAAAAATTACTTCGGTGAAAAGTGGCAACATACGTTTTAAGTGTTCAACGCGACACATTGGTTAGTATTGTTTTTTTTTTTGGAGCATGGGATTGTTACCGCTTTCAAAACGTGTTCTGATGATGGGAACCTAGAAAATTCCCGAAATAGATCTATCAACACATTCCTGAAAGGGTCAAATAATAAATTTGAAAACAAAAAACTCTATAGATTATTTGTTAGGACAATATCCTAATGAAGAAATATAGAGTATGGGCCTCGAACTTGAATAATTTTCATTTTCATTGCACAATTAAAAAACATAATTTTTATTTTTAATAAAAATTATAACAAACTTGTATAAAAGGCAGAGTACCGCCCAAGTTTACTTCCCCTGTTTTGCTTACAAACTAAACAAAATATAAAAAGGAGAGAGAAACAAAAAAAAACGTGTATTGAATATCCACCAGAGGTGGATCTTGCACATCAAACAAGTTTTCAATTTATTTTTTGATCAATGGTTATAATCTTTAACTTCAAACTCATATGTATATTAGTTCTCATGTAGTAAGTAAACTAGTTCATATGTATGTTTGATGTTTGGCATGGGATTGTTACCGCTTTCAAAACGTGTTCTGATGATGGGAACCTAGAAAATTCCCGAAATAGATCTATCAACACATTCCTGAAAGGGTCAAATAATAAATTTGAAAACAAAAAACTCTATAGATTATTTGTTAGGACAATATCCTAATGAAGAAATATAGAGTATGGCCTCGAACTTGAATAATTTTCATTTTCATTGCACAATTAAAGGTCGAAATAAACATAATTTTTATTTTTAATAAAAATTATAACAAACTTGTATTCATTAAAAATATTATAAAATATGTTCAAATAATGCTTATTTCTTATAGTTTTTGAAATATCCTGGTTTTTATATTTACTTTACAGAACCATTTTTTATTCTTCTTTTCTAAATATTTCAGGATATTTTTAATGGATTTGAAATTTTGATACAAAATGGTGTTCAGTGGAATGATTTGTTTATGAATAGTGATAAAATATAAAAAGTTTTTAGCACATATGTCCTGTAAAAAATTCTTTGTCGATTTTTATTCATTTGACCCCCCCGTTTGTATTGGTTACAAACGGAAGAAATAAATTTCTTTTTTGTAAAATTTCGACCCAAGAAGAAATTTTGATGAAAAGAAGTGTATTTTTATTTAAAACTTAAAAAATTCAAAATTTTGAAATATTAAAATTTTCATTTCATTTATTCATTTAATATACTTAAGAATATTTGGATTTGGATATGGAATTCTGACTTCTTCGGAAATCACTAACCCACTTTAGTCTAGAATGAAAAATGACACAAATTTGATAAAAATGCAAATTTTCTAAAAAATTTTCTAAATTTTTAAAAAATTGATCATTTTTGCCAAAACTAGGCACTTCGGTTTGGAACCATTTGCAATAAAACTAGATTTGGTGTAATGAGCAAAAATCAACATATCGCTTGTTAAGAGATTTCCTAACCGATAGCCAATAAAATGTCGTTTTAATATTAAACGTTATTAATATTAAAATCGCTATCACATTACAGCTCCAAAAACGATATCATATTCCAGTAAGATAATTATACATTTTTTTTACTTTTGTTGTTTTTTTCACAAAAAAACTGGAAGTTAAATGGGCTGTTTATTAAAGTTTGTAAATATAGACCAAAAGAACTGATTTCTTTGGTAAGTAAGGGTTTAGCTTATGAATATAAAATTAATAATTAATAATATTAATGCTGAGAAGATTTTAGTTTCTGGCCGGCTTTCGAATGTCTGTGTGAATGAGCTATATTTTGGACATTGCATCTAATTATATTGTAAATGTTTAACAGTTCGGAGAGTCTAATAAGGAACATTGATAAATATCATGTAATGAGCAAATATGCAAAACGCTAAATTTTAACACACGGTTCTATTTTTTACAGCTTCAAAGTGGTGCTTCTCGATGTGAAGTAAGGTTCCAGCTGCATATACTGAAGCTTCAAAAGTTTTGCAATTTCTTTGAGTCCTATATTTAAATTATTAACCGAATAATATATCGAAAATTAAACAGATTATGATATCAAAAACGATATCATTTTCGATATCGTTATCGCCTAGCAAAACGATAGTTTTTCGATACATGACTGGATTTCCGCGATTTTTATATCGTTATTAAAGGGAATTTTCGATAGTGAAAACGGTATTATATATATATTTATAGAAAAACGATATCGTTAGGAATAGTACATTTTAAAACAAAAAATTTATCGTTTTCTTATCACAAGTAATTATTCACACAGAAAAGAAATTAGTTGGAAATCGGTTGCAAATATAAAATATCATTTGCTCAATAAGAAATTTTTCACCGATTATAGAATTTTCTTAATTAGAACAGTAAAAATATTCTTGAATTCAATAATTTTGTAATACAACCAAATTTATTCTGCATTATTTCAAGAATTGGTAAAGCCAACCAACACAGAATTGAAAAAATAATTGTGATACAAAAATAAATATTAGAACTTGGAACTACCAATGTTTAGTACGAACAGATTTTCAATATTCACTTCCTAATAAACTGTCAATAAAATGATGAAAATTTTATTTCGATATAAAAAAATATTAATAACAATTATGTTAATCTACACGGGAAAACGCTGGAAAAATCAAAAAAATTGGAAGAATATATTGTTCTGGTTAGTACCAATATAAAAATAAATATAAATCTAGTATTCTAAAATTGTACACACTTTAACTTTAATTTGCATGTTTTAAACATAAAATCTGTTTATATTTTATATATATATTTTTAAAGAATTCGCCAAGTTATTGTTGCTCATTTTTCATCTATAAATATAACGGTGGAGGTGGAAAACTTATATTAATAAATAAATAATCATTAAGATTTGATATCAGTAGCTGTAATTTCAGCAAAAATATTTCAAAAAGTTTATTTTCTGCGAATTTGTTGTAAGAAAATTACATCTGACAAGTGCAATACATATAACCATGTAACGAATTAATATTGCGTATACGTCTCTTAATTTTTCCCGACCTGGTGGTTAGGTATGTGCCCCATGATCAGCCGCACATATAGTTTTGTATTTTTTACACTTCCTAGAAATAAATCCCAAAAAACTCTTGTTAATGTTATACATTAATATCAACGCTTCGACATCTTAAACGGTATTTTGTTTTAATACACGAAATGAAAAAGTTATTCTAAATTTACTAATTAATATAATTTTTTTTTTTGCAACCCAAAAAATACAAAAACATGTCTATCGTCGACCATGGGTGAAGTACGAATACAAGTACAAGTGTAAATTTTAGTGTCCATGCAAGATGATCAATAACTGCACAAATTATGGAAAGGAACATTTTAGAGACTCTTTTAAATACAGCAAACCAAAAATTTTGGTTGGCATATGTGCCACAGTAGCACATGTGTCCTTATACCCTACATTGTCCAAAAAACAGTTTATAGTTCTTTGGTTTGGCAAAATTTTTTAAAACGTAAGTTTTAAGCCTAATGCTGAAGTCTTTTCCTGGATTACAGAAAATCGGGATATAAAAGTTTTTCTTCGTACAAAAAACTGCCCATCTAATTTCCAGGTTTATTTTTTAGCTAGTTTAATTGGAGGCACTCTAATATTGAGACCCAAGCTTACGATTGTGCACATTGATGTTTTCTTCTGTAACTACGAATATATCCAATATTAATAGATTTATTGAGATAAAAAAGTCCTATTATAATTTTTAACTAAATTATATTTCACAAAACTTCTATAACTATAGGGAAAGTGTAATACTTTTTATATTATTTTACGTTAAACTAGAAAAATCAAGAACTTTTTGCATGCAAATTGATAAATATTTGTAAAGAGAAGATACATTGTCCTGGATAAAGTAAAATAACATTATTATATACATTTTTTTCAAATTCCATCATAAAAACTTAGTACAAGGCTTAAGAGTTTTAGACAGGGGTTCTTAAGCGGTTTTAGACATTCCATTAGTATTCAATATGAAAAGATTCGTTTATAAAAGAAAATTAAGATATTCTTTCGTTGAATACTTGACATATTATTAATATTTGTATATTACATCTACATGGGTATGACGAATCATAAAATACATATATCATACATCACCGTATAGTTTTATTAAAAATTTAAAACAAAAAAAGTTTTGTAACTTTAATAACATTTAATGGAACGTAATCATGACAATCTTTGTCGGAAGATTATCTTACCAAAAACCACGAACATCAAAAATGTTTTTCTTGATTACATATATGGGTTGTTTCGGAACAATTTATCTATTAAAATCAACATCTTCGATGAAGCATTTTTTAAAAACGTAAGTTTTGAGTTTGCAAAAATTTCAATTGTTGAATTTTCTCGAAAACTATTCGAGATAAAAAAATAGAACTAAACCAAAATTATTCTAGAGGAAAATTTGTATTCATATCAGCCTTCGTCGAATGAAAAGTCAATGACTCTGAAGTCCTCCCGTCCAGCTTAGCGCCATCCATATAAAAATGGATACTATTAATCACAGATAATATTACCCCATCCCTCCATATTTCCCTATCCGAAACAATCACGGTCTTCATTCGAACTATCCAACCTCGTATCACACCCGCATATCTATTGGCCTTATGGAGAGTATTGTCTCCTATTACCTTTTAGATGTTGATCCAATCGCACCGCTAACGACCAAACAGCATAGTCGATTTACCTTGTGCAGTCTCCCGATATATAATTTCTTCAGGATCAAAGGCCTCCTCACAATGGCGGCATATATTATAATCGGTCTGACCACATTCGTATATAGCCAATGGGACATCTTTGAATTCAAGTTTATTTTAAAGCTCACTATCCTTCTGCACATCGCTTTCCCTGTGAGCCTTACTCATCCCACTTTTAATGTGGCCACACCATATAAGCTTTCCTATCAATTGAAACTCCTACTTCGTTGACACAATAAACGATGCTTATGTTCTCCTTCCATTTACTGTTGAACAAGCATATCTTGTTCTTATCCGGATTCACATTTAGTCTTTAAATTTCACCCAACCATAAGATAAATCAATTGACTTATATTCTCTCCTACACAAATAATTTTGATATTTTTCATCCAGTAGTATCGACACATCATCTGCAAAGCGAACAGGTTTGAATCATTCATTGATTAAAGTCCCTAGAATGGTGACAATTCACATAACAGATAACAAAATACGCCCTTGTGGAGTGCCACTATGCACACTAGTCTCTAATTTGCATAGACCGATCTCACAGTAAATCCAACGGTTCATTAGAATGTCACCGATCCTAGCAGACAATCACCCGATTCACATCAAAATATACTAGAGACTGCATAAGCGCGTTTAGTCGAGACATTATTAAAAGCCCCTTCTATATCAATAAAACTGGCGAGGGTATACAATTCGGAAGACCTTTCAATGTGGTATACTAGGTCGTGCAGAGCATATCCCACAGATCCTCCCTTAATATACGCATGTTGACGATCCTTGACCATGTGATCAAAATTCGCTCAATAGTCTTAAGCATAAATGACGTTAAGCTGATTGGTCAATAAGCCCTAGAATTAGCATATAACTCCTTTCCTGACTTCGGTATAAATACAACTCTGGCCTCTTGCCAAAGCCTAGGAGTATACTAAAATTTTAGGCAATGCTGCAATATATGGGGCAAAACTTTTTATCGCACATTCTACCTCCTTAAGGGTTATAATCAGATCATCGTCTGATCCGTTTCCTACCCACTGACGTACCGCTCTATTCATAGAGGTTCTAATCATCTGCTTCATAGAATCCGCTTAATTTTGTTAATATCAAATCGATGTGAAAATTCATTCATTGATTTACCTTCTTCCGAATGTAAATCAAAGGTGTATAACCGCAAATTTGATATCAGCTGACAGCTGCTTATATTATAAAATTAATAATTTTAAACTTTTTTATTTATTTATTTTTATTAAATTTTAATTTAATTTTTTTCCTCGCCAAATTTATTTTCTTTTTTTAATAACTACAGAAAAAATTGAGTTTGCGGAAAAGCAAACAACTCTTAATAATAATATTTATTACACTTAAAATGCAACTAATAAAATAACACAAGAAGAGTTCAATTGGAATATCGGTATTAGTTTCAATCCAGATCAAATGTCGTATCATATAGCACATAGGTAAATTTTTTTTTCGCTACTGTATGTACGAGTATATTAGAGTTCGTCAGAAAATTTGATTCTTTGATATCATCAATTTTTTACGGTTTTTACATAAATACTACATAGCATAAAGGGATGTATTTATGTATATGAAATTTGAACTCGACATTCGATTCTACGCCAAAAATTATAAAAAAAAATTTTTTCCCTGTTTTTCAAATGCCACCGTTTCGCAATGGGAAATATTTGTCATAAATGGTTTTTGAAAATTGTTGATTTATGGTATAATGTGTATGATTCAGTAATGTTGAAATGTTATTATACTATTAGAATATAGATATATATATCTTCTTTGATATATCTTTTTGCTTTTGTCCCTTTGAGTATTGCAAAATACTGACTGAATATAAGTTTTTAAACTTTAACCATTTCTAGGAATCTAGCTGCAATCTACTTAAATTGGACTATTAGATAAAGCCACACAAAAATACGTTTACCAATAAAAAAATAACTGCTACAGGACGGTCATCCAATTACAGTTTAGCGGCATTCACATTTTCTTGGTTCAATCCCATAGGTTTTCACTATGTTTGCCATTTATTCGGGTTTTTATTTTGTTCGAATAAAAATCAATCAATTTTTGATCAAACGATCAAGTGATTCATTTTCAAAAATTATTCGATTAATCGAACGAATAACGAATAAAAATACTTACATATATAGAGAAAATATTTTACACTATCATCTCAAAAATTTAAGGATTTTGTCATCAATGTGAATACCAACTATCAAATGCAATCTTGCAAAACATTTCTCAATCTTACGCCATTTGGTATTATCTCATGATGAACAAATTACAGTTTTGAAAATCGTTGAAAAGTTAAATATTTATTGGTGATAGTTTTAGTAAAGGGTGTTTTTTATAGAGGTATATAAGTTTGAAATGGAATAAAACAAAAATGAATTTTTTAAATTGACATGAAATTTACTTTATTCGAAAGATAAACTTCTGGCGTTATAATTTAAATATGACTTCTGGCATATGACCGCCATTGCTGGCACGGACGTAGTCTAATTTGCAGATCCAATTTTCGATGACTTTTTCCAACATTTGTGGCAGTAGTAGTAGTAGTAGTGGTAGTAATTCTTTATTTTCATTAAAAAACAGAATATCACAAAAAAGTTTACAATTAAAATAATATATTTGAAAAAAAGAGAATTTACGACATTGACAATAGTCGTCTGTCGGCTATGAGAATTATTTCTCCTAGATTAAAATAAAACCAAGCTCATAACGTATATATAATTTTTGGTTTAAATCAGAGATGCCCAGTAGTGGCTGATATCAGCAAATTAAACTCACACGTATACTTACGCTCTTTTGTTTGATCGTCAATCAACCAATAGGAAATCAGCATGTTGAGTGGGAGAGACAAACTACACTTGCAGGACTTCTGTGTCTTATAATAACTTTAATGACAGGTTTAAGGATTTTGAAAATATTCAGCATTTACTGGATATTTTTCAAAACCTTTTTAAATACGATATATTAAAGTACGAATTTTCAATCCAAACAGAACTTATTATACTTCGAAGTGAAATAGATTTGCCGGATAATTTTAACAATATAGAATTCTGGAAAAATCTGGATGGTACAATATATTCTGAAATAAAGAAGATTTCATTGAAGTGTTTATCTTTATTTCCCTCAACGTATCTTTGCGAACAAATTTGAATTATATTTGCTCAAAAAAACGCAATAAGCTGAATTCTTCTAGTTTGAGAAATATACTTTTATTGCGTAACTGCAATAAGAGTATCAACATAGAAGATTTCATTACTTTTTAATTAGCAAATTGAACAATGATTAATTGAGGGAAAATTTATAAACACTTCGAAGAATCTTTTTATTTCGAAATATATCACACCCAGCCACACATGTGCTTTCGTCGCAATCTCGTTGACGACTAAATAAAATGAATAGCAAATTGTTTTCTTCCAGTGTTATTTCGTAACTCTCACCAATACTACTACCTTGGGCATCTCTGGTTTAAATAATAACATTTTAAGTTGTTAATGATTATATTCATCTATTAATATTTTTCTGTACTTTAAACACATACAATCGTATTTTGTAGTTGTGTAAGTGAGCTGTACCTCTCTCTTACTCAATGCACTTAGCAAAACTTGTAGTAATAATAAGAAAACGTATATAAACAAAAAAAAGTATTTCATATAAACTTTATGTTTTTTTTAATAAACAAAAACGTAAATAAACAAAAAATAAAAAAAAACATAAACTAAATAACAAAAAAAAAAAAAATAATGAATAATAAACTAAATAACAAAAAAAAAAAAAAATAACATAAAAAATAATTTCAATTAACAAAAAATAATTTCAATTATAAAAATATATATGTAATTGTAATTTAATATATAACAAAATAATACTAATGACGCAAGAAAATCACCAGTTGTTGAACTTCAAAAAAAAAACATTTCATGATAAATTATTGCGAGAGTTCAAAGTTGAAGTACATTTTTTTCTTTTGCGGATAAATCAAGATATTTTGTATACACTGATTAAGCCAATGAGATTATCAAAAAATTGGAATTTTTTATACAAAAAAATAATTTTGATATCTACGCAGTCAATACTTTAATTCATAAACAGGCATTCTTTACAGAAAAGACTTAAATTTGGAAAACCATGGACATAATAAAAAAATTAAAATATTAATAATGCATTTCAATAAAAAAATTAAAAAAAGTACAAAACTAATAACGATATTATATACATAATTGTCCTTTATTATATCACATTGTGGCCCTTTGTTCCCAATAGGAACCACAGGACATAATATAATATATATCACATTGAAAAGCAAAACACCAAAATTATCCTAATCATAATGTTCATGTTGTATAACACAATCAATATCAATATCATATGGGCAACATTTAATGCGAACAAGATCCTCAACATGTGCATCTGTTAAACTGATTTCTATTATTATTTTTGATCAATTTTAACGAGGAAAATGAAGACTCACATATATATGTTGACCCAAACATTGAATATAATTTGAATATTTCATTTTTTGAAGATTTTTCATTTATGAAGATTCATTAATATTTCTCCAAAACTCAAGACCAGTTGTAAGAGGTAGATTGAAGTCATTTCTTATATTAACGAGTTCTTCTTTAATATCAGCACTTTGCTTTTCAATGTTACATAATAAAGGATTATTATGTAATTCAATTATGTTTTCTATTTTGTCAAAATCGTTAAAACGCATGTTGTAGTCAACTAACGAAGTTTCCAATATATTAACATATTCATTTAATTTGCTTAAATTATATGGAAATATATTAAAAACTTCTACAGTTCTTGTTAAATTAATCAATTTTTTTCCTTAAGATACATATTATATTTTTTTTTTTTATAATTGCTGAACTGCGAAAACTAGTTCAATAATGGTTTTATTTTTACCTTGCAACTGAAGGTTAAGTTGATTTACAAATTCTGTTACATCTGTCAAAAATGCAAAATCCAATACAAAATTGGATCTTTTAAATAATTAATATATTGGTTTGTATCATTTGAAGGATTTTGCTCAAAAAACAGTGCCACCTCTTCACGAAGACTGAATAGCCTTTGAAGACAACGTCCTTTGCTAAGCCATCTAACCTCTGTAAACATGAGTAAATCGCCATACTCAGCATTCACCTATTCGAGAAAATATTTAAATTTTCTGTGGCTCAGAGCATTGTGGCCTCCCCGTATTTTATTAATTATTTTTAAAACAATGTCCATGGTGTTCGTTATGTTAAGACATTTTGTAAAAAGCTGCCTGCTGATGAATAATGCAGTGAAACGCATAGATATCAAATCTATTTTTCAATAAAAATCCTACAAATCCATCTTTTTTTCCCACCATTACATTGGCGCCATCAGTGCATACAGAGGAACATTTTTCTTTATCGGCAAAAGAAAAAACCTCTTCGTTGACAATATTGAAAATGGTTGATCCCTTTACATTGCCATGTAATGCAACCATTCTCAATATTTCTTCGTGTGTGTTGAAGGACTCATCTGACTGTTTTCACTCATATCATTAGTTGAGCTATATTATTAATATCAGTGCATTCATCTAAGCAAATAGAAAAATATCCAGAATTAAGTATTTTATTTTTAATATTTGAATAAATGAATGCACTGATATTTTCAGTTATACGAATAATAGTGCGTGGTGACAGGGGAACATCATTTATTACACCTCGAATTTCATCGGCCTTTTCACCAAAACATTTAAGCACATCGCTGCTTAAATCTTTGTAAAACTGGCCAACTTCGTAAGGACGCGATCGCTTTGCGAGACCAGCAGCAATAACAAATGATGCTTTTTTTTTAATATTTAGTAGATTCTTCTTCTTTTAACTCCTCCGAGTCCGCCATAAATTTTTCATAAAAGGGTTTTTTCAGTTCAATAACTAATATTTTTTTTCATCATTAGATAAATTCTCATATTGATAATGGCATGTTCTAAAATGCCTTGCTATGTCATATTTTGCACATCGTGACAACGTACGTTGGCATACCAGACATTCTGGCGTACCAAAATAATTTTCGCTAAACAAAAATTCATATTCAAAACATTCATCCATTCTGTCAGTGTACCTCAAACACAAAGCGTCGAATGAACCTGTTCGTTCGAATGCTCACGCGAGACTGATTGTTGTTTTTCATTTTTTTTAATGTGTGAGCGCATGTAGGTGTGAGAGCAAAAACGCCGCGTAGTACTTTTGCCTGTCACTGCTTTAAAGCATTGTATAAGTGGCATTTGTGGCAGTATATTGGCAATAACGCGGCGAATGTTGTCCTCAAAGTGGTCAATCGTTTCGTGCTTATCGGCGTGGACAAGCGTCTTCACATATCCCCACAGAAAATAGACCTGCGGCGATAAATCGCACGATCTTGGAGGCCAATTCACAGATCCTTATGAAAATCGGGATCAACGGCAATCTTGTTTGTGCCCATTCACCTAATCTACGCCTTGCTAGGTGATCGTGTGGCTTCAATTGTTGCACGAGTTGGATTTTGTAAGCACGCAATCCAAGATCTTTCCCCAAAATCTTCCATAAAGTGGATGGACACATATCCAATTCCTGTGCACGATGGCGGATACTCTGGGGTCTTCCTCTAAGCTACGATCTACAGCAGCATTGACTTCTTCTGTACGCACAATACGACGTCTCTGTGTATGAATAATATCATTTAGAGTACAAGTGGTTCCATAGTTAATCGAAATAATTCTCTGATGGACGATTATGTTGACCGTAAAATGGACGCAGTGCGCGATCCGTATTTCGGACAGAAGCATGATTTTCAAAATAAATTTGCACAATTTGGAAGCGCTGTTCAGGCGTCAGTCAATTCATGTTGAAATGCCAAACCAAACTAAACATAAATCACTTGACAGCTGACAAAATGGCAAAGTGTTGCCAACTTAAAGTTCTATACCTGTTTAAAATACAGCCTTTGCGAAATGTTGTATTATGAAAATTTTTTGGCTTAAAACAGCTTTAAAAAATTGCCAGCGTGTATGAATTTGTATTAAGTATACAGTCTATTTAGAAACGATAATTTTTTTAACATTTTTGTAAATTTTAAAGAAACTTTTCTGATTTTTTGAAGGGGTACGGGAACTTTAAGATGGACTTATACCCGAAAAATTAGGATATGGAACATACAAATTTTTATTGTTTCTTGTGTCATATTTTCGCAAAACCGTATAATTCACTACTCAAGAGTTCCAGACTACTAAGAAATTATGTGTAGATAAAATTATTACGAATTATTTACTTTTGATGACTTTTAATGTAAAAATTCAGAATTTTCCAAATTAAAACTTCTTTATCTTCAGTAAAAGTATGGGTGTGAAATTCGGAATTTTTCAATTTAAAGTCATCGAAAGTGACCGTTAAACAAACAATTTTGACATCGAATAAAATCTGAAAAAAATTTGACAAAAAAAAAAATCGGAAAATTTGGTCTTTTAGAACCATTAAACAAACCAGAAGAGTAATTGTCGTTTTTGGCTATTTTAGGGTATGTAACCCTCCACCCTCCTTCCTGGATCACCGTCTGCTGAAAAACTACATTAACTGCTTAAATTTCAGAAGTCTAGAATCACGATTAAAAATTCATATATATATATATATAATAATTATGTTTCTATTAAATACTGTAAATTCTAGTTCCTTAAAATAATACAAAATGTATTTAAAAGCTTATTTAAACGTTCTTATTAACAAAAGAAATTAATGAAAAAAGAAAACAATAACAATTAAAATAAGTATGATAAATTTCAACTAATTTTTGTTACAGAAAACCACCAATTATCTAATTCTTTCTTCTATGGGCAAAAGTCCTCAGATTTTAAGGATTTTTATAGGAAAAAGTCGTTGAAATGTGACGGTTTTCTATATGAAGATGTTTATGGAATGCAAAAGGTTTTCCACAAAAGAAGTTCTTTGGAACTAAGGTATTTCAAAAGGAATCAGGAAAAACTCGTCAAAATCTTGGGACTTTCTATTACGCAGGTTTAAAATAATTCGATGGTCAGAATCACAGTATTTTTATATGGAAATACTCTTCTGAATCTAATGTCTTTTCTTAATAGAAATGTTCTCATCTGGTGCTGAGGGTTTTTTTTTTTACAAAAAAGGTTTTAAAAATTCAAGGGCTTGTTTGCAGGAACATCTTATCTGGTTCTGCCATATTTTCTGTCGAAGAATGCTCTAAGAACTACATGGTTCATAATAATCGAAAAGATTTTCTCTAGGAAAAGTCCTTAGATTTTCAGAAAATTTTTATGTAAAGAAGTCAGTCTAAGGCTTTCCTTAAGAAAAACGATTGTTTTTTTTTTATAGAAAAGTCCTCAGAATTTAATAGTTTTTTCCAAAAAAAAAAACGCTCCCCAGAATCTATGATTTTTTTTTTGGAGAAAAAAGTCTTCTGTCTGAGAATAAATTCAAATAGTCTGGTAGTTTTTCATTTTGTATAAAGTCTTTAGAACCATATGATTTGTCTGCTGGCAATTTTATTAAAAAATTCCTCTTTCCTGAGGATTTGTTGTATAAAGCAATCAATAAATCTTGTTGGAATTTTTTTAGCAATGTCTTCTATTTTATTATTGCATTTTGCACCAAAGAAATGTTTATCCATTATCCTATTTCTATAGGAATAGTTCCTCTAAAACATTAAGCTAGATTATGAAAAAGCACGTGGTTACATATGCATTTCTAAATAAACGCTGAAAAACTTACCAAATTTTCATTGTAATTAAAAAAAAAAGTACTATTGACATGTCAAATTTTTTTTTTTAATTAATGAAAATTTGTCTTCTGATCACTATTCAACTAAATTTAGCTTTTATTAACAGTTATTGATGTGATTATAAGCAAAAGTCTGTGTTTGTTTTTTAATTTTTTATAAAAATATAAAAAAAATATTGATATTTCTTAAGTACGGATTAAATTTAAAATCAACCACAAATGCGTACATATAAAAATTTACTACATTAAATGTATAATTTTTTTGAATATATGCCCACCAAAAAAAAAAAAAAAATCAGTAAAAGAATAGATAAAGAATCAATACACTGCAATGATTTGGACTTCGATGTTATGAAAATTTGGATCGGAACCAATGAATTTTATATGGGCTTGTCATAAGGTGGAAGTTCTCTTTTAGGATTCTAATTCACTGCATCTTAAGCAATGCTTATGGTCTAATGAAAGTTCAATTATGTTGATGTTCACAAGGGAACTCTCCTATGAGAGAATACCGATAGCGCTGGAAATTACATTCTTTTTTTAACTTTTCCGAAAACATTTTTTCCCCTAATTTGTGAGAGCGTTGTCTTCAAAGCAGAGGCAATATGGATATCAAAACTTCTTTTTTTCCAGTATTTTAACGTCATATTTCAGATATGCTCCTTAAAAACAAATATATATATATATATATAATGCACATGACACCTTTTTAACAAGTATTCATTTCTATATCTGTTTAACATGGTTTTGTTTATTAATAACGAAATAGATGACGCTATGTCTGCTGGTTCGAAACTATAGTATTTTTAAATAAAGTTACTTACCTCTTAACAGGAATTCTGTATTGTGCAACATTATTGCATTGATAATAAGAATTTTGTATCACGATGTGAATTATCAGGAGGGTATTGTTTTTTTAATTACTAAGCATAATTGTCAATAATTTTCAGTTTTAAGTATGCGAAAAAGCAAATAAAGTTCAGTCGTAGTCAAGTACTCGAAATAATAAGGTGTTTTATTTATAAAAATAAATACTAACTTATAGTATATTTCAACCCTAATTTTAACTCCCTTAATTTTGTTGCTGGGCCGAGTTCGATAGACTAGATTTGGAAAGATTAAATTTTGTTCAAAATTACATCTTTGGAAGTTGTGAAAAAGAACTTCTTTAGAAGCGGGAAATCAGGAGTGAATTTGGAAATAATGAAAAATTGATTCTGTAAGAATCTCTTCCATATTTTTTGCTAGGTGCCTATAAATTTAAAAACATGTGTATCAATATACAATTTGATACATCATGTGCCTAAATTTAAAGAAATAGTGTGTAAAATAAATGTTTATTAGACATACAATGCTTAATAACAAGCATTCTGCGCCTTTAGACATACATATTTGTACACTCAATAGCAGCAGACTTGGATGATTACAATAACATTTCAATTACAATTAAATTACATGTAATTAGTAATTGCTTTTTTTAGAAGGCTAAAAAACTACAGTTGCTAGTAATTATCATACAAAAACTCAATTACAATTATGTACATGTAATACGATGTGTTTAGAGCAGAAGTAACTTTAGGAAGCGATCGAAAAAACGGAATATACATATACGGCAAATAATGAAAATGAATATAAAAATAACTATAGAATTTTTCAATTTTAAAAATTTGCTAAAAAAAAGTTAATCTGCAGAAACATTATCGCACTATCAACTTAATAGCAACTAGCCATCAAAAATCATCAAAAGAATATATAAAGAAGCAATACAATTGCTATGATTTTGGTTTCGATGTTATGAAAATTTGGATCGGACCCAATGAATTTTATATGGGCTTGTCATAGGGGGGAAGTAATTTTTTATGGTCCTTATTCATTGCATATTAAGCAGTACTTATGGTTTAATAAAAGTTCAATTCTTTTGATGTTTCACAAGGAAACTCTCCTAGGCAAAAATCTCGATTGCTCTGGAATTTGCGTTATTTTTTTAACTTTTCCTTTTGTTATTTTTTTATATAGCAAACAATGATATTGATAGATTTTAAAAGCCTTGAAATAATGGTGCCAGCGCTTATAATTGATCGCCACCACAATTTTTTTTTTAAGTGACTAGGTGCTAAAGAATTTACTCTTTTATCTATACACGACACATCAAAACTGTTAACATTAAGTCAATGCTTTAACACAAAACCAGGGGAGAATTAATAAATTCTAAGAAATAAATTTTCAAATGAAATTTAGTAAGTATTAAAAAAGCATAATTTTAAAAAAAAAACTGCTCAAAGTTGGAATTAACTTGCAGAAAATACATTTTCTCTTTAACTGATTATGTTAAATTCGAATGTAATCTCCAAAACAAATTATAATTTTTAAATATCGCATAAAGCGCTATTATAAGTCAAAAATAATTTTTTTTGAAACACCACAAAAATTTTTTTGGACCCCAAAAAATGTTTTTCTTAAATTCAATCAATAAATGTATGTTGAATTGATATAACTTTTGAGATCTTTGCAGAAAGTGATTCACGCAAACGGATTATAAGTCCTTAAAAAGTGGTTTAGTATCAGTATAAAATCATATAAACAAAAATTTTGTTTAACCCCAATAAATTAAATATTTTTTTAAAATACATACATAGCTCATATGTATGTGTAAGGGACATCCATGCAAATAACGATTTGTGCATTTTCGTTCATTTCACCCCACAGTTTTTTTTTTGAATACTCGCCGAATTTTGGCCGAAAATGGCTCATTTTTTAAAAAGTGTGTTTTGAAATTTTGAAAAAATTAAATTTTTTTTGTTTCATTTATTTCTTTAGTATACAAAAAATTATTCAGGTATGGAATTCTGACTTCATCGGATATCATTAACCAACTTAAGCCTGGAATAAAAAATGACGCACAAATTTGATTAAAACGCAGAAACGTGTTTTTTTTTAAATTAATTTTGAGGATTTTTTAAAATGCCTAATTTGGAGATGTCGATTGCTTTTTTTATAATATTTTTTTTGTGAGATTTTATTTGTTCGGTTTGAGATCATGACAAATTTTTCTTTAAATTAACAGAAAAATTATAATTTTTATATGATAATTTACTTTGACTATTAGAAAAAAACACAGAAAAAGTTATTAGACACTAGCATGAATGGAATTCATTTTCTGACCCACTATGGTCTTCATCAACATTCTTCTTGCCATTTAGTGTTAATCGTAATATCTTCTATTTAACTCACACGTTAAAGGAATTGGGTGACTTTAAATCCCACATTACTCTGTGTGTTGAGTTAGAATGAAATTTACCACGAACGATTTCTATTTATAGTGTGTTTGTTTTTCTCTAGTCATTATCATGATTGCCAGTTTAACTTTCAGTTAAAACTTTTAAATGGCAATTATTTTCTCTAATGTCATCATATACTATCCTTCTATATAAGCAAAGCATATATATTCACTATTAAATCACTCACCAGGTACAGCGTAGAAATCGTTTAATGTATATGCTCGACATATGTATTAACAAAAAATCTTTAATGCTTGTCACCCAATTCCTTTAACGTGTGAGTTAAATAGAAGATATTTACGATTAACACTAAATGCCACGAAGAATGTTGTTGAAGACCGTAGTGGGTCAGAAAATGCATTCCATTCATGCTAGTGTCTAATAACTTTTTCTGTGTTTTTTTCTAATAGTCAAAGTAAATTATCATATAAAAATTATAATTTTTCTGTTAATTTAGAGAAAAATTTGTCATGATCTCAAACCGAACAAATAAAATTTCACACATAAACTTATAGATCAACGATAAATTCAATATTTTTTTATTTATTTAGTTTTTAAGTCTTTGGAGTAAAAAAATGTTACATAGTACATAAAAGCAAGTTACATAAAATTTTAATTATTTAGAAACATGATTATTTTATATTTAACATCATTTGTACTAGAATAAAAATCAATAAATTTGTATAGCTTATTAAATTCACTTCACGATACCTGAATGGAGTTGTATTGACAGCAGACGAAAATTACACGTCGGTCTGTGAGGAACATTGATTGAGATGTTGTTGATCAGGAAATCGGAACATATATTAAAATTTAATAAATTTAATATAAATGATATATTCAGCATAGTTCTTCGACTTTTCAATGCTGGTAATTCAATTAATGCAATACGGTTAGTGCATTAAGGAATATTTAATGGGTGACATTGTAAACTGTGAAGACACACACAGAGAAAAATTTTAGCTATTTGACAACTGAAATTCGATTACTACGACTGAAATTCTTTTATTACGAATTTCAGATGGTTGGCACATTTAACATTAGTTTTCACAACAAAGTGCCGTTAATTCAACAGCCAAAATATTCAGAAATCTAATGTAAATATCGTTGTAGTAACTGAATTTATAAGTTGTTACCATTAATATACACTTTTCAATTCGGTTGGCACTTTATTTTTCTGTGTGCAGAACAACAAAAACAGCTTTTGAACAGATTCAATGCTGTTGGTGTGAATTTAATACATAGGGTCATAAATTACAGATCCATATTCTAAGACAGGTCTAACTAGTGAAACATATAATTGTTTTGTAATATAGGGATCAATAATTTCTTTGACCCACCGTTTTATAAATCCCAACACACCTCTTGTTTTATTAATTGTCATAGATATATGTTGTACAAAATCTAACTTTACATCCAATAAACCCCAAGATCTAAGAATGCGTTTACTTTTTCTAAATGGCAACTACCCAATGCATAATTTACATTAATATGGCTTCTTCTATAACACCTTTTTGGATTAAGTTCAAAAAGGTTTAGATTGCACCATAAATATAGTGCATATAAGTCTCTGTGAAGAAAGGTGTTATCAACATATTTGTTATAGCTAAGAAAAATTTTTACGTCCTCTGCTTACATCAAGATATTTGAGAATTTAATTACATTTGGAAGGGCGATAATAAACAATGAGAACAATATAGGTCCAAGATGGCTTCCCTGCTGCACTCCAGAAGACGCGTTTATGTATTTTGAGGTGACATTTTTGAATCGAACAAATTGAATTCTGTTACATAAATATGATTTTATCCACTTAAGAAAGTTGTGAGTATCATTATCATTAAATCGAATTTCTTCAAAATAAATTTATGGTTAACCTTGTCAAATGCCTTACTAAAATCGGTGTATACAACATCCGATTGCTTTTGTTGAACAAATCCACGATTTACAATAGTCGTAAGGTGCAACAGATTAGTAACAGTTGAAAACCTTTTACGGAAACCTATTGACAAATATGATCAGTAATTAGTTTTTCAAAAAGTTATGGAATAGTACTAAGATTGCTATCACTCTATAATTTATAATATTGGCTAGATTTAAATAATAGGATTATAAATGATTTTTTCAAGTTATTTGGGAAATAACCATATTTGACCTATTTAATGCATATTAATGGAGTGGCTAAAGCTTCAGTACACCGAATTAAAATACAGCTGCGAATTTCATCTGATCCATTTTAATATGGGAATTTAAGTTTTCTAAGACCATCCATTACCATAGAGTAATCAAGGAATGGAATTGATTTTACATGATTGGATGAATCAAATAATGGATAATTATTTGAGTCATCGTAATTAGCATCTGAATATGTTGAAGAGAAGAAATCCGCAAACATGTCGCTTATAATCTGATCTTCACCAGATTCACAGTTTTGAAATTTCATTACAGACAGAAATGTTGTAAATTTTCATTTTGAATTAACACAATTATAAAATGACTTGGGATTGGATTTAAAATTATTTTTAATTTTTTTAATAGAGTGCTTCGGAATACATAATTCTATAAGTGAGTACAGTTTATTGTAGAAAATATTAAATGATTGATCTATGTCAGTAGAGTCATCGGCAGAACATGCTAACAAGATTTCTAAGTTTGTTTTTATTAAGATTCAGTTGTTAAAAAAAAATTAATTGTTAAAACAAATTTTTTCAATCAAATTATAATAATTGTTCCCTGAAGAAGTCACGCAGTGTGGAGACGAAATATTGTAAATCAAAAATTATAATTTATAAATAAAAGATCTTAAGCTCGTTTAAAGAAAATTAATTAAATAAAAGAAGATAAAAAAAACTTAACAATTTTTAAATACTTTAAAGTATTCATTAAATTTTGCGTTACTTTCGAAAAAATATTACCTTGATTTGACTAGACTATAATTTTATTCACAAAAATCTCCTACCCTTAGTGGACTGGGGACAAAAAAACCATTTGTCTTTTGCAAGGCTTTTACACTTGATAAAGACAATTATTGTACGTAATTTAATTCGCATATGATTAATGTTTTTACTTTTGATAAAAAAAAAAAAATAGCCACTAGGAAATTTACACAATAATTTCTTTCAGATTTTCCTTAAATTTGGATATGTTAAAAAGGGTATTAAGCTCAATTCTTTATCGTACAAATCTTACTTTTAAGGGTTAAAAAGGCCCCATCAAAACAAATAAACATATACCCCCCTAAACTTATTAGGTAAATCATTAGATATATGTATCTTTAAAACACCTTTAATTTGATACATTGTAAGATTGGTACGATAAAGAGTTTTATTTTGTTCATAATAAATGAAATCGAATTTTGGGAATTTTAAATAAAAAAACATTTTTTTAAAAAATTTACCATTTTCGGCCAAAATTTACACGCGTTAACGTTTTAAAAAAAATCGATTTCTTCCATTTAGAACCATTTGCATTAAAACTGGGGGTGTAATGAAAAATACATTTTTAATTGACACCCTAATGTACGAGTATACAGAATTGTGGAGCACAAATGCCATAAATATATTTCGTAAAACAGTTTAGCAAATTTTGAGTGGCACAGATTAAGAGCCCCCTCATATTTAAACACAATATGGCTTTTGTTTATTTAAGACCATACAATAAAACACTTGTTGCTACTGACAACTCTGTGGGCTGTACTTCGTAGTTACAATGAAAGTTGAAACTTACCATCTCCAATTGTTTGACATAGTTGGCTGGTATATTGCCAGCTTGTATAATAGGACGTCCTCTATTAAAAACAGCACAGATTACTAAACCTAAAGAAAACATGTCACTAAGAAGACTACATTTTGAATGTATTTGAGTTTCAGGTGCTGCAAGAAAAAAGTTGAATGTAAAGAAATAAGAAATCACATTTTTAATAAGCATTAAAATCACAGCATAAAATCTGTTAAAAAAAACATCTGCTTTAAGGTTTTACAATTGTCACTTGTTTAACTTACGCATAAAATCCAAATTAGGCTGTGCCATTTTTGATAAGCGTGTTGTCCATGGTTGACATGCGATAGATTCATTTATATCAGTCTCATTCATTCTTTCTGAAAATAAGAATTGTAAAATGTTTTATATTCAAGTTCCGCAGTAAAGTTGTATTGTCAATGAAGAGGTTTTTTGGATTATTGAGCATTACCATTTTATTTTAACGACTAATTTTTCGATTATCTACGATTTGGATAAAATTTGTGAGTACTTTTGGCAGTGAACGCATATTTTGAAAATGATTTTTATTTTTTTTATTTATTTTGAAAACTGTGGCAACCCTAAAGCTTTGATATATCGCAAAATTAGGTGAGAGGTCATTTAAAAGCAATAACTTTTGTGTGAAAGATATTGAAAAAATTCTTTTTGCAAAGCAAGAGTGAACATTTTGTGGTTCAGAAATTTTATAAAATTTAGTAAAAAAATTCAAAACTATTTAAAAAAATCCTTCTACATTTTTTTTTATTTATTTATACATATAGCAAAGCATTTGTTCTAAATACGCTGGAAAGTTTAGAGTGGGATCTCTACTACTTTTTGAGATATCTGAGAAAATGTTTAGTATGTCTCTAAAAAAATCTATTTTTAACCTTTTTTTAGCAAAATCACCCAGAGTATATTATTAAGCGGTTATATAAATACAGTGCACTCGCAAAAATATGAACTCCCTAATATATGAACACCCCAAAATATGAACATTTTTTTTCTTCCATTGACTACTCTAAAATATGAATTTAGTGCCAAAGCCTTAAAATATGAACAGCTTATTTTTGTATTTTTAACGAATTTTATCAACCTACGCAGTGTTTAAATCTAAATCAACAGGGTAGTGGTTAAATTTTTATTCAACTGCATTATAATTTGGGGAATTTCCCTAGCTGTTTGCTTTCAAATTGTCTTCACCTGTCAATCAAAATTTCTAACATTCACGTTTTAGTAAGTGCTCAGATTCAGCTAGAATTCCTTATTCGTTTTGTGAATATAAATTTAACGTGAAAAGTTCTTAAATATGCATAAAAAGCATAAGTTTTTAACTTTAAAAGAAAAAGCAGAAATTTTATAACATTTTGGAAAAGGTGCAAGTGATACTAATTTAACAAATAAATTTGGGGTGCAAAAATCTACAATATGTGGAATAAAAAAATGCTATTATTAAATGTGTTAACAATACGTTTATTGGACCCGGAAAAAGAAAACCTTTGCGGCCTTCCGAGTACAAAAAAATGGAAAATAACTTTTAAATGTTGTTTGTTTTTCAAAAATTAATTGTTTTTTTAATCCAATAAACAATAAATAAAAAATTTAACATAAGAAACTTTTATTTTTATTGGAAAACCGTTTTTAAATATAAATTAGATGCCGTTCGCAAATATGAACAATCTTGCAAAAGTGAACTGGCTTGGTTTTAATTAGTTCATATTATCGCGAGTGCACTGTATATATTTTCCCAGTGTAGAAACGGTAATGACATATCATTTCTTTTCGGACTACCAATAATGACGCCAGCTTACTCTTTATACTAACTTAATACGAATAACAAGGACTTTCTAATAACTAGTTAATTTTTCCATTATTTCAATACAAAAATTATATGGAAAAAAACTTTTTTTCAGTTTTTGCAAATTTTTTTATATATTGTAATAATTTTTATTCTAAATAATAAAAATACAAAATTGGTTAATAACTAGCCCAGTAATAAATACTGCCCATGACCACTAATGTGACAAATATTACCTGACCGAACAATTCGAGCACACATCTTAAAAATGTTTTAAATTGATTACTACAATAATAATTTGCAAAATCTAAAAAAAAGTATTTTTTTTCCATATAAAGGCATGTTTTGCTCTTTAAGGCCTAGTCGCTTAGGGAAGGCGTTGTCGTAGAGACCTTAAACTACACTTAGGAAATTATGTTGGTAAAGACGACAGCAATTGTAGTCAAAAACAAATGAAATTGCATTTAAAAAAAGGACGACTTACATTTCATTAAATTCAACTAACATTGTCATTTGTTTTTTAATGTTCAAAAAATTACTAACAATTGTAGTAAAAATGAACCACATGGTAGTAAAAAATAAACCAAATTTTTTTTTTTATTTTTTAAATAACAAAAAACAACTGTAAAAAATGAATTTAAAATCATAAAACAGTCATTTGATGTGAGTTGTTTTTTTAAATGAACTACAAAGTTAGTTAAAAATTTTATTTGTTCTACAAATGACTTACATTTACATTAAAAATAATGAAACTGTATTACAAACCCAAACAACTACATATTTTTAAAGCAGAAGTTCCCTGAGTGTACACATGAGCTATATTCAAGTCAAATATTAATAAATTAGAGGGTACCGTATCAACATTTCCAACATTTGTATTTAAGGGACACTCTAGTACATATATACTGCTGCGGTCATTAAAATAGTATTAGATTAGATTAGATCAGAAGGCACTATGTACCGCGACCAATGTAGGTCTTTTGTGCTGCCTAAAGTTACCTACAGGTTCAAGCTAGCTATAAAGCCAATTATCCTATTAGGCAAAATGTTGTCGATGTCAGAAGGCGAAATGAAGCGATCACCTAGAAACCTAAGTATCTTGTCACAAAGCCTGGGACAGTCGCAGAGAACATGCTCCGAGGTCTCAGACACCATCTCACAAAACCTACACATATCCGTATCCGATTGACTCTTCCTGTGCAGATGGTATCTGAGATTACAGTGTCTAGTTAAGTACGACGCCAGGGTCCTCAAACCCCCCCTTTCAAGCGACAAGAGTCACCTGGACCCCCTACTGGAAAAAGAAATCAATCTCTTAGCCTGGCGCTGACCAGGAGAGTTTTCCCAGTAACCAGAGAATTCAGACTCTCTCCATGCCCTGAGCCTTTCCCTAACTTACCCCGCAGGTATTCCACAGAATGGTTCAGGGCCAATAAAGGGCCTTCGGGCCCGCGGTTGGCAAGACAATCTGCCCTCTCGTTGCCCTCATGACCAGGAATCCTCACCAAGGTAAGAGGGTGCCCCTACCGAGCATATTGAGAGTCTGAATACATTCCATGACCAACCCAGATGACACCTTATAAGCCATTAAGGCCCTCAGTGCAGCCTTACTGTCAAAAAGAATGTAGATGCGAGATCTGAGCGTTCCCCTTCGTAGGCATTCCCCTGCACAGACACAGATGGCCCAGATCAAATATTTATCAAAGATCCACTCCGGTGACACTCTGTCCGCAACCTTAGAAATCGGGTCATCTATTAAGATGCGCGCGATCCTCATGTGACCCCTTAGGTCGCCCCCTTCATGCCTCCAAATTCATTTGGTCTAGAGGAACCCATACTGGCAACCTCCATTAAAGAAATATGCAATGGCGGGATCCCCAGCATAACCCCCAAGGCATCCGTCGGGCAAGTTCCGCCGGCCCCTGTAATGCCAACACACGCAAGACGGTAGATTCTCTTAAGAGCATCCCTTGCCATACTCTGCTCAACTTTTGGCCACCATGCAAGGGCAGCATAGGTGATCATCGGTTTAACAATAGTATTGAACGACCAGTAGACCATTTGTGGCCTTAGACCCCATGTTCTCCCGAAAAGCCTCTGGCAGGCATAATATGCCCTGGTGGCCTTCTTGGAGACATGGTCAAGATGTTCGTTCCAGGTAAGCTATCAAGAGTCACTTCAAGATACTTAACATTGCTAGAGAAGCCAACCGTCACACCCCCAACGACCGGCATAGACAGGTTAAGTTTTCTCCTTCTCGTGAATGGCCTGGTGCCATTGTCTTCGACGGATTGACAGACAACCCCTTTTCCCGGCACCACGAAAAAGTGAAGTTCAGAGCCTGTTGCATACGCTTGGAGATGGTCGTGTCATCCCAGCCCACAACGGAAATGACAAGATCATCGGCGTATCCATAGGTCCTGAAACCCAAGTCGTTCAGACCCTCGAGTAATTCATCAATGACCAGTGTCCCATAGTAATGGCGACAAAACGCCACCCTGAGGACACCCTCTGGTCGCATTCACGGTCCTACAAGTAGTCCCTATTCCGAACGTGATTATCCTGGAGCGGAGCATCTCCAATGTCCAATTAATTATGATTGGAGGAATGCTCTTTCTAGCCATGGATACCCTAATCACATCGTAGGACGTGTTGTCAAAAGCGCCCTGTTAAAATAGTATTGCGTTAACCATTATTTTTTGATGTTGTATCATATATCCATTTTGCCCCTCTTTAAGGTCCTTTAATGTTGATTTTATCAAAAATACTCCATTCTCCATTTTGAGAGTTTAGTTTAGTAAATACACCCTTCGTAATATACAAAAACAAATCGATTTCATCTTCACTTCATTAAATGTAATCGCTCATGAAAAATAGTAGTATAATATTGGAAAAATTAAATAAGAGTATGTCAGTTTATAAAAAAAAGTATTAATACTAATAATATATATATTTCCAACCTATTTACTAGAAATTAGTTATTTGGACAAAATCAGAGCTGAAAAGAGCCTATTTCTTAAAACTTTCATGTTTTGACATCTCCTGTTAAATAAATTCAATCCTGCATCCGTTGCGAGAATAGAAATTTCGTGATGGTTTATGAGTTAGAATCTGCAGGCTCCTTACTTTATGTTACAACATAAATTTTAAATTACATTGCGATTGGATGGCGGAAGTTCGATTAACTAAATTGACCCCATAACCAGCAAGTTAATTTTTTTCAAAAATTAAAAGACATGTATCGAGTATATGTCTGTTTTGAATCCGAAAAAAAGCGAATTCTAATATATTTTGAAATAATATTTCAATTCTGCATGAAAAATTTTACATAGCTTTTGAAATTATTTCCTACTACTACTATACTGTACATTCAGAAACTTACTTCCAAAAATTACTAAAAACTATTAAAAACCACTTCGAAGTCCTTTAGTGAACTTAGGCTAATATTGATATGTATTCCTTTGTTTTTTTTTTTTAATACTACTTGAAAAATATTATCTTGTTTGTAACCATGCCCTTTAAAATCATTATCTCAGTTTTTTTAAGGATTCTTGCTTTGTGTTCTTTAAACTTATTTTTGAGGAGCATGTTCAAAGATTTGATAAAAAATTTAAATTTTTTCTGAACAACTTTAAATTGCGATTTGGCATCTAATGGTGTTCCGTCTTAAACTAAATCTGATTTACTGCTGATTAAAACATTTTATTGATATTTGAAATGAAATGTTAAGATAGAGCTTAAAAATTCGTTAATATTTCACGAAAAAACATACTAAAATACAATAATGTACACTCAAAAAAAAGTTAGTAAAGTCAGCAAGTTGTTTGTTGTAAGGGTCCTTGTAAAATTGCTAACATCAGAAAAATTTTTAAAAATATTATAATACAGAAGATGACTTTAAATAGTTTATGTAAACAAGAATGGTTTACTTCGCATTTGAAATCGAGTAGCGTTAAAAAAGACTGAAGTCACTTATACATCATAATTATGTCGCATATTTTGTCAACGTCCTATTTGAGCGAACTTGAGTAAAGTCTATTTGAGTTCTTAAATGTATAACATCTCAGCAAGAAAAATATAATCGGCACAGTGTTGGCAAAGCGTTGATGACTGTCGGTTATGTGTTGTCATAACACGGGATTAATATACTTGACATTATTGTTCTGTTAACTGATTGATAATATTGACCAACTGTTTCTTTGAGCGAACTTTTCACTTTTTTCCAGCTTACAAAAATCCAAAATCAGTAGTTGTATATGTACTTACTAGAGTTGAAACAATAATTAGCCTAAAAATAGATTTCAATTTTTTTTTTATATTTTAAATATTTATAAAAAATAAGTACTTATGGGTAACGAATTATTTTTGTAACGGAAAAATTAACTAGTTATTAGATATTATTATTGTGTTAAAGTAATGCCTAGCGAAACCTGGTGTCATAACTGTATAGTCCGAAAAGTAATGACATGTCATTACCGTTTCCACACTGCAAACGATTTTTTTTTTTTTAATAAGAACTGAACCCCAAGTGTTTCATGCAAAATAAATTACTATGCAAAATAAATTTGTTCAATATCTTTGACACAACAAAAATTATGGCCTTCTGAATGATGTCTCGACTCCTTTTTTGCGATATATCAAAGCTTACCACAGTTTTCGAAATAAAAATATCGTTTTGGGAGTATATAAGTTCACTGATAAACATACTCACCAAATTTTATCAAAATCAGAGACCACCGAAAAATTTGTCAAAGATAAAGTACTGATTTAATTTATAGTTTAATTTAAAATTTTAAATGAGAATATTAGTTATGTACCAATAATAAAAGCTTACCTAAAATTCTAAACCAGCTAACTTCCAGGTACCCCTTTTAGTAATTAAAATTGATGCCGGACATATATTCCGATGTATAACATGACCAGAGTAATGTAAAAATGTCATTGCTTCTATTAGCTGTAGTAATATAATTAAAGAGTAGACAAACTTATATCGTAGCAAGGATTTTTTATTCCAAGTATTTTGGTATGATTTTACATTTTGTATGGTTTATTTTTACCTGTAAAAATCCACATTTAATTCAATATCTAAAAATGTATAGTCTTTGGCATGAAGTGGCCTTGCAATTGTTGGTGCTTGAGATTGTTGTAATTGCTGATTGTTTCCAGAGTTAGGTGGGATGACATTATCATAAGTTTTGGATTCCTAGTAATTTTGTAAAAAAAATAAATAAAAGAAAGAAAAATATTGTTATAACATTGTTATATTGTTATTTTGTTCAATATGCACATAAACATAAGGCTTGTCAAGCCAACTACCCCGCTTTATGAAAAAGTATGTCGCATTAATTTCAGACGCTCAGAATATGTAGGCATGTGGTAAAAATGAAATTATGGAGCAACTTTTTTCCAATTTTCCAAAAGTGTTTGCAGTGGACCGTTAAGATTACCCCAAGGCTTTTGTGGTAAGTCAAATTCGGACATTCGGGTCATCTGAGTTGTATAAAGGGCTGCTTCGCTCCACTGCGTTGCCCATGACTTCTTGATGTCAAGGTTTTCCTCTTTAAGATGTTTAGCAAGTAAAAGTGGTGGGTTTCTACATACTAGCCTCGATTCGTAGCGGATGCTGAGGTCGAAGCTGAGGGGTATGTTAAGGTTATTATATCAACAAAATGAACTGAAATTCAGTTATTCTGAACGATTTGTTAGATAAAATTATAAAATGAAAATTATTCAAGTTCGAGGCCATACTCTATATTTCTTCAATAGGATATTGTCCTAACAAATAACCTATAGAGTTTTTTGTTTTCAAATTTATTACTTGACCCTTTCAGGAATGTGTTGATAGATCTATTTCGGGAATTTTCTAGGTTCCATTGCACATAACAAACAAGTTTTCAATTTATTTTTTGATCAATGGTTATAATCTTTAACTTCAAGCTCATATGTATATTAGTTCTCATGTAGTGAGTAAACTAGTTCATATGAATGTTTGATGTTTGGCATGGGATTTTTAACCGCTTTCAAAACGTGTTCTGATGATGGGAACCTAGAAAATTCCCGAAATAGATCTATCAACACATTCCTGAAAGGGTCAAATAATAAATTTGAAAACAAAAAACTCTATAGATTATTTGTTAGCACAATATCCTAATGAAGAAATATAGAGTATGGCCTCGAACTTGAATAATTTTCATTTTCATTGCACAATTAAAGGTCGAAAAAAACATAATTTTATTTTTAATAAAAATTATATCAAACTTGTAAAATTATAAAATATTTGCATTCCATCCATCCATCTACATTCATTTTATTTTGACGCGATTCTAAAAATTATTAAGAAGTTTGACTTAAATTGTTTCAACTTTTGAATCAACAAAATAAAAATGGAAGATAACATTAAAACATTTAATTTAACTAACACCAGCACAATCCCTATGAGGAATGGGACCGGTTCTGCGTGTGCCACATGATCGGTCCCTTCGTGCCAGCGACCGGTCCTCTACTAAACCCTACCCTATGTAAACAACTGGCAAACTTTAACATTGGCTTGTCATAGGAGGGGGGTCATTTGTCCTGCTTTAAAACCACATAGTGGCAACAGGAAACAGGACTAACCAAAGATGGACATACCACAAGACTGTCGCAAAAGGGCCATGTCGTATAAAATAAACGAAAAACTAAACAGCTTCCAATGGGTAAAAGTCTGGCCAACTGGCTTTTTCTTGTTAATAAGCATTCTGGTTAAGTGGTATGTCCTCCCTTTACCAGTCACAGAATTGGTAATTTTAGGACAATTGACACTGCTTAACCCACTTCAGTATTAAATTATACCAGTCCAGTGATACGTCCTTCTTTAACCAGTCACTTTTAGGTCAATTGACTCCTCATTCCCCGTAGGGATCTTCTTGCAAATCATTTGATTTCCATATTTTTATCCAACCTTGCTATATAAACAGTAATTAATTACACTTCTCATTACTTCATATTTTTCGTGCTCCGCATTCTTAAGGCTTATACACAACTCCATACAATGTGTAAAAATAGAAAATACAATATGATGTCTTTGTTTTACATATTAAACAAATTGCAACTTATTTGCGGAAAGTAATTTCAATGTTCAACAGAATTTACTTTTCGCAAAATCCGACACCATTTCTTTAATATATAAAACAGAGACAACATATTGTATATAGGTACTATTTTTACACATTTTATAGAGTTATAGTCCATTTATGAAACGTATTCGCTCTAGTAATGAAGCCTTTAATCTCTTAGATCGTCTCTTTCTCCTTAAAAAGAAAATAATTTAATATGCTTTCATAAAAGTTTGAATCAAAGATCTTAAACTTATCCTCTATTATTTTCATCCACCTGTGGAATTCATATAATTTGCAATGATTTTGAGCTAATTTATGTGAATTTACATGTTTTTTATGTGAATTTACATGGTTTTTCTATTGAAAATTTTCTGACAATTACAAATTTTGTTTTTGTATTTACAGGGCAACAAAAACAATAGTATTATTTAATTAAAAAATTGATTGATAACGGGTAGTTCAGTTAATTTTAATTTTTTCGGTTTTAACTAAGGAATTATTTAACTAAGCAACTGATAAATTTTTTCGGTGTAATACTAAATATTTTATTCAATATTGAAAATTTACATTTTAACAAACTCTTAAATTTTTACCTTCGTAATAGGATTACCCAAGTTTTTGTTCTACCAAGAGTGCTAAATGGGATTCCAAAAATGGGATTTTTACACTTTTTGAAGTTATTTCTACATTCAAAGCGGGGATTGCAAGAGACTTATCCATTAAATTATGCATTTGCGGGAGTATCAACAACCGCTTCCGTGTAGATACTCCAACGTGCAAATTTTAAAACAGCGGGTTATAGTTGATATTTGCTTTAAAAATGTAGCAACTTTAGAAGCGGCTGGTGGGAAAATTATATACTAATCATGGATTTTTAAAACAACTTCCTTTTAAATGACAAAACCTGTCAGAATTTGAAAGAAAATATTTATCTGGAGGCAAAAAATGTTGGAGCTTTTTTTTAGGAAAATCTCTAAAATTTTAGATTTTTTCTAAATTATTACTTCAAGCGAATGCAGTTTTTAAATAGAACAAGATATTGCATTATTTTTTTATTCAATGAAGAATTTATTTGGTTAAATAACCAATGTTTCAAACAAAAAATTACCGAGAACTATATAAGATAACCAACAAGAGACGCCTCCGGTGGGGCGTTCAACATCACAACTTAAGCTCGACATTGTGTCGCTTATTCCTTTTTCAAATTCAGTTGAAATTGGTCCACTAAGTTAAAAATGGCCGAGTTTTTCCAACACTCTAATTAATTTGTGTTAAAATTTTCCCAACTTATAGTAGGAAACTGTACTCCTACTATATAGGGTAAATTTACGCTGTGTATAATCGAAAAAAATACACACATTGCGTGTAAGTACACACATAAGGTGTAAATTTACAATAAAAGTGAGTACAAATTTTATAAATTTTTTTTTTTTTCTTTAAGTTTACTAAATTTGTCAGTGAAAATACTTATATTGCAGGTAAATTACGCAAAAAATGCGTATTGGAACAACCACAAATTTTTGAACAGCACAAAATATTTTTTTATTAAAATAATTAATTTACTTTAGTATCGACGCTGCGTCTGCAATAGACATTTTTAAAACACATTTATTTTAGCTTTGATAGGAACTTTAAAGTGATGCTGTTCGACAGGGGCCATGTGGACCAACAGATCCTGGGAGCCAGAGCGGGGTTCTCAGATATGGTTCACAGATGGCTCAAAGCATGCGAATGGTGATACTGGTGCGGGTGTCTATGGACCAGGTTTCCAACGGGCCTTACCCATGGGTAGATACCCCTCCATTTTTCAGGCAGAGATTTTTGCTATCTGTGTCTGCGCGGAGGAGTGTCTACGAAGGGGCACTATCAGATCTCGCATCTACATTCTTTCCGACAGTCAGGCGGCATTAAGGGCTTTAATGTCCTATGAGGTGTCATCTGGTCTGGTCATGGAATGCATTCTGGCTCTTAACCGACTTGGCAGGCGCAACTCGCTTACCTTAGGGTGGGTTCCTGGTCACGAGGGGCATGAGGGCAACGAGAGCGCAGATTGTCTTGCTAATTGCGGGGCCCGAAGGCCCTTTATTGGCCCTGAACCATTCTGTGGTATACCTTTGGGGTATGTTAGGGAGAAGCTCGGGTCGTGGAGGGAGTCAGAATTCTCTCTCTATTGGGAAAACTCTCTTGGCCAACGACAGGCTAAGAGATTAATTTCTTTTTCCAGTGCAGGATCGAGGAGACTCTTGTCCCTCGGGAGGGGTGACTTGAGAACCCTGGTGTCTTACCTGACTGGACACTGCAATCTCAGATACCACCTGCGCAAAAGGGGTCTTTCGGACACGGATGAGTGTAGGTTTTGCGAACTGGTAGCTGAGACATCAGAGCATGTTCTTTGCGAATGTCCGAGGCTATGTGAAAGGCGTGCCAAGTTTCTTGGCAATCGCTTTGTCTCCCCTTCGGACATTATGAAGATTTTGCCTAATAGGATTATTGGCTTTATAGGTAGCTTGAATCTTTAGGGTAACTTTAGGCAGCACAAAAGACCAACTTGGTCGCGGTACATAGTGCCATATAATCTAATCTAATCTAGCTTTTATCAATTTTTCAAATAGAAAAAAATTTATCGCGAAAATGTAAAATAAGCCGTTATCTCAAAACAAATGACGTGCCTGGCTGGAGCAGCGTCGTAAAGTATTTAATTCGTAAGGAATAAAATAAGGATAGCAAATTTTAATAATTAATCAATTAGCAGTAGGTGCCTTTTTTTTAATAGCATCTCGATTTTTGATGGATGAATATATATTTAAATTTTTACATTTGTATTTTATATTTTCTTATTTTCTTATTTTCTTGCTTTTTAGTTTTATTTTTTTCGAATTATAAAGTATCAAAATATTTATTACCATTATATTATATATTTACAAAATTGTGCGTTAACTTATAATTTACAAAAGAATACTAATATTAGGCATACAGTGTTTAAATCATGATTGGTAAACACTACCGTTTCATTGCAGCGGCAGTTGCCTACCGCGCCCACTTCAAAGCCGATATGACTGTTTTGAAGCCACGATTCCAAAAGTGGCATTTGTCTTCTGATATAAAAATGTTTACTTCGAAATTCTATCTATTAAATTTTATTTATAACTCGTCTTTTCGGCATTATAGCGATATTTTGACTTTAGTTCAATATACTTCAAAATCAAAGAGATAAAATAGAAAAATAAAACCGGTTATATTAGAAGAAATATGTCTTTAAAATAATCGCTTTTTAAAATTTTCGTTTCGGTCTTAATGTTACTGTGGTAGCCAACTACTATAACCACATTGTATCTGAAAATACTTTTTGTATTATTGTATATGAAAGTGTGTACAAACAGTTTTACGCATTCAGTGTTTATATTTACTGAATTTTGCGTAATATTTTACTAATCTTTATGCATATTATAGTAGTATATGTACAAACAGTCTTTAGAGTTTATGTTTGGAAATTTTTATTTTCTAATTTCAATGGAAATAATTCTGCATTTAAACAAACATTTTTGTGAAAAGGGCTTATGGAATTATGTATTTGAAATTTTGTTTTAAAACATAAAACAAAAAATTCTAGATGTTATGAGAATATCAACTATCACTGATAGAAAAAGTTAACATAATATATTTCTATGTATATTATTGATTCTTAATTTGAAAAAAAAAGAACTTTACGTTTTACTTTATAAACAAATTTAGCAATTATATTTTTTTTAAATCCGAACTACGTCTGAATATAGATAATTTATCTAAAAATCAGCAAATTTTTTACAAGTAATAAAATAAATAAATTTTTATTTTTTTTTGAGGTAATAAGTCCTAAAATATTCATGTAAATAAAAACTAAATTTTTGTTTACAGTTTTGCCCTGACGTTTCGTCGATTATTTGTCGACTTCTTCTGGGGATTCGTCTATTTAATAAAAGAACATCACATTATTACAAAATTCATTAATAAATTACATTAAAACTTACAAATTTTGATATTATTACATTCAAAAATTTTTTATAAATAATTTTACATTTAACATATAACATACAACAAAAAACACCGATTTAACAATAAAAACACATCCTAACTTAATATCACAGATTTATTAATGGCTACTTTGTAGCTTGAATTTTATGTTCTTTGTGTCCTCTTTGAAGTAAGTGATGAACAATTTCACAATAAAACAGAAAGAAAATCTTCGAAACATTACAACAAAACTCTAATAGAAGAAACAACAAGACGTTTAAAAAACAAAAATGAAAAATTTTAGAACAGAAAACAAAGAAAATAATAAATTTTACAGTGTACAAACATCCCTGGTTTAAATGATACTAGAAATATGAGGACAACAATAAACCCAGAAAATATCAGGTTCGTGTACAAAGCAAAACAAAACTTTATGCGCAATATTCACAAAACTAAAAACACCAATTGACGAACAACAACATAACAATGTATTTATGAAATCAAGTGTAAAGGAAAAAGAGAACAAACATGTGATCACATATATATTGGCACAACAAAGAGAGCAGTAGGAACAAGAATAGAACAACATCGAATGGACATAGCATAACAGAATAATGCAACAGGGTTGTCACAACATATGATAGAATTTCAACACACAGCTGATTTTGAAAAAGTAAAAATACTAAACACTGAGAGAATAGAAAATAAGAGATACACGAAGGAAAGCTTATACATACAACAACAAATAAATAAAACCATGAACTTGAAAGAGGACACAAAGAACATAATTCACGCTACAAAGTAGCGATTAATTAATCTGTGATATAAAGTTGGGATGTGTTTTTATTGTTAAATTCCTGTTTTTTGTTGTATGTTACATGTAAATGTAAAATTATTTATAAAATTTTTTTTAATGTAATAATATCAAAATTTGTAAGTTTTAATGTGAGTTATTAATGAATTTTGTAATAATGTGATGTTTTTTTATTAAATAGACGAATCCCCCAGAAGAAGTCGACAAATAATCGACGAAACGTCGGGACAAAAACTCTAAACAAAACTTTAGCTTTATTTACATGAATATTTTAGGTCTTATTAGCTCAAAAAAATTAATAAATTTATGAAAAATTGTCCAAAATAAAATCAACAAAAAATAACACTAGTTTCAACTGCTTAGCCAACAAAATTTTTATTAAGATAATTATTTTCATTATTTAACCAACTTAAGTGGTAATAATGTTTGATGAAGACGTTTTTATAATCAGTCAAGCTTACGTGCGACTACTTATTTAATTATAAATATAATTTTTGTCATCTTCTTTTTTTTCAATTACTGATAACGTTAATCCTTATTATTTCCAAACTTGTAACCACCAATTTTTTTTGTTGCTTATAAGCATTCTTACAACCAATTATTTTTTATGTTTCTTATTGTAGCGGGTAACCAAGTGTACAACACTTTCTGAGTTTTCTCATAAAGCAAATATGTAAAACCACTTACAAAAACAACCTCGTCGACCAAAAATTATATGCAGTTGGACCAAATTTTTCTGCCTATTATTTAGATCACTGATATTTTGCTGGGTTATCTGTCGATTCAGAGAGTTAGTGGCACCGTTATTTTTTAGAGATATTGCGACATTAAGATTTTCATTAAACACCCTGTTTTTGTTCAAGTATTTTGTCGCAATACCGTGGATATAATAACAACTTTGATATAGTAAACCTTTTATAATTAAACCATACTTTTAAGTCCACCCTAAGATTTTTCTAATTTATTTTACTTAAAACTTACATGAAATGCTAATATATTAGCCAGACTTGCAAAAATTGGTTCGGTTGCAAAAGCTAATGTTTCATTGGATTCTTCCACAGTATGAAGTATTTGAAGCATCTGAAAGATAAAAAAAGAAATCGTTTTTATAAAATAGATTGTAAAAAACATAGGTTCAGTGAAGATAATTTACTAATAGAAAAAATATAAATTTTTTTGCTGAAACTACTAAAAATTTGTTCAACATGACGTTGCAGGAATAATTGCTAATATTAGCAGGTATTTTTGCTAAATATTAGTAAGATAAGAATAGCAAAAATAAATTTATTGAATCTACAAAAATTAGGTTATATTTGAGCTAAATTTCAAATAGTTGAAAGTTACAAATTAATCTGTAAAAATTAGCAAAAAAAAATTTGTTTAATATTAGTGGACATAAAAAATCATAAAAAAATGTGAAATTTTCCATTTATTTTTATGAGAATAAAAATTTTCCCTTCTACAACAAGCCGTCAACAATAAGGTAAATTACTCTAAAAAATGTTTCTAAATTCACTACAATAAAGTAAAGTAACATTTCGTGTAGTTTCACTCAAAACGTCTAAATTAGACACAGAAGCACTTAAATCTTCAGAAATCCAACGCTTTGCCAACGCTCATACCACCTTTGAAAGCACTGGGCCAATGCTTTGTCGTTCGTATTTTTCCGGCTGGGCGGTCAATCAAAACTATAAGTCTATCGTAATATGTTCCAGCAGAAGGTATTCTTAAATGTATATAATGTGAATTAAAAAAAAAAAAATAACCAAACAAAATGTCTCCCCATTATTTCTGTTTTTAAAAGCTGGACACAGATTTGGTGAATATTCCGCAAAAGCTGATGACGAGGCTGCAATAACTTCTTGACAAGAAGCAAAAAACAAATATCACGTTGCACTATAAGGACTGACATTTTCTTTGATGTGGAAAAAATGTTGAATTTTGCAACTTTTTACTACTAAGAAAACCTGAAATTCTAAAAATCTGTGACTTTTTTTGTTAAAAAAATGTCTTTTATCTACTGTGTTTTCTATGAAAAAAGTCATATATCCTCAGAATCGGAGCCATTTTTATAAAAAATTCCGCAGTCTTTTGCATAGGAAAAATACTTTGAACCTCAAACCTTTTTCTCAGAATCTAAGTACATATTAAACATTATTAAATGTTATTATATTATCCTTTTATTAATAAATTATTTTAAAAATAATATTATTTTATTTTTGTGCTTTATATTGACTTTTTTGGTATAGTAAAATTACACATAATTTCTGAAAATTGTGTACACGTTTTTAGTGTAAATAAACGGATTTTGTATGATATTAAATTACACAGAATTTGTGTAATAATTTTATTCACACAGTTATGGTTATAGTACGAGTACAGTTTCCTACTATAAGTTTCGTAAATTGTGTTTGCTTCTTTTTATACACAAATATATAGCAATGGTTTCTGCTGATTGTATAAGTTTTATTTGTTAGAAGTTTAATTTACTAAAATTTAACTCAAATATATCTTAATTTTTGTAAATTTAACAGATTTATTTTTGCTATTCTTATCCTACTAATATTTAGCAAATCTTCGGGTTCCAAAACTGCGGGGTTCAGATGATATTTTTAGTCAGATCGAAATACAAGTATTAACCTATCTAATATGTTTGATTTGCTTTATTTTTGTAAATATAAGGAGGTTGAAAGTATAAAATCAGAAATAAAAAAAACTGCTAATATTGGCAGATTTTTCTGCAACGTAATTTATAAGTAATTTTTAGTAACTATTAACAGGATTATTTCTATGACTTCACAGGACAATTTCTATGACTGTAGTTTTTCGAGCTGTCGTCTGAGAGGTCTTTTTTTTGTTGTAACATAAATAAACCGAATTTCGCAGTGAACATCAAATTCAGACTTACTAACTGACATAAGTCGTAGTAACCGAATTTGAGTTTGAAATGTTTTTGTGCTGTATTTGTTTGATTACGCTGTGCGGCAAGAAATTGTGTCCTGAACGAGACCAATGGGAAATCAAATATAATTTGAGTACATCAAAACTCACAGAATGAATAACTTTACGTGTTAAAGTTTGGGGTCAAAAATAACCCAATTTTCCGTTTTTTGCATTTTGAGCTTCTTCAAAGCAAACAATATACACATTTGTATCAAACAAAAGGTATTTAAAGGAGGGCCTACATACAAAATAGTAAAAAGTTTTAAAACGAACAAATTTCGAACATCTTTGAAACACAAAGTATCCGATTGAGCAGGTATGTTTCTTACTTTCGTCTCCTCTATCTTATATCCGAATTTAATCCAAATGTGAATTTAATTTTTACAGCCTTTTGAAGTTTGCTCTTTTTGAATGTTTTTTTTTTCATTATGGATGAAAACTAAAAAATTATAAGATTACTTTAACTAATTATCAATCGCATATATGATCATATATGTTAATATACGATACTATTTTCTTCTGGGTAGTTTAGTTTTTTCATTAACAAATCGAAAAATTGGCATCAAAAAACTCCAACTCCTAAAGCCCATTCAATTAAATCCGGGTTTATCTACCGACAGTCTACTTTCATTTCCCTTTGATTTCATTCAGGATACAACTAATGACCCAAAATGTGTTGCCAGTGTAACAAAAAATCAAGCACCAAATCAAGTACCACTGCTAACCGAGGAATTGTAAATATATTACTGGCAGAACATTATTTAAGACGTTTACCATCATTTAGAGATATGGGCTGCAAATCTTGCTGCCAGGTTTCGAATTCCAGCAGTTTTAAATCACCTACTTTATGGTTTTACCAACTTTTTACCAACGTTAGACATTATGTTTACCCAGGGCTTTTCCGACTGTTTTTTAAACAGACGGACCTTTTGTCTTATGATGTTATCATTTTGGGATTGGGAAAGCACATGTTGCCAGTACTTCTACCCCCTGTTAAAATGCCTAGAAAGCTGTGGTCCGTTTGTATTTTCTGACTGTGCATTTCAAATTATTTTTTTTTAATTTGAAATATACAGTGAAAACAGGTATGTTGTGCCAAACAAATTTACTGCAAACCAAAAAAAAAAAAAAAAATATATATATATTATTAATATTAATATTAGTACTTACTTTTGGATGTCGAAATCTTTCCAAATTTTTAACAGAATTTTTTAAAATCTCCGTAATAGTTTCTTTGCGTCTAGGTTTATGCAGTTTTTCCGCGACTTTTTTTTCAAAACACAAATATGGAACATTCCTATGTAAAAAAATGGTAAATAACGTTATATTAGCATATTTTGTAAATATTATAATAGTTATAAAAAGCAACAGAGGAAAAACAAATATTTGTATCATTAATTCAACCGAACAACATAGAAAAACTCTTCATTTCAGACCTCGTGTCTCTCAACTTGATATTAAGAACACATATTCTCCATGGAGATAATAGCACATGCCCAGCAAAAATAGTGTTTACCCAGAAGCAGTTCTTTAAGGAGTTATTTAATTACCGAGCGCTTCCGAAGCAATTGTAGAAGGCATGATTTTTTTCGCGATTTCCCACTTGGTATGTCTCTTTTAGCAGGTGAAAAGCGCTTCCTTCCTGTGTGAAGCATTTTTGTGTATTGCAAACATTAAGTATAGAAATGTAGTTACTGCTTACAAAATCGAAGTTATTTGTTGCAGGGTCTGCATAATCGGTTTTTCAAATATTAAAAAATTACGATTTCTTCATTGTTTTAACTTTAAGGAAAATTCAAATAGTCCCAAGAGTATATGAATTTGAAGAGCCATGTATTCGACAGTTGTTATCGGATGTCTTTTATTCGAAAAGCATTCTATTTGCACAATTGACATATTTCACACCAATTCAACAAGAAAATTCATTTAAAAAATGCATTTTTGATGTGAATTCAAATTTTAAATCGAAAACTTAACATTTTTATATAAAATTAATTTTTTTTTAATTTATTTTAATAATTCCATATTTTTACATTTTCAACAGCGTTGAATAGGAATTTATTGTGATTTCGTATGGTGAAAAAGGTTATTTAAATACAACAAATTACCATATCAGTAAAACAAAGTTGTCACTGAATACAGTATTGGACCTCTAAGTAGTATATAGTACTTCTTACAAATATTCTTGGCTAACTTGGACCTGAATGGTGAATTTCAATTACAGCTTTTGCAGCTGTAATTCAGAAAACATCAATTGAAATTCAGAAATGTCATTTAAAATTCAGAAACCACCAATTGAATTTCAAAATTTCCATTTGATATTTAGAAAATATTAATTGAAATTCAGATTTCCCATCTGAAATTTAGAAAATATCAATTAAAATTCAGAAAACATCATTTTAAATGCAGAAAATATAAATTGAAATTCAAAAAATATTATTTAAAATTCAGAAAGAACTAATTGATATTTAGAAACACTTCAATTGATATTAGAAACACTTCAATATCATTTACTGATATTTAGAAAATTTCAATTAAAATACAGAAAATATCAATTTAAAAATTAAAATTTTTTATCTAAATAGAACATTTTTGGTCTTCAATGTACTAAGAAAACTAGTTTATATGAATGTTTGATGTTTGGCATGGGATTGTTACTTCTTTCAAAACGTGTTCTGATGATGGGAACCTAGTAAACTCCAGAAAAGATCTATCAATACATTCCTGAAAGTGGTCAATTAATAAATTTGAAAACAAAAACTCTATAGACTATTTGTTAGGACAATAACCTAACAAAGAAATATAGAGTATGGCCTCGAACTTTAATAATTTTCATGTTCATTTTAATTTTTTTCGGACGTTAAAATAAAGTAAAAAGTGATTAACTATGGCATATTTAATTTTTTATGCGTATTATGAATTCTTAAATAATGGCCATAATTAAAATCGTGAGAAAATTTTATTTATTTGAGTGGGTTAGTTTGCGATTATAGAATCACAGGGGGTCTAATATAATTCTGGTGGGAGCCACATTTTATGTATCTGAAAATAAAATGAATTTTAAAAATCGTAAGAGTACCGACACTTATGTATTACTAGCCGTAACGGTTTTTGGGAATGGGGGCCTCAGCCCTCTTAACCGATAATAAAATAAGTATACTTTGTTAATTCTAGAGGGGGTCACATACTTTTTGTTTCGTTTTGAGGTGTGCTCAAAATATATTTTGTTTGAAAAATTTCAGGTTGCTTAAAATATTGAAACGTAACATATACATATTTAGATCTTTATTTTTGGGCGATTCGTCCAGATTTCCTTGAAATACGGATATAAGATCAAGGAGACCAAAAGTGAAATAAAATTATTAAGAAGCATAACGGGCCAGTCGCATATTTAAGGTAAATATGGATTTCAAAGTTGCTTCAAACTTCTTTGTTTTAAGCTTTTAATATTTTTAGTACTCCAATGAAAAGGTTAATACCAATTGGTATTTCATTTGATACCATACCATATATTGTTTCTTTGAAAAATGCATGCAATTTCTCAGCTCTATCACTTATCCATATTGTATGGCAATCGAAGAAAATCAATCAGCGGTTCCCTCCATGCTAGTTTCATAAAAATAATAGTTCTAACACTAAGGGAAAAAGCTTCTTCATATTTATGAAAATCTTCATAAATATGATGAAAAAAATTCATTCACTTCATAAATATGATGAACCTGTTTCATAAAAGTGCAAATTGATGGCATGGTTTTCTATATTTATGAAATGTTTTATAAATATGATGAAGAATTTTCATAACTTTGTATGATGTGCTTCATAAATGTTATTAAATATTTCATAAATAGGATGAAGCAGTTTCTTTGATTTTTATGAACGTTTTATAAATTTTTATGAAATCTTCAAAAATATTATGAAACGATTTATGTTGTATTCTATCATGTTAATTCTATTTAAAATTTACCCATTTTCACCAACGTTGCAAGGCGTCCTTAAAGACAAGTTTTAAACGCCTATTACTTCTTATAGAAAGCAAAAAAAAAAAAAAAAAATTTCTAATTCCGGGGTTACCATATACTAATTTAACAAAAACTATTATACAAGCCTTTTTTCAAAAAGATTTAAAAATAAAAGCAATAGTGGCGTAATAAAAGTGATTTGCGGGTATCGATAAAGATACATAATTATATATTTTGAAATGGAAAATGTTTTCGTTCAACATATATTTTTTGAAACAAATTAATTGATCTGATTAAGATTTTTTCGTTGTTGTAAAATTGGAAGTATGCAGAATATTAAATATTAAAAATAAGCTAGTTTCTATAAACCAGCAAATGAGCATAGTAATTAGAGTTCCCAAATAGTAAAAAATGTCTAAAATTACCAAAACTTAAAAAAAAATTCTTAAAAATAGTCCGAAAACAATAAAATAAAAACTTAAAATAACAATAATCAAATACTTTTGCAGTTTTTTAAAGAAAGTTGACTTGTTAATATATTAAACATAGATTTAAAAAATAAAAAATATTAACAAAGTATCAAAGTATAAAATTTAATTAATTATACCACTACTAGAGGACGCGATTAGGCTTTAAAATTTACTGGAAATGCTTACTGGCAAACCAATCTATCTTCGTACCAAGTTTTGTCAAGAAATTCGCTCAGAATCTATGATTGGTAAAAATAGGTTCAGCACACATCAAATAGCATTTAATTTTTGTTTCAGAATTTCAAATAATTTATGGTATTTTTAAAAAGTCTAAATAGTAATAAAATATTTTCTAAATTTTAGAAAAAAAAAAAGTTTTCAAAAAACTAGAATTTAATTTAACGAAGTTTATGAAATGATGAAGGTCTATGAAACATTTGTCATAACTATGATGAATAATGGATGAAACAATATCATCAATATGATGAAACTTTTTCCCCGAATGTACCTTTGTTTTTTTTATTTAAAAATTATTTTCACGAAGTTCATTAAACTTTTTTTTGCAAGAATGAAGGTCTATTGTCATAAATTTTTATAAAACTTTTCATCATATTTATGAAAACTTCATATGATGAATAATGGATGACAATCGACTTATGAAACATTATCATCAATATGATGACACTTTTTTAACCGAGTGTACCTTTGTTTTTTTTTAATAAAAGACTTATCAATTTTATTTGACTGTATTCAGTCCAAAACAGTAACCGAAAACCGGTTAACCGTTTTTTATTTTCAAAAACCGAACCGGCTTAAAATATTTTTGCATTTTTGAATATTCGGTTAAACGGTAAAACAAATATTTTACTTAAAAACCTCTAAAAAAATAATATATAAAAATTTGGAAATTTTTTCCATTATTCCCCATTTTATACCATCATAGAAAATTTCGCTCAATTCAACATCTAAAAATCTGATACTTTATTGAAATTAGTTGTAGTAAGAATGAATTGAAATTAAGAGGCGGCCATTTTCAGAAGAAATAAGAGCACATAATTGCCATTCGTTTGCAAAATCATAAGTTAGTCGAATTTGTTAAAATTTGTTAATAGCACAACTTTTAAAATTTGTTATTGAATTTACATAAATACCAAAAAAAAAAATTTTTGTTCAGAATTTAATTTTTTTATATTTTCCCACGTATACAAATACAGTTTTCATTAAGTCGACAATTTTATTTACAAATTCGACAACCTTAAATTTCGAAAAAGCGGTACGAGCTATCCAGAAGATGGTAGCAGAGATACGAAAATTATATTTTAAAAATAATTCAATTAAGATTACGAAATATTTCACAATTTGTTATAAAAACCTGAAAACTGCACATGCAAAATTTAATAAATGAAAATAATATTTTGTATATGGAGTACAGTAGATTTTTTAAAGCATAAAGGTTCAAAACACAATGCATACACAAAAAAACAGAAACCGTGTTTTTAATAGAAATCCCATTCGAAACCGGGTTTTTAATTGATTTTTCGAACAAACCAAAACCGGTTTTCTAAATTCGTCGCTTTTTGGGCACTCTATTTTTTAATTTTAACACATTAATTAATATTATTTCCCACAAATAATTTTTTTGTGACAAAACTCGTCTGGTAAACAACAGAGGTTTTCGAAAATTTTCGACAAATTTGGAAAAAAAAAATCCAATTTGAATTTAAATTTTTTATGCTGCAACGTAAAAAGAAGCTGTACATTTTTAATGCAAATTTATTGAATTTTACAACTTATTTAGTACTTTTTTAATACTCACTCTGGGAGCAAAAATCCATTTGCTAAAAATTTTAAAAGTTGGTACAATATAACGGCTAAAATTATCAACTTTTTTGATAAATATTTATAAGATAAGACTAGCGAAAAAAAAATTTAAATCTATAAAATTTTAGTTATATTTGAATTAAATTTTAGCAAAATGATAGTTGCAAATTAATGTACTAAAATCAGCAAAAATCAATGTTTTTTTTGCAATACAAAAATAGAATCAAATAATAAAAGAAATATTCTAAAACTACTAAAAATTTGTCCAAAATTTTAAAAAATAAAAAAAGTTAAAAAAAAAACTTTTTTTAATTGGAAAAAAATCTGTTTAATCTACACAAATTTTGTTACTTTTGAGCCAAATTTTAGTTGAATAAAAGAGATTAACAATTTCCAATTCACAAATATTTAAAACAGGCAAAAATGTGTCTTTGATGGTAAAAATAAATTTGAATATATATGGATTGTGTTGTATATGAATCAAAAGCAACGAAAAAGCTGTATAAAAATAATTTTATTGCTTCATACACTAACAATAATTTTTCCGTAAAGACAACTGAATATACACATTAAATTAATTGAAAATCAGTTAAAAAAGAACAACTTACTTTTCGTTTAAAACAATTGTATTTTTTAGTTTATTTTCAATTGTTGAAAGATTAATTGAAAAAATCGGTAAAAACAGTAGATTAATTTCGTTTATTTTAATACTCAATATAATATAAAAATTTTGTTTTAAAATTGACACTAAATATTTTGACTATTACCGAAAGTCTTTAATAATTTAACTATATATTTCATTCAGAATGGGCGTCTTCAATTACATTTCAAAATCATTTACTTGTGAAATTTGACATATAATTAATAATTTCAGATCTACGCTCACACTTGTTGGCTTCATCGCTTAATTGGAAAAATTTCCATTTTGTCAATACCAGACATGGGACAATATTTGTGCATTTGATTACATGCCAATTACTGTAATTTTGTGTAATTCAGTAATTGCCCTGCAATTACAGATGTTGTTACTAATCCCCATGTTTGGTATTTATTACAAATGTGACAGATTTTATAAGAAAGCTTTAAGCCCACAAGTGTGAACGTATTTCTGAAATTAGATATTGAAATTTCACAAATGAATGCTTGTGAAATGTAATTGACGCCAACCATGTCTGATTTCATTAAAACAACTTTTACGATTAACTTTTTAAATAACTCTTGAAATTTATTGGAAAAGTTCTTGTGAGTGTAAAAAAAAAGTTTTATAGGTAACCCGATTTTTGACACTTTTTCTATGGGAGCCTGTATGAAACTTAGGAAATAACATAGAAACCGTATATTATATTAATGTAATCTAAAAAATATTAATATTGATATGCATATTTCCTATGTTTGGAACGCACATTTTTTAGTAATATTTTTTTTTTTTTTGTTAGAAAATTCAGAAAAAATATATTTTAACGTAATTTGACGTAAGTTTTAACTATTGATATACTGCGTTGCGCACCATTGGATAGGTTATAGAAAACTACTTAATATGATGTAGAATAGAGCTAAAAGTTTTATAAAAAATTTTTTTAGCACTTTTTGTATCAAATTTACAGAACAAAAATAAAAGTGTACATAAATTTAAAGTACTCATAAAAATATGAAGTTTGGTACATATGTTTTGTTTAAACACAGCTCTCAGAAAGCCACTGAAATTGGTACTTTGGGGAAAACGAATAATAAGAAGATAAAATAAATAAAATAACAAAAACTTCATAAGAACTAACATATTTAAATTTGGTCGTGATATACATCTTCATTTAAAGTACCCAAAATTAGTACATTTTTTACAATAACAAAAACGCAAAATTTTACAAAAGCAATACATCAGCAGATGTACCTCTAAAACCCCCTTCCGAGAATTCCACATTTGCCTACTGTTCCTATGGTGAAAATGCCAAAAGGTTGAAAAAAAATAAAAAGGGGTACTTTTAATTTTTTGTTAACCCCTTAACCATTCTATAATATATCCAAATTGTATTGAAATCGGAGTATATCAGTTGGGATATTTTTCATGTATGTTTGAGGTTATGCAAGTTTTATAATCAATGACCTTCTGTTCTAAATAAATTAGTGGATATTTTCAAGTCTACTTTTTAAAATTCTTGTTTTTTTATAATATTATTTTCATTGAATTAAGCACAAGCAACCCAGACGTATATGCATGTTTTGTGTTACCTTATGGTAACTACAAGGTGTTAAGGGAATGAGCGATTGTATGAAAATACATTGAATCAACCATATTTATCTTAAGTCAACTTTTGTAAACTCATCGTACCCAACTTAATCAAAGAAAACACATTTCAAACAAGCAACAAAAATTTATATATTTTTGTTTAGAAACCAAAAAAATATTAAAATTTATACAACAAAAAAAAAACATAAAACTAATTCTCCAATCTGGCGAATATTTAAAAACTCATATAAGTTAAATATGTTTGTTTTTAAATTTAAAGAAAAGCTAATCAAAATATTGTATCAAATTTACAAAAGGTGAGTCAATTGGGGTTAAACATTTACTTTTTTATTGAAATTTTCGATAAGGATATTATAACACTTAAAAAAAATCCAAATTATAAAACAATATGCAAAATTTGTCAAAACATTTTTTTTAGTGCATTAGTGCAAAAGCCCGAATGCTGTTTTAATTAGAAAAGATAAATTAAAAACGTTAAAAATCGCGATTTTTTTTAAATTTGAAAATTATGATCTGTTGTTAGCGTAATAGATTATGTTTGTATAAAATATTTATAAAATTTGAAGACCCTTGGTCAATTCCTACTTCATATCTCATGGATTTCATGATGTAACAAATTATTAAACTTTTTTGTTAAATGAAGAATCAAGAACTGCAGTTTTAAATAGAATATATTTCATTTATAGTAATTAAATGTGCTAAAGTCCCAAAACTTATTTAAGAAATTGTGAAAAACAATCTGATGTAGGCGTGTCCCTATCCGGATTTCATTCCTGCCCAAGGAAATCTTCAGGGGACTTTGTTACTAGAATTTCTAGAGATATTTGTTATGTTAAATCACAAACTCAATGAGAATTTCTTGTCCTCGTCTAGGAGCGAGATTCAAAATTTAAAATATCAAAGAAAAAACAAAAACAATAACAAAATATTGTCACAATTGGCTTTGTCATCTTCCAAATACTACTCTGTTTTTTTTTGACAGACCTAGCAATGTAATGACGTTTATTCAAGTAAATCAACACTATTTTATTTACCCCGATTTTTTTATTCACTCATTCTCTGTTATTGCATTAACAAGTCACGGCTATGACATTGAGTGTAAATTTCACTACCGTTTTATTGCTACCAATATACAAAAAAAAAAAGAATATCAGTTAATATATTTGTTATTTCAATAAAAAATTTAACTGATTTCGGTCCTATTAGGGAAATTGTAGTATCAATTAAACAATTTGTAACTATTTAATTGATTTAGTTTCAAAAAAATTTCGTCATATAGTATATTAAAAACTTAATTAAATATTGTTAGAAAGTGTTTTGCAACCGTCAGATAATCGTAATTAATTTTTTTTTTTTATACTTATTACTGTAGAATATTGTTTTTAGTTTTAAACAAATTTTTAGTAAATACTATTAATCTTTTAATAGAACTGCAAACAATCTCCAAAAATTGGGAAAAAATCAAAAAAGCGATAAAATTGGAAAAAAACCGACAAAACTAAAAAATTTTTTTTAAAAAAAAAAAATTAAGAACTTTAAAAAAAAAGTAGCAAAATTTTAAAAACATTACCAACATTACCAACATTAAAACAAATTAAAAATAAAACAGCCATTATTTGAAAAACTCGGTAAAATTAAAAAAACCACATAAATTAAAAAAAAAAATCGTTATAATTTAAAATAATATAAAAAAAGATGTGAAAAAACAAATAAAAAAAATAATAAAATTCTATAATATTTAAAACAAAATTGCCAAAATTAAAAAATAAATCGTCAACATTTAAAAATTCACCAAGATTTACTCTAGATACCTAAATATGTTATCAAGCCATGTGTTTTATAAAAACAAATGCGGAAATATTTAAATTTCGCAAAATTTTTTAAAAAGTTCATTAAATTTTTGGGGTTTAATAATTTGTAAACGCCTTTTTGACTCGAAGGTGCATTTTACAAAGCTACTCAATTCACGCACTACGGTAGCCATTTTCAAATATATTGTGAATGTCAGAACGCAAAAAGCATACATTTTTAAGAAATTTACGCCCATTCCTTTTAAGTTTGTGATGTCCGTATTCCATTATTGGTGCGCTGACATTAACTTGGTGCACCTCAAACTTTATAAAATTACACATTTCTTTAAATAGTGTTCTCAAAACTCAATTCCATTAAACGGCGCAACACCCTATGGCAAAAACTGCAAAAGTTTAAAATTCGGAAAATTTTGGTTTCACTTGTAAACCACCATACAACTTTTCACCAAGCAGCGATATATAAAATTCTTTTCTAGTGAATGTATATCCCAAATCTAGTGGCTCCATTTTGTATTCAGTTGGTTATAAAAGTTAAAAACTATGAGAAAAAAATTAAAAGAATTAAAAAACTCTTATAAGTTTGAAGGCATTTTTTTTAATTTTTCGACATTGAAATGGCCATCAATTCTTAACGTGGAAGACTTTTCAACATGAAACTTTGCATCCCATATCTTTTAAGTATATTCATCCAAACGCTGTTAAAAGGTTCTCAAGGTTTAAGAGCCATAGAATGTCGATTTCAACAAGTGTCGATAATATTTAAAGTAGCCTTAGTTCTAATGCAAACTAATGATTCCTCCTCAACAAAATTCTGTATATGATCTATTTCAATTTTTTTGAGCACCTGCTGAAAACCGACATACTATGGCTCTTATTTCGTTAAGTTTTATGAATTGAAAAAAACGTTGTACAGGGTTTGGATGACTATACTTGAAGGATTTGACGTGCAAAGTTTTACATTGAAAAGTCTTCACCTTAAGAATTGGTGGTCATCTAAAATTCGAAAAATTAAAAAAAAACGACTTGAAACTTGCAAGAGTTTTTTCATTCATTCCGTTTTCTCTGTAATAGTTTTTAGCTTTCAGATCCAAACCAGTACAAAATATAGTCACTAGACTTGGATGATATGTCCACAAAAAAAATTTTTGATATCGCTGCTGGGTGAAAAGTTGCATGGTGGTTTACAAGTGAAACCAAAAATTTCCGAATTTTGAACTTTTTGAAAATTTTAAATAGGGTTTTCGCGCCATTTAATAAAAATGAGTTTTAAGCGCAGAATTATAAAAACGGCGTAATTTATAAAGTTAGAGGTATATCAAGTTATCAAGTTATATCAAACTTAAAAGAAATTAGCGTAAATTTTTTGAAAATGTATCTTTTTTGCGTCTGACAATTTGCATTGTCTTTTTAGTTGGCTAGTGTATTGCGTGATGTGAGTAACTTCGTAAAGTACACCTCCGATGCGAAAACTCACTTTAAAATTTTTAAACGCAAAATTTTATGAACTTTTGAAAATTTTTGCAAAAAAAAACAATTTTTTTTTAAGCTTTTTTTATATCAAAACATGGCATGGGAATATGTTTAGGTATCTAAATAGATTCTTTCAGTTTTTTCCAAACACATTTCGCTTTGTGACAGCTAAGCGCTGTATCAATTCCGCTCAAACGTACATCGAATGGAAGACTTTAATGAGCTTGATACTAAAATCGAAAACGCACAAAAAAACTTTAAGGATTTAAAATTTTATGGAGGAAACAAAATGTTTCTAACCTTAAAAGCATCCTTGTATGAAATATTTGATTTTGAAAATTTAAAAGAATTATTTTTGAATTCGGGTTAATAAGTAACCCAGAATCCCAACAAGTATTTTGTAATCGGTCCCATATTAATATTTGCAAAAAAAAACGCGTTTGTTTTGAACCCCTAGAAAGTGAGACTATATTTTTAAAAAATATTCACGAGGGCCACTTTAACAAATTTCAACAAAACAGTTAAAACATACTACCGCGAAAACCGCCAAATTACCGCCGATCTAAGAATAAATATTTGAGTTTCAATTCAGTTT
>CM037853.1:145198459-145229691 GCA_021234595.1 Delia radicum | reverse complement strand
GATCAGAAGGCACTATGTACCGCGACCAATGTAGGTCTTTGTGCTGCCTAAAGTTACCCTACAGGTTCAAGCTAGCTATAAAGCCAATTAAATCCTATTAGGCAAAATGTTGTCGATGTCAGATGGCGAAATGAAGCGATCACCTAGAAACCTAAGTATCTTGTCACAAAGCCTGGGTCAGATCGCAGAGAACATGCTCCGAGGTCTCAGGACAACCATCTCACAAAACCTACACATATCCGTGTCCGATTGACTCTTCCTGTGCAGATGGTATCTAGATTACAGTGTCTAGTTAAGTACGTACGCCAGGGTCCTCAAACCCCCCCTTATCAAGCGACAAGAGTCACCGCTGGACCCCCTACTGAAAAAAGAAATCAATCTCTTAGCCTGGCGCTGACCAGGAGAGTTTTCCCAGTAACCAGAGAATTCAGACTCTCTTCCATGCCCTGAGCCTTTCCCTAACTTACCCCGCAGGTATTCCACAGAATGGTTCAGGGCCAATAAAGGGCCTTCGGGCCCGCGGTTGGCAAGACAAATCTGCCCTCTCGTTGCCCTCATAGACCAGGAATCCTCACCAAGTAAGAGGTTGCCCCTACCGAGCATATTGAGAGTCTGAATACATTCCATGACCAACCCAGATGACACCTTATAAGCCATTAAGGCCCTCAGTGCAAGCCTTACTGTCAAAAAGATGTAGATGCGAGATCTGAGCGTTCCCCTTCGTAGGCATTCCCCTGCACAGACACGATGGCCCAGAATCAAATATTTATCAAAGATCCACTCTCCGGTGACACTCTGTCCGCAACCTTAGAAATCGGGTCATCATTAAGATGCGCGCGATCCTCATGTGACCCCCTTAGGTCGCCCCCTTCTTGCCTCCTAATTCATTTAGTCTAGAGGACCCATACTGCAACCTCCATTAAAGAAATATTTAATGGCGGGATTCCCAGCATAACCCCCAAGGCATCCGTCGGGCAAGTTCCGCCGGCCCCTGTAATGCCAACACAACGCAAGACGGTAGATTCTCTTAAGAGCATCCCTTGCCTTACTCTGCTCAACTTTTGGCCACCATGCAAGGGCAGCATAGGTGATCATCGGTATAACAATAGTATTGAACGACCAGTAGACCATTTGTGGCCTTAGGCCCCATGTTCTCCGAAAAAGCCTCTGGCAGGCATAATATTCCCTGGTGGCCTTCTTGGAGACGTGGTCAAGATGTTCGTTTCCAGGTAAGGGGAGGCTATACAGAGTCACTCCAAGATACTTAACATTGCTAGAGAAGCCAACCGTCACACACCCCCAACGACCGGCATAGACAGGTTAAGTTTCCTCCTTCTCGTGAATGGCCTGGTGCCATTGTCTTCGACGGATTGACAGACAACCCCCTTTTCCCGGCACCCAACGAAAGAGTGAAGTTCAGAGCCTGTTGCTACGCTCGAGATGGTCCTGTCATCCAGCCCACAACGGAAACGATCATCGGCGTATCCATAGGTCCTGAAACCCAAGTCGTTCAGACCCTCGAGTATTCATCAATGACCAGTGTCCATAGTAATGGCGACAAAACGCCACCCTGAGGACAACCCTCTGGTCGCATTCACGGTCCTACAAGTAGTCCCTATTCCGAACGTGATTATCCTAGAGCGGAGCATCTCCAATGTCCAATTAATTATGATTGGAGGAATGCTCTTTCTAGCCATGGATACCCTAATCACATCGTAGGACGTGTTGTCAAAAAGCGCCCTGTTAAAATAGTACTTCTGCGTTAACCATTATTTTTTGATGTTGTATCATATATCCATTTTGCCCCTCTTTAAGGTCCTTTATGATGATTTTATCAAAAATACTCATTCTCCATTTTGAGAGTTTAGTTTAGTAAATACAACCCTTCGTAATATACAAAACAAATCGATTTCATTTTCACTTCATTAAATGTAATCGCTCATAAAAATAGTAGTATTTGGAAAAATTAAATTAAGAGTATGTCATTTTATAAAAAAAAAGTATTAATACTAATAATATATATATTTCCAACCTTTTTACTATAAATTAGTTATTTGGACAAAATCAGAGCTGAAAAGAGCCTATTTCCTTAAAACTTTCATGTTTTGACATCTCCTGTTAAATAAATTCAATCCTGCATCCGTTGCGAGAATAGAAATTTCGTGATGGTTTATGAGTTAGAATCTGCAGGCTCCTTACTTTATGTTACAACATAAATTTTAAATTACATTGCGATTGGATGGCGGAAGTTTCGATTAACTAAATTGACCCCATAACCAGCAAGTTAATTTTTTCAAAAATTAAAAGACATGTATCGAGTATATGTCTGTTTTGAATCCGAAAAATAGCGAATTCTAATATATTTGAAATAATATTTCAATTCTGCATGAAAAATTTTACATAGCTGTTGAAATTATTTCCTACTACTACTATACTGTACATTAGGGCCGGGTCGAAAAAAAAAGTTGTGCCGGTCACCCCCCTACATTAAAGATATTTGAAGAAGATTTGAAAAAAAAAATTTTTTTTTTTTTTTGCCACGCCCCTTGACCCCCGCGGCATTTGGTTTTTTATTTCCTGTGGCTCCATTTATAGTCCGATTGTAACGTGTGATATATCATTGTTTTGGAATGACAATGGCTACATTTCTACTTTGATCACTTTTGACTCCGACGTCAAATTCTAAAAGTGACTTCTGGAAACTCGATTTCTACCACCCTAATTCACGAGTTTTTCTAAACGATAAAAAAGTTTTTAAATTCCATGAAATTTTGTCTTTTACAGTATATATATTATTCAGTAACAAAAAAGTTACGAAGGTTTTAAAAAAAAAATCAATTTGAGTTTTATTCCAACAATCGTTAACAATAAGCTTTGGTCTTTTTGTGGTTATTGTTTTTGTGGCCATTTTTAAAGTACTCTCTTTTTACTCATTTTTCTATCAAATATTGTAGAGAGAAATTTTTTTTTGTTATCATTTTTTTTAAATATAAAAAATATTGAATAACTTCACGGTTTGTTTGTAATTTTGTTTTTATCAATATCACATGATTGAAAATGCATATTGTTAAAAACAATTTAATTATATTTTTAAAGAAAAAAAATATTTTAGTAATTTACACTAATTTTATCACTGGCAACACTTTGTTAAACATATTATTAGGGCTCGGAACTTCATGTAAATACATGTCTGTTGTCGTTAGCTAGAGAGCAATGTTAACCAAATATCTTTGCGAATCATTAAAATTTGCAACAAAATGGCATCGATTTGTTAGTGCATATTTTTATATATTTTGCTATAAAACGCATATTTTACTATAAATGCATATTCTTATGCATATTTTGTATTTTTTGTTACATATTTTGCATATTTTACATGTTTTTGCATATTTTTTACATATTTTGCATATTTTAGCAAATTTTTTTTGATGTTTTACTAAAAATAAATTTTTTACAATTTAAATTTTTTTAGAAATAAAATCTTATCAAATTTATACATTTAATTTTTTTATCAAGAAATGTTATATGACAGAAAATTCAACTACAAACTTTAAGAAGATTTTTAATTGCAATTCTCAATTTTGTAACGGCTTTTTAAAACAGAAATTACTAAAATTTAAAAATTATATAGAAAAAAATTAAAAAAATCAATATAAATGCATATTTTTAAATTTTAAGTACATATTTTACGATTTTAAATACATATTTTATGTACATAAACACAAATATAAATGCATTAACTTCCGAGCCCTACATATTATTATTCCTCTTCAAGTGTTCGCGTCTACAGCTGTAGCTTTTTGATAAAATTAGTGTAAATTACTACAATATTTTTTTTCTTTAAAAATATATTAAATTGTTCTTAACAATATGCATTTTCAATCATGTGATATTGATAAAACAAAATTACAAACAAACCGTGAAGTTATTCAATATTTTTTATATTTAAAAAAAAAATGATAATAAAAAAAACTTTCTCTCAACAATATTTGATAGAAAAATGAGTAAAAAGAGAGCACTTTAAAAATGGCCACAAAAACAATAACCACAAAAAGACCAAAGCTTATTGTTAACGATTGTTGGAATAAAACTCAAATTGATTTTTTTTAAACCTTCATAACTTTTTGTTACTGAATAAATATATATACTGTAAAAGACAAAATTTCATGGAATTTAAAAAACTTTTTTATCGTTTAGAAAAACTCGTGAATTAGGGTGGGTAGAAATCGAGTTTCCAGAAGTCACTTCTAGAATTTGACGCCGGAGTCAAAAGTGATCAAAGTAGAAAATGTAGCCGTTGTCATTCTAAAAACAATGATATATCACACGTTACGATCGGACAATAAATGGAGCCACAGGAAATAAAAAACCAAATGCGCGGGGTCAAGGGGCGTGGCAAAAAAAAAAAAAAAAAATTTTTTCAAATCTTCTTCAAATTATCTTTAATTGTAGGGGGTGACCGGCACAACTTTTTTTTTTGTATGGGGTGCGACCCACTCTACTGTACATTCAGAAACTTACTTCCCAAAATTACTAAAAACTATTAAAAAACCACTTCGAAGTCCTTCAGTGAACTTAGGCTAATATTGATATGTATTCCTTTGTTTTTTTTTTAATACTACTTGAAAAATATTATCTTGTTTGTAACCCTGCCCTTTAAAATCATTATCTCAGTTTTTTTAAGGATTCTTGCTTTGTGTTCTTTAAACTTATTTTTGAGGAGCATGTTCAAAGATTTGATAAAAAATTAAAATTTTTTCTGAACAACTTTAAATTGCGATTTGGCATCTAATGGTGTTCCGTCTTTCACTAAATCTGATTTACTGCTGATTAAAGCATTTTATTGATATTTGAAATGAAATGTTAAGATAGAGCTTAAAAATTCGTTAATATTTCACGAAAAACATACTAAAATACAATTATGTACACTCAAAAAAAAGTTAGTAAAGTCAGCAAGTTGTTTGTTGTAAGGGTCCTTGTAAAATTGCTAACATCAGAAAAATTTTTAAAAATATTATAATACAGAAGATGACTTTAAATAGTTTATGTAAACAAGAATGGTTTACTTCGCATTTGAAATCGAGTAGCGTTAAAAAAGACTGAAGTCACTTATACATCATAATTATGTCGCATATTTTGTCAACGTCCTATTTGAGCGAACTTGAGTAAAGTCTATTTGAGTTCTTAAATGTATAACATCTCAGCAAGAAAAATATAATCGGCACAGTGTTGGCAAAGCCCTGATGACTGTCGGTTATGTGTTGTCATAACACGGGATTAATATACTTGACATTATTGTTCCGTTAACTGATTGATAATATTGACCAACTGTTTTCTTTGAGCGAACTTTTCACTTTTTTCCAGCTTACAGAAAATCCAAAATCAGTAGTTGTATATCTACTTACTAGAGTTGAAACAATAATTAGCCTAAAAATAGATTTTAAATTTTTTTTTTTATATTTTAAATATTTATAAAAAATAAGTACTTATGGGTAACGAATTATTTTTGTAACGGAAAAATTAACTAGTTATTAGATATTATTATTTGTGTTAAAGTAATGCCTAGCGAAACCTGGGTGTCATAACTGGTAGTCCGAAAAGTAATGACATGTCATTACCGTTTCCACACTGCAAAACGATTTTTTTTTTTGATTTTTTTTTTTTAATAAAAAACTGAAGCCCAAGTGTTTCATGCAAAATAAATTTGTTCAATATCTTTGACACAACAAAAATTATGGCCTTCTGAATGATGTCTCGACTCCTTTTTTTGCGATATATCAAAGCTTACCACAGTTTTCGAAATAAAAATATCGTTTTGGGAGTATATAAGTTCACTGATAAACATACTCACCCAAATTTTATCAAAATCAGAGACCACCAAAAAATTTGTCAAATGCTCTATTTGAATTTAAGGATGGTGTCAAAATAAAGTACTGATTTTATTTATAGTTTAATTTAAAATTTTAAATGAGAATATTAATTATGTATCAATAATAAAAGCTTACCTAAAAATTCTAAACCAGCTAACTTCCAGGTACCCCCTTTTAGTATTAAAATTGATGCCGGACATATATTCCGATGTATAACATGACCAGAGTAATGTAAAAATGTCATTGCTTCTATAGCTGTAATAATATAATTAAAGAGTAGACAAACTTATATCGTAGCAAGGATTTTTTATTCCAAGTATTTTGGCATGATTTTACATTTTGTATGGTTTATTTTTACCTGTAAAAATCCACATTTTAATTCAATATCTAAAAATGTATAGTCTTTGGCATGAAGTGGCCTTGCAATTGTTGGTGCTTGAGATTGTTGTAATTGCTGATTGTTTCCAGAGTTAGGTGGGATGACATTATCATAGTTTGGATTCCTAGTAATTTTGTAAAAAAAATAAATAAAAGAAAGAAAAAATATTATTATAACATTGTTATATTGTTATTTTGTTCAATATGCACATAAACATAAGGCTTGTCAACTACCCCGCTTTATGAAAAAGTATGTCGTATTAATTTCAGACGCTCAGAATATATAGGCATGTGGTAAAAATAAATTACGGAGCAACTTTTTACAATTTTCCAAAAGTGTTTGCAGTGGACCGTTAAGATTACCCCAAGGCTTTTGTGGTAAGTCAAATTCGGACATTCGGTCATCTGAGTTGTATAAAGGGCTGCTTCGCTCCACTGCGTTGCCATGACTTTTTGATGTCAAGGTTTTCCTCTTTAAGATGTTTAGCAAGTAAAAGTGGTGGGTTTCTAGATACTAGCCCTCGATTCGTAGAGGATGCTGAGGTCGAAGCTGAGGGGTATGTTAGGTTATTATATCAACAAAATGAACTGAAATTCAGTTATTCTGAACGATTTGTTAGATAAAATTATAAAATGTTTGCACTTCCATCCCATCCATCTACATCCATTTTATTTTGACGCGATTCTAAAAATTATTAAGAAGTTTGACTTAAATTGTTTCAACTTTTGAATCAACAAAATAAAAATGGAAGATAACATTAAAACATTTAATTTTTCACTAACACCAGCACAATCCCTATGAGGAATGGGACCGGTTTCTGCGTGTGTCACAGGATCGGTCCCTTCGTGCCAGAGACCGGTCCTCTGCTAAACCCTACCCTAAGTAAACAACTGGCAACTTTAACATTGTCTTGTGATAGGAGGGGGTCATTTGTCCTGCTTTAAAACCACATAGTGGCATGAAACAGGACTAACCAAAGATGGACATACCACAAGACTGTCGCAAAAGGGCCATGTCGTATAAAATAAACGGAAACTAAACAGCTTCCAATGGGTAAAAGTCTGGCCAACTGTATTAAATTATACCAGTCCAGTGATACGTTCTTCTTTAACCAGTCACTTTTAGGTCAATTGACTCCTCATTCCCCGTAGGGATCTTCTTGCAAATCATTTGATTTCCATATTTTTATCTAACCTTGCTATATAAACAGTAATTAATTACACTTCTCATTACTTCATATTTTTCGTGATCCGCATTCTTAAGGCTTTTACGTAACTCCATACAATGTGTAAAAATAGAAAATACATCTTTGTTTTACATATTAAACAAATGGCAACGTATTTGCGGAAAGTAATTTCCATGTTCAACAGAATTTACTTTTCGCAAAATCCGACACCATTTCTTAAATATATAAAATAGGTACTATTTTTACACATTGTATAGAGTTATAGTCCGTTTAAGAAACGTATCCGCTCTGGCCGTGAAGCCTTTAATCTCATAGATAGTCTCTTCCTCCTTAAAAAAGAAAATAATTTAATATGCTTTCATAAAAGTTTGAATCAAAGATCTTAAACTTATCTTTTATTATTTTCATCCACCTGTGGCAGGCATATAATTTGCAATGATTTTGAGCCAATTTATGTGAATTTACATGTTTCTTATGTGAATTTACATGGTTTTCTATTGAAAGTTTTCTGACAATTACAAATTTTGTTTTTGTATTTACAGGGCAACAAAAACAATAGTGTTATTTAATTAAAAAAAATTTGTTGATAACGGGTATTTCAGTTAATTTGAAATTGTTCGGTTTTAACTACACTCTAATTAATTTCTCTTTAAATTTACCCAACTTATAGTAGGAAACTGTACTCCTACTATAAATTGGGTAAATTTACTCTATTGGTACATACAAAACGTGTAAAAAATTTATAGCAACATTCTATATTACGCATAATGTGTGTAAATTTAAGTTTTAATATGCCTAATGAAGCTTTCAGTAAAGTAAAGCAATTATTTATTATTTTCTATATTTATTTAATAAAAAAAAAACGGCTATTTAGATATAAGTAAAAATTGCTTAGTTGAAAAGGAAAATACCACTAAATACTGCTGCGTAAGAAAATGTCATTCCCGGTACTTATTACAGTTAGTCTAAATCTGAAACCGTATCCAACAATATAAAATAGACAAAACGTCAATTGGCTCAACATGGCCTTATAAAAGAGAATATCAAGATTAACTGAATAGAAAAAGCAACACCAATACAAATCAATTTTACTGGAAAAAATAACCAAAAGTCTCAAATTTTGTTGATTCAATTCAGAAAGGACTGGCACAAGCATCACTATTGAACATGATAGATGTTCAGAACAATGATTCGATTATATCAAAACCTTATCTGTGAACAAAGCCACTAAAAATATAAAACGGACACATTCTTAATTAGTTTTGATAATATTTTTAATTTATTTTTAGATATTTACCACAGCTATTCTTTTATTTTTCCTCAAATACAGCAAAAAAATTAAAAATATATTAAATTAAACATTTTTTTTTCTTCTGTTTAAAAAAAGTTTGACAAATTTTTCAAATAAATAAAAACCAAAATTGCACACATTTAATGTAAGTTTACCTATTTAAGTCCTTAAAATTCAGAAACATGTTATCAACATACATAATACCATAATTCGTGTGCGTTATTGCTAACAAAATTTAGTAAATTGTTTTTTTTAAGCAGTTTGGTGCTTAAAATCACGCATTGTGCTTGATTTTACATATAAATTTACTCCCATTATAGCAGTAATTTTACAAGCATTTTTTAGAGTGTAAGGAATTCTTAACTAAGCAACTGATAATTTTTTTCGGTGTATTACTAAATATTTTATTGAATAGTGAAATTTTTACCTTCTTAATAGGATTACCCAAGTTTTTGTTCTAACAATAGTGCCAAATGGGATTCCAAATATGGGATTTTTACATTTTTGCAGTCATTTCTACATTCAAAGCGGGCATTGCGAGAAACTTATCCATTACATTAGGTATTTGCTGGAGTATCAACGACCGCTTGCGTGTAGATACTCCAACGTGCAAATTTTCCAACGTCAAAGAGATAAAATAAAACCGGTTATATTAGAAGAAACATGTCTTTAAAATAATCGCTTTTTAAAATTTTCTTTTCGGTCTTAATATTACTGTGGTAGCAAACTACTATAAGTACATTGTATCTGAAAATACTTTGTGTATTATTGTATATGAAAGTGTGTACAAATCAGTTTATACGCATTAAGTGTTTATATATACTGAATTTGCGTAATATTTTACTTATTTTATGCATATCATAGTAGTATATTTACAAACATCTTTTATTTGGAAATTTTTATTTTCTAATTTCAATGGAAATAATTCTGCATTTAAACATATTTGTGAAAAGCGCTTATGAAATTATGTATTTAAAATTTTGTTTTAAAAACATAAAACAAAAATATTCTAGATTTAATGAGAATATCAACTATTACTGATAGAAAAAGTTAACATAATCTATTTCTATGTATTTTATTTGATTAGTGATTTGAAAAAAAAGAACTTTATATTTTACTTTATAAACAAATTTAGAATTGTGTGTGTACTTCAATAAGTTTTATATAGGCAATTATATATTTTTTAAATCCGAACTGCGTCTGAATATAGATAACTTAATTTATCTAAAAATCAGCAACATTTTTTACAAGTAAAAAAATAAATACATTTTTATTTTTTTTTGAGCTAATAAGACCTAAAATATTCATGTAAATAAAAACTAAATTTTTGTTACAGTTTTGTCCCGACGTTTTCGTCGATTATTTGTCGACTTCTTCTGGGGATTCGTCTATTTAATAAAAAAAACATCACATTATTACAAAATTCATTAACAAATTATATTAAAACTTACAAATTTTGATATTATTACATTTAAAAATTTTTACGTTTTTTTATAAATAATTTTACATTTAACATGTAACATACAACAAAAAACACGAGTTTTAACAATAAAAAGCTCATCCTAACCTAATATCACAGATTAATTAATGGCTACTTTGTAGCTTGAATTTATGTTATTTTTTTTTATTTTTGTGAATATTGCGCTTAAAGTTTTGTTTGCTTTGTACGCGAAGCTGATATTTTCATGGTTTATTGTTGTCCTCATATTTCTAGTATCGGTTAAACCAAGGATGTATTGTACACTGTAAAATTTATTATTTTCTTTGTTTTCTGTTCTAAAATTTTCAATATTGTTTTTTATACGTCTTGTTGTTTCTTCTATTAGAGCTTTAATTAAATTTTTTGGAAAACTGTTTTTTTGTAATGTTTCGTAGATTTTCTTTCTGTTTTTTATTGTGAAATTGTTCATCACTTATTTTAAAAGTGCAGTTCTTTGCTGCGTTTTTATCTGGTATCGAGGTTGTGTTGCGTTGAAATTCATTAATCTGCCTGATGCCGTTGATTTAGCATACCAGTCGAAAATAATCTATCTTCTTTTCTATGTAGTTTTGTATCTAAATATGCAATTTCCTTATTTTCTTCAATTTCAATTGTAAATTTTATTTTGGGGTGATATTAATTAAATGTGTTTACGATTTCATCCTGATCGTCCTTGTTTATGACCGCAAAAATGTCATCTATGTACATACTTTGTTATGTATTTGATGTAAATATTCTTATTTTTCAATTCTTTAATTAAAACCAGTGATTATTGAAAAAATACCATATGATTTAACATTAACCGATATTAGAAATATGAGGACAACAATAAACCCAGAAAATATCAGGTTCGCGTACTAAGCAAACAAAAATTTATGCGCAATATTCACAAAACTAAAAACACCAATTGACGAATAACAACAAAACAATGTTATTTATGAAATCAAGTGTAAAGGAAAAGGAGAACAAACATGTGATCACATATACATTGGCACAACAAAGAGAGCAGTAGGAACAAGAACGGCAGAACATCGAATGGACATAGCAAAACAGAATAATGCAACAGGGTTGTCACAACATATGACAGAATTTCAACACACAGCTGATTTTGAAAAAATAAAAATACTAAACACTGAGAGAATAGAAAGGAAAGCATATACATACAACAACAAATAAGTGGTAATAATGTTTGGTGAAGACGTTTTTATAATCAGTCAAGCTTACGTGCGACTACTTATTTAATTATAAATATAATTTTTGTCAACTTCTTTTTTTTCAATTACTGATAACGTTAATCCTTATTATTTCGAAACTTGTAACCACCAATTTTTTTTTGTTGCTTATAAGCATTCTAACAACCAATTATTTTTTATGTTTTTTATTGTAGCGTTAACCAAGTGTACAGACTTTCTGAGTTTTTCATAAAGCAAATTTGTAAAAACCACTTACAAAAACAACATCGTCGACCAAAATTATATGCAAGTTGGACCAAATTTTTCTGCCTATTATTTAGATCACTGATATTTTGCTGGGTTATCTATCGATTCAGAGAGTTAGTGGCACCGTTATTTTTTAGAGATATTGCGACATTAAGATTTTCATTAAACACCCTGTTTTTGTTCAAGTATTTTGTCGCAATACCGTGGATATAATAACAACTTTGATATAGTAAACCTTTTATAATTAAACCATACTTTTAAGTCTACCCTAAGATTTTTCTACTTTATTTTACTTAAAACTTACATGAAATGCTAATATATTAGCCAGACTTGCAAAAAATTGGTTCGGTTGCAAAAGCTAATGTTTCATTGGATTCTTCCACAGTATGAAGTATTTGAAGCATCTGAAAGATAAAAAAAGAAATCGTTTTTATAAAATATATTGTAAAAACATAGGTTCAGTGAAGATAATTTACTAATAGAAAAAATATAAATTTTTTTGCTGAAACTACTAAAAATTAGTTCAACATGACGTTGCAGGAATAATTGCTAATATTAGCAGGTATTTTTTGCTAAATATTAGTAAGATAAGAATAGCAAAAATAAATTTATTGAATCTACAAAAATTAGGTTATATTTGAGCTAAATTTCAATTAGTTGAAAGTTACAAATTAATCTGTAAAAATTAGCAAAAAAAAAAATTTGTTTAATATTAGTGGACATAAAAATCACAAAAAAATGTGAAATTTTCAATTTATTTTTATGAGAATAAAAATTTTCCCTTCTACAACAAGCCGTCAACAATAAGGTAAATTTACTCTAAAAAATGTTTCTAAATTCACTACAATAAAGTAAAGTAACATTTCGTGTAGTTTCACTCAAAACGTCTAAATTTAGACACAGAATATCTGACATTTGGGGTCGGGAAAGCACTTAAATCTTCAGAAATCCAACGCTTTGCCAACGCTCATACCACTGTTGAAAGCACTGGACCAATGCTTTGTCGTTCGTATTTTTCTGGCTGGGCAGTCAATCAAAACTATAAGTCTATCGTAATATGTTCCAGCAGAAGGTATTTTTAAAGGTATATAATGTGAATTAAAAAAAAAAAAATTATCAAACAAAATGTCTCCCCATTATTTCTGTTTTTAAAAGCTGGACACAGATTTGGTGAATATTCCTCAAAAGCTGATGACGAGGCTGCAATAACTTCTTGACAAGAAGCAAAAAAACAAATATCACGTTGCACCATAAGGACTGACATTTTCTTTGATGTGGAAAAAATGTTGAATTTTGAAACCTTTTACTACTAAGAAAGCCTGAAATTCTAAAAATCTGAGACTTTTTTTGTTAAAAAATGTCTTTTATCTAAGGTGTTTTCTATGAAAAAAGTCATTAGAATCCAATAACTTTTCTATTGGAAAATATCCTCAGAATCAGAGCCTTGTTTTGGCATAGGAAAAATACTTTGAACCTCAAACCTTTTTCTCAGAATCTAAGTACATATTAAACATTATTAAATATTATTATATTATCCTTTTATTAATAAATTATTTTAAAAATAATATTATTTTATTTTTGTGCTTTATATTGACTTTTTTGGTATAGTAAAATTACACATAATTTCTGAAAATTGTGTACACGTTTTTAGTGTAAATAAACGGATTTTGTATGATATTAAATTACACAGAATTTGTGTAATAATTTTATTCACACAGTTATGGTTATAGTACGAGTACAGTTTCCTACTATAAGTTTCGTAAATTGTGTTTGCTTCTTTTTATACACAAATATATAGCAATGGTTTTCTGCTGATTGTATAAGTTTTATTTGTTAGAAGTTTAATTTACTAAAATTTAACTCAAATATATCTTAATTTTTGTAAATTTAACTTATCCTACTAATATTTAGCAAATCTTCGGGTTCCAAAACTGCGGGTTCTGATGATATTTTTAGTCAGATCGAAATACAAGTATTAACCTATCTAATATGTTTGATTTGCTTTATTTTTGTAAATATAAGGAGGTTGAAAGTATAAATCAGAAATAAAAAAACTGCTAATATTGGCAGATTTTTCTGCAACGTAATTTATAAGTAATTTTAGTAACTATTAACAGGATTATTTCTATGACTTCACAGGACAATTTCTATGACTGTAGTTTTTCGAGCTGTCGTCTGAGAGGTCTTTTTTTTTGTTGTACATAAATAACCGAATTTCGCAGTGAACATCAAATTCAGACTTACTAACTGACATAAGTCGTAGTAACCGAATTTGAGTTTGAAATGTTTTTGTGCTGTATTTGTTTGATTACGCTGTGCGGCAAGAAATTGTGTCCTGAAAGAGACCAATGGGAAATCAAATATAATTTGAGTACATCAAAACTCACAGAATGAATACCTTTACGGGTTAAAGTTTGGGGTCAAAAATAACCCAATTTTCCGTTTTTTTGCATTTTGAGCTTCTTCAAAGCAACAATATACACATTTTGTATCAAACAAAAGGTATTTAAAAGGAGGGCCTACATACAAAATAGTAAAAAGTTTTAAAACGAACAAATTTCGAACATCTTTGAAACACAAAGTATCCGATTGAGCAGGTATGTTTCTTACTTTCGTCTCCTCTATCTTATATCCGAATTTAATCCAAATGTGAATTTCATTTTTACAGCCTTTTGAAGTTTGGCTCTTTTTGAATGTTTTTTTTTTCCATTATGGATTGAAACTAAAAAATTATAAGATTATTTTAACTAATTATCAATCGCATATATGATCATATATGTTAATATACGATACTATTTTCTCCTGGGTAGTTTAGTTTTTTCATTAACAAATCGAAAAATTGGCATCAAAAAACTCCAACTCCTAAAGCCCATTCAAATTAAATCCGGGTTTATCTACCGACAGTCTACTTTCATTTCCCTTTGATTTCATTCAGGATACAACTAATGACCCAAAATGTGTTGCCAGTGTAACAAAAAAATCAAGCACCAAATCAAGTACCACTGGCTAACCGAGGAATTGTAAATATATTACTGGCAGAACATTATTTAAGAGCGTTTTTACCATCATTTAGAGATATGGGCTGCAAATCTTGCTGCCAGGTTTCGAATTCCAGCAGTTTTAAATCACCTACTTTATGGTTTTACCAACTTTTAACCAACGTTAGACATTATGTTTACCCAGGGGATTTTCCGACTGTTTTTTAAACAGACGGACCTTTTGTCTTATGATGTTATCATTTTGGGATTGGGAAAGCACATGTTGCCAGCACTTCTACCCCCTGTTAAAATGCCTAGAAAGCTGTGGTCCGTTTGTATTTTCTGACTGTGCATTTCAAATTATTTTTTTTAATTTGAAATATACAGTGAAAACAGGTATGTTGTGCCAAACAAATTTACTGCAAACCAAAAAAAAAAAAAAAAAAATATATATATATTATTAATATTAATATTAGTACTTACTTTTGGATGTCGAAATCTTTCCAAATTTTTAACAGAATTTTTTAAAATCTCCGTAATAGTTTCTTTGCGTCTAGGTTTATGCAGTTTTTCCGCAACTTTTTTTTCAAACACAAATATGGAACATTCCTATGTAAAAAAATGGTAAAATAACGTTATATTAGCATATTTTGTAAATATTATAATAGTTATAAAAAGCAACAGAGGAAAAACAAATATTTGTATCATTAATTCAACCGAAGAACATATAAAAACTCTTAATTTCAGACCTCGTGTCTTTCAACTTGATATTAAGAACACATATTCTCCATGGAGATAATAGCACATGCCCAGCAAAAAATAGTGTTTACTCAGAAGCAGTTATTTAATTACCGAGCGCTTCCGAAGCAATTGTAGAAGGCATGATTTTTTTTCGCGATTTCCCACTTGGTATGTCTCTTTTTAGCAGGTGAAAAGCGCTTCCTTCCTGTTGCTCTAAGAAGCAATAAATTCATCTCTTCGCAAAATCGAAGTTATTTGTTGCTGGGTCTGCTTAATCGGTTTTTCAAATATTAAAAAAATTACGAATTCTTCATTGTTTTCACTTTAAGGAAAATTCAAATAATTCCAAGAGTATATGCATTTGAAGAGCCATGTATTCGAAAGTTGTTATCGGATGTCTTTTATTCGAAAAGCATTCTATTTGCACAATGGACATATTTCACACCAATGCAACAAGAAAATTCATTTAAAAAATGCATTTTTGATGCGAATTCAAATTTTTAAATCGAAAACTTAACATTATTTATATAAAATTAATTTTTTAAAAATTTTTTTTTTTTTTATAATTTCTTATTTTTACATTTTCAACAGCGTTGAATCGGAATTTATTGTGATTTCGTATGGTGAAAAAGGTTATTTAAATACAACAAACTACCATATCAGTAAAACAAAGTTGTCACTGAATACAGTATTGGACCTCTAAGTAGTATATAGTACTTCTTACAAATATTCTTGGCTAACTTGGACCTGAATGGTGAATTTCAATTACACCTTTTGCAGCTGTAATTCAGAAAATATCAATTGAAATTCAGAAATGTCATTTAAAATTCAGAAACCACCAATTGAATTTCAAATTTCCATTTGATATTTAGAAAATATTAATTGAAATTTAGATTTCCCATTTGAAATTTAGAAAATATTAATTAAAATTCAGAAAAACATCATTTTAAATGCAAAAAATATAAATTGAAATTCAAAAAATATTATTTTAAATTTAGAAAGTACTAATTGATATTTAGAAACACTTCAATTGATATTTAGAAACGCTTCAATATCATTTACTGATATTTAGAAAATTTCAATTAAAATTCAGAAAATATCAATTTAAAAATTAAAATTTTTTATATAAATAGAACATTTTTGGTCTTTAAAGTAGTAAGAAAAACTAGTTTTATATGAATGTTTTGGATGTCACAAAATTCCCGAAAAAGGTCTATCAACACATTCCTGAAACTGGTCAATTAATAAATTTGAAAACAAAAACTCTATAGACTATTTGTTAGGACAATAACCTAACAAAGAAATATAGAGTATGGCCTCGAACTTGAATAATTTTCATGTTCATTTAATTTTTTCGGACGTTAAAATAAAGTAAAAAGTGATTAACTATGGCATATTTAATTTTTTATGCGTATTATGAATTCTTAAATAATGGCCATAATTAAAATCGTGAGAAAATTTTATTTATTTGAGTGGGTTAGTTTGCGATTATAGAATCACAGGGGGTCTAATATAAATCTGGTGGGTGCCACATTTATGTATCTGAAAGTAAAATGAATTTAAAAAATGGTGAGACACTTATGTATTACTAGGCGTAACGATTTTTGGGAATGGCGCCTCATCCCTCTTAACCAAAAAAAAAAAAAAAATGTATACTTTGTTAATTATACTTTTTGTTTTGTTTTGAGGTGTACTCAAGATATATTTTGTTTGAAAAATTTCAGATTGCTTAAAATATTGAAACGTAATATTGTATACATATTAAGATCTTTATTTTTGGGCGATTCGTCCAGATTTCCTTGAAATACGGATATAAGATCAAGAAGACAAAAGCGAAATAAAATTATTAAGAAGCATAACGATCCAGTCGCATATTTAAGATAAATATGGATTTCAAAGTTGCTTAAAACTTCTTTGTCCAATGAAAAAGGTTAATACCAATTGGTATTTCATTGATACCAAATTTGTATATTGATTCTTTGAAAAATGCATGAAAATTGAGATATTTTTACCCCCAAATTTTATTTTTATTAATTTTCTCAGCTCTATCACTTATCCATATTGTATGACAATCGGAGCAAATCAGTCAGCGGTTTCATCCATGCTAGTTTCATAAAAATAATAGTTCTTACACTAAGGGAAAAAGCTTCTTCATATTTATGAAATTCTTCATAAATATGATGAAAAAATTCATTCACTTCATAAATATTATGAACCTGTTTCATAAAAGTGCAAATTGATGGCATGGTTTTTTATATTTATGAAATGTTTCATAAATATGATGAAGAAGTTTCATAACTTTGTATGATATGATTCTTAAATGTTATTAAATATTTCATAAATAGGATGAAGCAGTTTCTTTAATTTTTATGAACGTTTTATAAATTTTTATGAAATCTTCAAAAATATTATGAAACGGTTCATGTTATATTCAAAAAATTCTATTTAAAATTTATCCATTTTTCACCAACGTTGCAACGTGTCCTTAAAGACAAGTTTTAAACGCCTATTACTTCTGATAGAAAGCATAATTTTTTAATTCCGGGGTTGCCATATACTAATTTGAAAAAAACTGTTTATAAAAGCCTTTTTCAAAAAGATTTAAAAATAAAAGCAATAGTGGCGTAATAAAACTGATTTGCGGGTAACGATAAAGATACATAATTATATATTTTGAAATGGAAAATGTTTTCGTTCAACATATATTTTTTGAAACAAATTAATTGATCTGATTAAGATTTTTTCGTTGTTGTAAAATTGGAAGTATGCAGAATATTAATCCGTTTTTTAATATCAAAAATAAGCTAGTTTCAGCAAATGAGCATAGGAATTTGAGCAATTAGTGTTTCCAATAGCAATTTGTAAAAAATGCCTAAAATTACCAAAACTTAAAAAAAAAATCTTAAAAATAGTCCGAAAACAATAAAATAAAAATTTAAAATAACAATAATCAAATACTTTTGCAGTTTTTTTAAAGAAAGTTGACTTGTTAATATATTAAACATAGATTTAAAAAAAATGTTAACCCTTTAGGCACGTACACAGCGTCAAAGTATAAAATTTAATTAATTATACCACTACTAGAGGACGTGAATAGGCTTTAAAATTTACTGGAAATGCTTACTGGCAAACCAATCTATCTTCGTACCAAGTTTTGTCAAGAAATTCGCTCAGAATCTATGATTGGTAAAAATACGTTCAGAACACTCAAATATTATTTAATTGTTGTTTCAGAATTTTAAATAATTTATGGTATTTTTAAAAAAGTCTAAATTGCAATAAAATATTTTCTAAATTTTAGAAAAAAAAAGTTTTCAAAAAAAGCTAAAATTTATTTGAACGAAGTTTATGAAATGATGAAGGTCTATGCAACATTTGTCATAACTTGTTATGAAACTTTTCATCATATTTATGAAAACTTTATAACTATGATGAATAATGGATGACAATCGAGTTATGAAACAATATCATCAATATGATGAAACTTTTTCCCCGAATGTACCTTTGTTTTTTTATTTAAAAATTATTTTTACGAAGTTCATGAAACTTTTTTTTGAAAGAATGAAGGTCTATTGTCATAAATTTTTATTAAACTTTTTATCATATTTATGAAAACTTCATATGAAGAATAATGGATATTTTGCAATTTTGAATATTGGGTTAAACTGTAAAACAAATATTTTACTTAAAAAACCTCTAAAAAAATAATATATAAAATTTGGAAATTTTTTCCATTATTTGCCATTTTATACCATCATAGAAAATTTCGCTCAATTCAACATCTAAAAAATCTGATACTTTATTGAAATTAGTTGCAGTAAGAATAAATTGAAATTAAGAGGCGGGCCATTTTCAGAAGAAATAAGAGTACATAATTGCCATTCGTTGGCAAAATCATAAGTTAGTCGAATTTGTTAAAAATTTGTTAATAGCACAACTTTTAAAATTTGTTATTGAATTTACATAAATACCAACAAAAAAAAAATTTTGTTCAGAATTTAATTTCTTTATATTTTCCCACGTATACAAGTACAGTTTTTATTAAGTCGATAATTTTATTTACAAATTCGACAACCTTAAATTTCGGAAAAGTGGTTGAAATTATCTAGAAGATATATTTTTAAAATAATTCAATTAAGATCACGAAACATTTCACAATTTGTTATAAAAACCTGAAAACTGCACATGCAAAATTTAATAAAATGAAAAATAATATTTTGTATATGGAGTACAGTAGATTTTTTAAAGCATAAAGGTTCAAAACACAATGCATACACAAAAAACAGAAACCGGGTTTTTAATAGAAATCCCATTCGAAACCGGGTTTTTAATTGATTTTTCGAACAAACCAAAACCGGTTTTCTAAATTCGTCGCTTTTTTGGGCACTCTACTTGTGTCTTTGATGGTAAAAATAAATTTGAATATATATGGGTTGTGTTGTATATGAATCAAAAGCTGTATAACAATAAATTTATTGCTTCATACACTAACAATAATTTTTCCGTAAAGAAAACTGAATATACACATTAAATTAATTGAAAATCAGTTAAAAAAGAACAACTTACTTTTCGTTTTAAACAATTGTATTATTTAGTTTATTTTCAATTGTTGAAAGATTAATTGACAAAATCGGTAAAAACAGTAGATTAATTTCGTTTATTTTAATACTTAATATATTATTACAATTTTGTTTTAAAATTGGCACTAAATATTTTTACTATTACCGAAAGTCTTTCATAATTTAACTATATATTTCATTCAGAATGGGCGTCTTCAATTACATTTCACAATCATTTACTTGTGATATTTGTCATATAATTAATAATTTCAGATCTACGCTCACGCTTGTTGGCTTGATCGCTTAAATGGAAAATTTTCCATTTTGTCAATACCAGACATGGGACATAATACCAATATTTGTGTATTTGATTACATGCCAATTACTTGTAATTTTGTGTAATTCAGTAAATACACAGATGTTGTTACTAATCCCAATGCTTGGTATTTATCACAAATGTGACAAATTTTCTAAGGAAGCGTTTAAGCCGACAAGTGTGAACGTATTTATGAAATTAGATATTGATATTTCACAAGTGAATGATTGTGAAATGTAATTGACGTCGACCATGTCTGATTTCATTGACACAACTTTACCGATTAACTTTTTAAATAACTCTTGAAATTTAATGGAAAAGTTCTTGTGAGCGTAAAAAAAAAGTTTTATGGGAAACCCGATTTTTGACACTTTTTGTATGGGAGCTTGTCTGAAATTTAGGAAATAACATACAAACCGTATATTATTTTAATATAATCTAAAAAATATTAAGATTGATATGCGAATTTCCAATGCTTTGAACGCACATTTTTTAGTACTATTTTTTTTGTTAGAACATTCAGAAAAAATACATTTTAATGTAATTTTAACTATTGATATACTGTGATGCGCACCATTGGATAGGTGTATTTAATAAAAGCTAAATGATTTATAGATTTTATTGTATTTATTACATTTCAAATTATATATTACATAACCAAAAAATATAAAATACACCTAAAATTTTATTTTGCCATATACTAGAAATTTAAAATAAACCAGTATTATTTTGGAAAACACGCATTTTCGCCGGTTTAATGATATATAGTTGATTTTAGGGTTACTTATTTGCAGGAAATCATATTAAATACTTTTGATGCTTTTTGAGGTTATGAAAATTTTGTTTGCTCCATAAAATTTAAGGGCTTTAACATTTGTTGATGCCTTATCGATGTTAGTATTAAGCTCATTAAAATCTTGTATTGGATGTACGTTTTGCCGGAATTGATACAGGGCTTTAGTTGGCACAAAGCGAAATACATATGTTTGAAAAAACCTTCTTCTGTACTCGCTTGCAAAAAATTCAAAAAATCAATTTTTTTGCAATTTATCAGTTTATTCCATCGTAAAGATTCACTTTAGATACCTAAATATGTTATCAAGCCATGTGTTTTATTAAAAAAAATGCGGAAAAAAAATTAAATTTCGCAAAATTTTTAAAAAGTTCATAAAATTTTTGGGTTTAATAATTTGTAAACGCCTCTTTGACTCGGAGGTGCATTTTACTAAGCTACTCAATTCACGCACTACGGTAGCTATTTTCAAATAGAGTTGTGAAAGTCAGGCTCAGAAAATATACATTTTTAAAAAATTTACGCCAATTCCCTTTAAGTTTGTGATGTCCGTATTCCGTTATTGGTGCGCTGACATCATCTTGGCATACCTCAAACTTTATGAAATTACACATTTTTTTAAATATTGTTCTCAAAAGTCAATTCCATTAAATGGCGCAACACCCTTTGGGAAAAACTGCAAAAGTTTAAAATTCGGAAAATTTTGCTTTTACATGTAAATCACCATACAACTTTTCACCAAGCAGCGATATATAAAGTTCTTTTTAGTGAATGCATCTCCCAAATCTAATGACTCTATTTTGTATTCTGTTGGTTATGAAAGTTAAAAGCTATGAAAAAAAAATTAAAAGAATTAAAGACTTTTATAAGTTTCCAGCCATTTTTTTAATTTTTCGACATTTAAATGGCCATCAATTGTTAACGTGGAAGATATTTCAACATGAAACTTTGCATGTCATATCTTTTAAGTATATTCATCCAAACGCTGTTAAAAGTTTTTCTTAATTCAAGAAACCTTCTCAAGGTTTAAGAGCCATAGAATGTCGATTCCAACAAGTGTCGATAATATTTAAAGTAGCCCATATACATAGTGGATTTTGAAATTTCTAATGCAAACTATGGATTCCTAATCAACAAAATTCTGTATATATAGAAAAGGTACCTTAACTTTGTGAATTTTCAACCCATTTTAACAACTGAAGGCTCATTTTACTTAGGAATATTCCCAGTGTAGAAACAGAAATATCTCTACCAGTAATGATACCAGCTTGCTATATGCATTACTTTAACACGAATAATAAGGACTTACTGATAAGTAGTTAGTTTTCCCATTATTTTAATACAAAAATAATGCGTTACACAAAAGTACTTATTTGTAATATTATTTCATATATAAAACCAATCAAGAAACGGAAATGACATGTCATTTTCTCATAACCAGTAATGGCACCAGTTTCCTCTCTGTATTACTTTCATACAAATAATAATGACTTTATAATAACAACCCGAGGAAAAAAGTTTCTATATATTACGATACTTAGTTTATGAAATTTTTTAATATTTAATATTGTACCGTATGTTGTATATAAGCATATCTTGTATATTTGATAATATGAAATAGATATAGATCTATATATGAAAATATATTCTACCATATATGATCATATGTAAGTGTATATGGTACAATTAATCAAAACTAATTCAGTCACTTTTATATATGTATAACTATATATGGCAAAGCATATCATTATACATAAATATATATAGCACAATTTAATGAAACACGTTCTATCACTTTTATATATTTGTTAAGCACCATTTACAATTTGAATATAAATTAGTTTAAAATTTTGCAGTAAATTGCAGCATGCAAAACTACAGTTTGTTTGTTTTATAATGGTTATTAAAATTTATTTATTAAATTACTAAAAAAACAACGTTATAATTATTAGGTTTTAAACCAACGAACGACTAAAGAAGAAGCAACGTACTCAACAGCTGTTACATTTATATGACAAATAGTATTAAGAGAAAGAGTTTTTTAGAGGTTTTTTTAATACATATTTTTTTGTACACACAGAAAACAGTTTTGTAGTTGCAACCGAATTTTTGCCAACCGAATTTTGTGGTTCCACGTACTATCACTATTAATTATTTTTAATACTATTCTAACAACCGACATTTATTTACAAATTTCGAATTTGTATTGCAACAATTGAATATTTTATGTATATGGACTATAATATTCTATAAATCGATTCACATGCATTCAACAAAATTTATTTTTTTAATAAAAAAACTGCATGCCTCGAACTGGGCTCGAACCGGCGATCTTCCATTTGTCAGGCATGTACTTTATCACTAGTCTAAACCAATATAAATATGATTTTTTAAATTTCATCCTTGAATATTTTCTAGTTTCAAATTTAAATATTTGTCTAAAAATAGATTTGTATGTACAACAGAAATTTGGTTGCTAACCTCAATATTTTATTATTGTTACCAAAACTATCAAAAAAAAATTATATTATTTTAAAATCATTTTATTAATAAAAAAGTCTTATGCCACGAGCTGGCCTCGAACCGGCGACTTCCTGCTTGTCATGCAAGTACTTTACCTCTGGCCTAAACTCAATTTGAATTTGTATTTTCCAATTTCAATCTTGAATATTTTTGGTTTCAAATTTAAAATATGTACATATGTACATTAGGGTGATAACTTTTTGCATTTTTTGCAAATATCAAATCTCCCCAGACAAAATCGTGTAGGGCATGGACAAATATTAAAACCTGCGTTTTTAGTTTTTCGCTATCGTTAAAAAAGGTTCCGCACCAAACGCGTTAAAGTTTTGAATCAAACAAAGTTAAAAAAAAACTTTTTTTGATGCCTCAACGTCTGACCATCACATCTATATAATTAAGGCATGCTGATATCAATAGTAAAGTCCGTTTTCGAGTCAATGGAATAGTTTTCTTCCAAATTTGCTTACTTACATATGTATAAACCATATTTTAAAAAATTGTTATTAAAAAAAATTAAAAAAATACATATTAAAGGCATTTTATAAATCGCTGTCGGTGCGCAAGGTTTTTTTACCAAATTGAACTGAAATAGATTTTTTTTATCATTAATACAATATTTGCCATTAGAAAACCCCTGGGAGAATGTTGTCCAAAAAAAGTTATCACCCTAATGTACATATGTCTAAAAATCTATTTATATGTACAACAGAAATTTGGTTGCTGGTGTAAATATTGTGTTTAGAGTTACCAAAACTATACAAAAATTAATATGTTAATTTGAAATTGTTAAAAAAAAAATTCTTATGCCGATAACTGGAGTCGAACCGGTGACCTTCAGGCAATTACTTTACCTCTGGCCCACACCCAATTAGAATTTGTATTTTCAAATTTCTACCCTGAATATTATTTTTTCAAGTTTAAATATGAATGTCTAAAAAGAAGATTTATCATTCCTTCCTAGGAAGATTCATCCTTCATAAAAAATATCGTATTGAACCATAATACCGACCGTATAGTTATAATTTTAATTATTTTGTATTACAAGGACGTGTAAAGCTGACTGTTTAATTCAGCTCTTGCAAAAATATGTAAGTCTTCTACTTGAAATTTATGCAAACAAAAATTTTATTTTCTTCCTCGGTAAATGTTTTTTTTGTGTTTTATCTACCGCTTTAAATTTATTATATGTTCTGTAGCATACAACTTGGGAAAACCATTGATATATTGGCTGGTGAAGCATTGCTAATGAGGGCACGCATTTTATCCGGCCTTATTGCTCGTCGTAGGGTAGGTTCGGTGTATAAATCAGCTGCCTCCTTGCCGACAAGCCACATACAAAATTTTAAAAGAATGCGTGCAGAAGGGTAAGAGGGATAGAAAAACCAAAAAAAAGTAAGGGGATCTGGAACCTCAAAATTTAATAAAAGTCCTAAAGTCAGGTTGAAACTGGTGGAATTGTCCCAACCTTTTTAGCCCTCTCAGCCTTGATTACTAAACCATAAAATCCTGAAATAAAATTAAATTTTGTATAGCAATCCCACATTTTACAACTATTCACCAAAAGTTTTAAATCAAAACAGTAAAATCTTCCAGTGACTCAAAAATCATATTGATTAATTTATTTATAAATTCAGCTTAAAGAAACAAATTTTGAATTTAGAACTAAAATTTATCAACGTATTTGAGGGGCTGTATTCTATTCTCTGATTTTATTTTTTTTTTTGGGTAAATTTTTTCAATTTTATTAGTAGTTTTTTATTTTAAAATTCTCACTCAGATTTTGATATTTTCTTCTTTTCAATCTTTATTGTACCAGTATCTTTAACAGACTTCGTATAGTTGGATTAAATTTTGGACTGATTTAGGGTGTAATTATTTGGCAAGAATATTTATTAGATTTTTATTTAGGTTCTATTCTTTTAATTTTTTTTTATTTCTCTTTTATTGGCAAATTTTAATATTTTTTAAATGACTAAATTTTTTTTCTTTTATAAAATTTTTAATTCAATAGTTTTTTATCACTTTTTATGTGCCATGTTTTTTTTTTCATTTTAAGATAATTTATCTAATTCTTAAGTCACTTGTGGATTTTTTTTTCCATTTTAACAAATTCACACATTCTTTTACACTTATTCCGACGATTCATATATTACTTTATTTAACACCAAGATTTCTATTTCTTTCTACTGATGCACCAACTGAAGATCAACCGAAACTAAAGACAATAGCACTAAGCAAACATTTTTGATAAGCCAGAGATTCTAATTAAACTCCAACTGCATCAAATTTCGTTGTTGGTATTTAACCATTAGGTGGTATAAAATTACTTTTATGAGATTTGATATGACAAAACAAAAAAAAAAAAATAAAAAAAAATGAAAGAAATTAAATTCAAATAATTATCTTATCGAATTGGCACCTCCATATAAAAAAAAAATAACGTCAAAATCACCACACACCAAATAGGAACAAAAATCCGAAATTTACAAAAGATTTCTAGAAATTATAAATTTAACAATTTTATTGAAATGTTGACCAAAATACTAATTTAGCCAATAGAATCTACCTGATATTTTTGGAATTTGCCAGAACTTTTCTTTACAGAAAGTTTGAGAAATTCTGCCCTTGCAAAGCCAGTGTCTCTGAGAAATGGTAGTTTTGTTGAGTATTTAATTTCTCAAAATGCGGCTAAATAGAATTAAAACCCAATTAACTTAATTGAAAATTTTACAAATTTCATTTAGAAATTTATGAAGTCAATAAAAAAAATTAAAAGACTTCCTTTTTCCCAAGGAAGTTTTTTTTTCCAACGAAAACATGGTTATTAAGGCTGAAATCCTTAATATAATTAGTAAAAAAAATTAAACGTTGTTTGAAATAAATCACTTAAAAAAACCTTTTGATTTACACAAAATTTTTTTTTTAGGGTTGAACTTTACTCCACGACACTATTGCTGAATAATGGCGATTAGTATCTTCGTTTTCCTAAATGAAACCTCGGTTTGGTGTGCGTGATTTTGCAAAATTGAAGATCTAACGTATTCTTTCCAGGTATATAAAGAATTTCGTGCAAATAAAAAACCTAACAAATGTCAAAATAAAATATGACACATAGATGGCGGTGTTAACGTGTCTAAAATATGTAAAATAGATAAAAATAGTAAAACTTGAAAAAAAACGTGACAAGTTTTCTATAAAAAAAATATTAAAAAAAAATTAAAATCCGAGGCAAGTTCCCTTACAGTTCCAACTTCAGGTTCATAACAAGACTACATTTTTAGATTTAAAATTATTTTTATAAATTAATTTTTATAAATGTGTTGCTTTAAATTTAAAAAAATTAAATCCAGAAGTTTATTTTTCGATCTTTTATCATAATTATGATGTGAGCAAGATTATTCAAGTTCAAGATCATTTGCTTTTTGTTAAACAAAAAACCGAGCAATGTTTATTTATTAACTAAATAAGTTTTCTGTCCTCTAATTTGAAACAAATGATCTTGAACTTGAATAATCTTGCTCTCATCATAATTTATGATAAAAGATCGAATAATAAACTTTTGGTTTTAATTTTTTTAAATTTAAAAGCAACACATTTATAAAAATTAATTTAAAAAAATAATTTAAAATCTAAAAATGTAGTCTTGTTATGAACCTGACATTTGAAAAATTGTAGAGTTTGGCAAAACTGACTTGTGGTCCTAATACTATAGTCAGAAAGTGATGTTGTTTATTTAATAAACAATAAAAACACAGTGTATTATGACTATACACGAACAATGTTTATTAGTTAAAAATTTTTAATTTTTGATTTGAATTAGATAAATTCTTCCCACTTTGTTTTTTACTTCTCATCGGGTAAATAAAGCAATACGGGTAAAGCGTTGATCTTTTTCCTTAAAAATTTGGGTAAAAATGTTTTACCCCTTCTGCATTGGTTCTCTGATAATTTTCGGTGACGCGAAATGAAACATGCAAGGACCTGTCATTATATAAAGTCTGCTTTAAATTAGCGGACAGAAAACTTTTTAATTAATAAATAAAGATTGCACGGTTTTTTGTTTTACAATAACAAATGATCTTGAACTTGAATAATCTTGCTCACATCATTAATATTTATATGTTTTATAAATGAATTACAAGTAGAACTCAATTCGATTAAAATAAAAAGTACTGACCTCTAAAACATTAAAAATTTTTTTAAATTTTTTAATTAAAAAACTTATTAGATAAAACTGTATCGAATTATGCATGATTTGATCATATTTGATACACAATTTTCGGATTAAACTATTAGATTAGATCCCATGAGATACCATGAGATCAGCTTATGTATGCCGTTTTTCGAATCAGATAAGATGAGATGTGATGTGTTGTTAAGTTACATGTTATACTACATATAATCATATATGATTATATCGGAGCTTTTTCGTCGGGTAGTTAATTTTCCCATAAATTTAATGCAAAAAAAAAATACGTTACTCATAAGTACTAGTTTTTATCATTATTTTAAATATAAAGTATTGACCTCTACTTTAGACTCATTATTTTTTCAACTCTAGTAAGTACATATATAACTACTTATTTTTTGTAAGCTGGAAAGAAAAACGTTTTGTGCACACAAGACATTTATGTTTTATCTCTCAAGTATAACATGTCGAGATAGCTCACATTGTAGATCGGTTGAATGACAACCTGGGGTCCAAGGTTCGAAACCCGTAGGGGCACACTTTATAGTTTGTTATAATTTTTATTAAAAATAAAATTATGTTTTTTCGACCTTTAATTGTGCAATGAAAATGAAAATTATTCAAGTTCGAGGCCATATACTCTATATTTCTTCATTAGGATATTGTCCTAACAAATAATCTATAGAGTTTTTGTTTTCAAATTTATTATTTGACCCTTTCAGGAATGTGTTGATAGATCTATTTCGGGAATTTTCTAGGTTCCCATCATCAGAACACGTTTTGAAAGCGGTAACAATCCCATGCCAAACCTCAAGCATTCATATGAACTAGTTTACTCACTACATGAGAACTAATATACATATGAGTTTGAAATTAAAGATTATAACCATTGATCAAAAATAAATTGAAAACTTGTTTGATGTGCAAGATCCACCTCTGGTGGATATTCAATACACGTTTTTTTTTTGTTTCTCTCTCCTTTTTTATATTTTGTTAAGTAGTTAACAAAACAGGGAAAGTAAACTAGGCGGTACTTTGCCTTTTTTCACAAGTTTGTTATAAATTTTTATTAAAATAGAAATTATGTTTTTTCGACCTTTAATTGTGCAATGAAAATGAAATTATTCAAGTTCGAGGCCATATACTCTATATTTCTTCATTAGGATATTGTCCTAACCAAATAATCTATAGAGTTTTTGTTTTCAAATTTATTATTTGACCCTTTCAGGAATGTGTTGATAGATCTATTTCGGGAATTTTCTAGGTTCCCATCATCAGAACACGTTTTGAAAGCGGTTAACAATCCCATGCCAAACCTCAAGCATTCATATGAACTAGTTTACTCACTACATGAGAACTAATATACATATGAGTTTGAAATTAAAGATTATAACCATTGATCAAAAAATAACTTGAAAACTTGTTTGATGTGCAAGATCCACCTCTGGTGGATATTCAATACACGTTTTTTTTTGTTTTTTTTATTAAATTTAGTTTTTTTTGAAAATTTACTTTTAGACTCAATATTTTTGTTCTAACTAGTAACCATATAGGTAACCACATATTTTTATGCTGGTGTTTAAGGAAAAAACTGTCAAAATTTAGGTTTCTCGCTGGATTCAAGAAATAATATGCAAGCAAAAATGTATATATAAAAAAAAAACACTAATAAAACTGTAAAAAAGATTACTTGAGCTAGGGTAAAAACTAAAAATTTTTGGTCTTCAAAGTTTAGTAACGTCATAATGCTTGTTTGGAAAAGATGCTAGCCACGTGTTTCATTACTAGGAAGACAAAAATAGAGCAAAATTGATGATTAATATGTTTTTTGTTAAAGCTCTGCATATTCTGGGGGCTCTAGATTTTCTAAAACTTCGGGTTCTTATGAAATCTTTAGCCAGATCGAAATACTAGTATCAACCTAGCTAATATGTTTGATTTTCTTTTATTTTTGTTAACATACGGAGTTTGGAAGCTCTTTATAAATTAAAAATAATATAAAAATAAAAATTAATAAAACTGTAAAAAATATTACTTGAGTCAGAGTAAAAAACTAAACATTTTTGTATATAAATAGAAAATTTTTGGTCTTCAAAGTTTAGTAACGTCATGATGCTTGTAAGGAAAAAAAAGCCACCTAAGCGTATGATTATTATAAATTACTCATACGACAGGGTGTACGTTAGTTAATATATTTTTGATATTTCAGGACACTTAAGCGTATGATTTATATTTACTATCCAGCTCATGCTTTTGGGATCAGGCTTGCCAGACTTGGGGTTTTGTTCTCAAATTTGGGGATTTTTGGTTACTCTTGTGGCCAGAAAGTTTTAGTTGGGGACAAGGGATTTTCTTGGGGATTTCAAAAATATTTAAGGTATTTTGGAGATATTAAAAATTTTTGACAAATATTTTAATTGAATGCAGATTAACAATAAAATCATTTGACTTAAAGGCTATATGACACATTCTTTTTCTAACCAACTTTACCAGGGTTTTTATGTAAAAAATATAGAATTTTCTTTAAGCATTTAATAGAAAACCCCTGATAAAATTTCATATAGATTTAAGGGGATAACTTTACGATTAAATTAATCAAAAATGTGCTATATATTACTAAAAGTTATTATTTTTTATTTTCAATTATAACGCGCTTTCAACCTCCGTATATTTACAAAAATAAAGCAAATCAAACATATTAGCTAGGTTGATACTAGTATTTCGATCTGGCTAAAGATCTCATCAGAACCCGAAGTTTTAGAAAAGTTAGAGCCTCCATAATAGGCAGAACTTTAACAAAAAACCTATTAATAATTAATTTTGCTCCATTCTTGTCTTCTTAGTAATCAAGCACGTGGTTAGGACTTTTCCTAACAAGCATCATGACGTTACTAAACTTTGAAGACCAAAAAAGTTATTATTTTTGTATGAATGTTGTTTATCCAAAAGCATCTTTTTTGACTCTTAAGTAAAAAAAACCAAATCTATACTCATATTCACAGAATGATCAAACCAATATAATTTTCGGAGACAATTTTGTGCCATTTTTCAGAAAACTTTCTTCAAACATGAAGACTAGCTTAAAACTCCTGGTAGCATTTATTTTTCACAGAAAAAATACTCCAACTCTGAATTTTTCAGCAATCAAACTATTTCAAAAGCAACAGAAAATCTCATAATTTTCTTCGACACTTTTAATTTTAAAACTTTTGTCTATAAAAACTGATTTTGGTTGTGAGATTTTTTTTTAATATTTAAAATCCCCAATACCTTGGAGAAAAATAGATTTTAAGGACATTTTCTTTCCTAAATATGTTAGTTTCTTATAATTTTTTCCCATCAAAGAAAAAAATTCAAAATCGAGGTTAAATTTTTTTTTTTATTTCAGTTAAAAGTTTAATTAAAGGCGGTAACCATTAATTTAGTTAATTACGATTTAAATTATATCCATTAAAAATTTTGATGAATATTGTGTAGTTTCAAACACA